>CAUYUJ010017439.1:57017-129517 GCA_963575745.1 Prorocentrum cordatum
GGAAAAGGATTCAGGAGGCGGCCCTCCCCGGGCGCGCCTCGGGGAGGCCGTGGGCCGCCTTTCCACGCGCGCCAGCGGGGGAGGAGGGGGCCAGGCCAGGAGGCGCGCCGCCGCGGGCCAGGCCAGGTGGGCGACCACGAGGACGAATGATCTGTATCCAGTGAATCAAGGGCAGGAAAAAAACGCCCCTACCCTGGTTTACGAGGCGCTGTGCGCTGAAACTCCTGTGGGCTGACAGGGTAAGCCCTGCGTGATGTGCCGCGTTTTGGCGGCTCTAGGCTTTGGGGGTTCCCAGGAGGTTTACAGACCACGCACTTGTAACCCCGGGTAGGGTCGTTTTTTCATCCCTCAAGTGAAGTGGCCCACGCTGGGACGAGGGTGCCACTTCGAGCGACGGGGGCACGTGCGTCCCGATGTTGAAATCAGGCCGACGCTGCAGCGGCAGCACCGTGCTGGGAGGACCTCGACAGGACGTTCGGATGGGGAGGGCAGAAGAAAGATCAACTCGGGCCCATCCAGTGTGCAAAAGAACAGTCGGCGGAGGGGGGGGGCGCCATTGTCAGCACGTGTTCGGGGGAGAGGAGAGTAGTATTCATATTGGGTTATCGTAGAGGTGGGCGGGAAGAGGAGGCTCATCATGAGAATTGTCCCTCCTCCCCCCCTTCCCCCTCGCGCCCCCCCCGACATCCGACGTAGTGTTTTTTGATTCGCAACTTGCCCTCCCAGGGGTATGGACCCCTTCCCCGGGACGAGCGTCTCATCCCGAGCACCTGTTGACAGGCCGGGCGAGGGCCCCCAGAGACCGAAACTTGACAGCTTTCCTTATCCTGGGATCCGACGTCGCGAGACACTGCAGCATCGTAAGGAAACCTCGCTGGAGCCCTGGACCCAATTGTTCTGCAGCATGCTTCCAGCCAGATCGATCCGTCTGGGCCCCCGTGCCCGACGCATGGCGAAGTCGCCCGTTGATAAAAAAATGCGAGTTGACTGCGATGCCAGGATCAAGCCCTGTACACTGGACCCAGGCGCCGAGGTGCCCTCTGGCCAGAACCACAAACGAAACCCAGCCGTCGCGACGAGGGCGTCCCAGAAGGCTCAAGTGGGAAGGGAATCGTCTGGGAACGTCGGTCCCCGACCTTCGAATCTCAATGCTAGGGCCCCCGACGGCCAGAGCGGCGGCGACGAAGACGAGGGCGACGACCTCGGCCCTCGAAATTCAATCCTCGACATCGAACCTCGATCCTTGACCCTCGATCGATCCTCGACCCTTGATCCTCGAAGGCCAGGCCCCCCAGGCCGGGCGGCGGCGACGAGGACGACGGGCGACGACGGCGCCCTCTGCCCGCCGGCCCGTCAGGCGGCAAGCCGCTGGGCCTGGCTGGTCGGCTGCTGCTGCCCCTGAGCCAGTCGAAGGTGGCCCTCTTCGTCGTCGTCCTCCTCTTCCCCCTGCTCTTCTCCCCCTCCTCCTCCCTCTCCCCCCCCCCCTCCTCTCCCTCCTCCTCCGCCCTCTCCCCCCCCCTTCTCCCCCTCCTCCTCCCCCTCCGCCTCCTCTCCCTCCTCCTCCTCCCCCTCATTCTCCTCCTCCTCCTCCTCCTACCTCCCCTCCTACCTCCTCCTCCTCCTCCTCCTCCTCCTCCTCCTCCTCCTCTCCTATATATATATATATATAAACAGTTGATGGGCAGGGAGGAGCGCGCGACACCCATCACGTCGTGTAGCAGTGGAAGGGTGGGGCACGGGGGCCTGACCCATGTGTTCTTGCCACCCAGCTGAGCCCCCCTCTCGACAGTAGCAGCTTTGATGGGCTTGGTAGGCACGCGCGTGAGCCCCATCACGCAGTCTACCAGTTGAAGGGGGGCAGTGGCCCAAACCCATCTGGATCGTACAGATCCGTGGGGCACGAGCATGGAAATATTTTACCCGAATCCTGAGAGACGGCCTTGACAGTCCTCCTCCCGCTCCCCTTCCTCCTCTCCCTCCTCTCCCTCCTCCTCCTCCTCCTCCTCCTCCTCCTCCTCAACTCCTCCTCCCCCTCCTCGTCCTCAACTTCTCCTCTTTCTCCGTGGCCAATTTGGCTCAAGCCGCGCTTGAGTAAGACCGACTGACTACACCTTGACAAGCCATTACATCTTCCCCGCCATGATGTCCAGAGCCCGGGCTGCCATTGTGGCGCGCTGCCCAGGATTCGGCGTGCTTTTCTTCCTGTTCGGCTTCGTCTGGGCGGCCCTGGTGGCTTTTGGACAGAGGGTCGGCTGGACGGTATGCTGCTCACCGTGTCTCGCATGCTAGCTTCTGTGCAGCATGTTGTTCATGATATCTCAAGTCTTTTTCCCACATGCACGCGGCCGCGGATTCGCGTTTTGCTCAAGGGCGCTGCGATGGATTGCTTGTCGCTGTTCGTTGTCGTCTTGGCTCGCTCGCAAGGCTGTGTTCTTCGGCAACTCGGTGCGGCACGCAGGATTCCTCGACGCCCTCCTGGTGTCCGCGGCGACGCGTCTCCACACCGGCTCCTGCATCCAATATGTCTGCAGCTCTTCCCGAACCTCCTGACCGTCCTGGAGCGCGGCACGGATTACATCATAGACGTGCTCAGCTTCTGGTGTTCCTGGGCGACCTGAAGAACACATTGGTTGCGGATATGCGGCTCTTCGACGCGGCCCGCATGGCAGGCGACAGGGATGGCATGGCTGCCCAGATGGACCTCTCCCAGAAGGTCGACGGTATTGAAGCTCGAACATCTCGAGCCTTACGCTGGCATGCCGTCGCTCAGGCAGCACGCTATGGAGGCGCAGGAGCTGGTCAGCACGAGCCTCAACAACATCGAGGCGAGGTATCGAGACCCTGCGCAGCAGCTGGTGGATGCCCCAAACGCCACCATCGCCATGCCTCGTGCGGCACTCCGAGAAGTTGACCGACACCATGACCACCAAGCTTAAGGCGATGGCCCAGTCCTTGGATGGCATTCAGGAGTGCGGCAGCGAGCCCTCGCCCCAGCGGCGGAGGAGGAGGAGGGGGAGGAGGAGGAGGAGGAGGAGGAGGAGGAGGAGGAGGAGGAGGAGGAGGACCGCGGCGTACCCGGTCGGGCCGCCCACCCCCACAGGAGCAGGACAGGAACGCCCCGCCCGACGAAGAGCCGGCGAGGGCGCAGGCGATCTTCACGGAGCTGCGGACACAGGCGGCCGCTCATTGCCACCACGGGAGGCTGCTTCAGGCGGTGGTCCTCCCGTCGGGGGCGCGCGAGGACGGCGTCACCGCCCCTGAGCTCTTTTGCAACGTCGCTGGCACATCCACGGACGTCTCCAGCTCTGACCCGTCAGACGGATAACCGGACGGCCTACTTAGGCGCGTTCCTGGAGAAGGCTCGTGTGGGCACGGCGCGTTTGTCGGCACACCCAGGCTCGCAGGAGACGGTCATTGCCCTCGGCGATATCTTCGGCAACCTCGCGAGGGCAGCGCTCGAGGTCAAGGTGGCTACCGTGGCGGACTTACGTCCGCAAGGTGCTGTACAGCAGCGGGGTGGCGATCCTCGCGGACAGGGGCTTGGGCATCTTCCGCGCGCCTGACCGCGATTGAGTGAGATTCCTGCGCGACGGAGCCATCCACTACAACGAATTCGGCACCAAATCATAGTGCATCGCCGACAACGTCCCCGCCGAGCTGGCCGAGTAGGCGTGCCCGCTGCTCCAGGCCGGCAGCGACCGCTTGACGGATGCGCAGTCTCCAGCGACGATCAAGGATCAGCAGGCTGTGAAGGCCGAGCAGCAGGCCACCAAGATGGTGCAGGAGTGTGCCGAGGCTGGACTCGTGACGTGCTGGGTCGACCAGCTCTGGTACACGTGCAAGAAGACGTCCAATCCGGAGCACGCCATGGACGGCCACTCGTTCATCGACCGCGCCGTGTGGACCCCCTCTCCGTGGACGGGCTTGCAGCGCGCTCTCGAGGACACGAAGCCATGGTGCCTCACCGAGCTCGCACGGGCTGAAGACCCACCCCGCGCGCGGCCGCTCCATGAACACCCAGCTGCCTAGCTGTCTGCGGAGGATGGCCCTAAACTGAGTAAGGCGCCGACTGCGTTCGGCGAGGTGGCGCCCGCCTCGGTCGGAGTGGACGGTCGCTCCCCCCGCTCTGCGCATGTTCCTCCGCATCCTCCTCCTCTCCTACGCTGCGCTCCTCCTGCTCCTCCTCCTCCTCCTCCTCCTCCTTCTCCTCCTCCATTCCCTCCTCCTCCTCCTCCTCCTCCTCCTCCTCTACCTCTCCGTCCTCCCTCTCCCCTTCCTCTTCCCTTTACCCTTCCTCCTCCCTCTCCCCTTCCTCTCATCCTCTCATCCTCCTCCTCCTCCTCCTCCTCCTCCCTTCTCGCAGCCTGCGCCGATTCCCTCCGTCCTCCTCCTTCTCCTCCTCCTCCACCTTCCGCCTCCTTCTCCTCCTCCTCCTCCGCCTCCTCCTCCTCCTCCTCCTCCTTCTCTTCCTCCTCCTCCTCCTCCTTCTCCTCCTCTTCCTCCTCGTTTCGTGTCGGACAAACAGGAGGGGGTGTCAGAAATCTTCTTCGTGAAGTCGCTTTTGGCCCTCAAGGAGGGGACGAAAGAGGGACCCTGAAGTCCTGGCTTCGCAATCTTTTCACAATTGGCGAGTCGGTCCTCGTTCGGGCCACAGGGCCCGCACGGATCGATACGGCTCGAAGAATGTTGCAGAGAGATGGGGCCAGAGGCTCGCGTCGAGTCGTTTTGCGATGTTGCAGGTGTATCGGGACGTCGGGTCTCAGGCCTTGACACATCGCGGCGGAAGGCTTTTGCACGTTTCCGGCCTCTGTGGACCTTCGCCGGGCCCCGGGGCCACGAGAAACGCCTCGGGATTGAAAGCCAATCCCCAGGCAGGGGCCAGACTCCCTGGGGAGCCACGTGGAAACACATCGCGACGGAAGATGTCATTATGGGCCCTGCTCCTCCAGGAGAAGGAAGAGGCAGGTGCGCCGTTTTTCCTGGCAGGTGCGTCTCCTCGCAGCGACCCGCCCGTGTGTTCGAGGCTGCGGCCTCCACGCCCTTCCTGCTGGGCACGCGCGGGCTTCCTGGCGGAGCGCGCACGACTCCGGTGTTCGTTCGCTCGTTCTCTCCGTCGTCTCCTCCTCCTCCTCCTCCTCCTCCTCCTCCTCCCCCTCCCTCCTCGCCCCGCCTCCTCCTCCTCCTCCCCTCCTCCTCTCCTCCTCCTCCTCCGCCTCCACCTCCTCCCCCCTCCCTCCTCCTCCTCCTCCCCTCCTCCTCCCCCTCCTCCTCTCCTCCTCCTCCTCCTCCCTCCTCCTCCTCCTCCTCCTCCTCCTCCTCCTCCACTCCCCCTCGCTCCTCTTCCTCCTCCCTCCATCTTCCGTGCCCTCCTTCCCTCCTCCTCCTCCTCCTCCTCCTCCTCCTCCCCCTCCTCCTCCTCCGGCTCCTCCGACTCCTCTGACTCCTTCAACATGCGACGTCCCCTAAGGTCTGGACCCATTCACTGCGACCGGTTTTTCATCCTGGTCCGCTTTTTGACGGTGCCTGAGCCTTGTGAAGGTTCCCAGAGTCCGTCAATTAGTAAAACCTTTCGTCGCGAACTTCCCACAATGGGAGGACGTCAGGGAGGGGAAGAGGGATGGGGGGGCTCTCGTCACCACAGCTTGATATTCCTCGATATGGTCCGGTCAGAGCGCTGCCCAGGACAGACCACTTATGGGCCAATTCTGGTGTCGTGCAGCCAAGGTTATTCTTTGGCATTCGCACGAGGTGTATTTCCTCCACAGGACAGCGCCCTGATACGGCTGTATGGGGGTGGGCCTTCCCCAGTCTTGCATTATTGAAGAGGGTAGTCTTGCCAATGCCAGGCATTGTGTTCATGCGTTGACCCCTCATGCCGGGGCTTCACTCCCTCATGCTCTTACCCCTCATGCTGGGGCTTGCCCTTCATGCGTCGACACACCGTGCATGCTGGGGCCTGGCTGGCCCCTCACGCGTGAGGGACCAATTGGTCCCTCACGCGTCGATCCATCATGCTGGGGCCTTGGCTGGCCCCTCATGAATTGACCCCAACATGCTGGGGCAGTGCCCCTTCATGCGTTGGGACTTCGGCCCCTCATGCCTTGACCCACTCATGCTGGGGCCTTAGCTGGCCCCTCATGCGTTGACCCCCTCATGCTGGGGCATTGGCCCTTCATGCGTTGACCACTCATGCCAGGGCTTTGGCCCATCATGCCCTGACCCCCCATGCTGGGGCCTTGGCTGGCCCCTCATGCGTTGACCCCCTCATGCTGGGTCATTAGCCCTTCATGCGTTGACCCATCATGCCCGGGCTTCGGCCTCTCATGCGCTGACCCGCTCATGCTGGGCCCTTGGCTGGCCCCTCATGCGTTGACCCCTCATGCCCTGGCTTCGGCCCCTCATGACCCCTCATGCTGGAGACTTGGCTGGCCCCTCATGCGTGGACCCCCTCATGCTTGGGCATTGGCCCTTCATGCGTCGACCCACCATGCTGGGGCCTTTGTCCCTCACGCGTCGACACCTCATGCTGGGGCCTTGGCTGGCTCCTCATGGATTGACTCCAACATGCTGGGTCATTGCCCCTTCATGCGTTGACCCATCATGCCCCCTCATGCCGGGGCTTCGGCCCCTCATGCCCTGCCCCTCATGCTGGGGCCTTGGCTGGCCCCTCATGCGTTGACCCCCTCATGTTGGGTCATTGCCCTTTCAGGCGTTGATCCTTCGTACCGTGGCTTCGGCCCCTCATGCCCTGACCCCCCATGCTGGGGCCTCAGCTGTCCCCTCATGCGTTGACCCCATCATGCTGGGGCATTGGCCCTTCATGCGTTGACCACTCATGCCAGGGCTTTGGCCCATCATGCCCTGGCCCACTCATGCTGGGGCCTTGGCTGGCCCCTCATGAATTGACCCCAACATGCTGGGGCAGTGCCCCTTCATGCGTTGGGACTTCGGCCCCTCATGCCTTGACCCACTCATGCTGGGGCCTTAGCTGGCCCCTCATGCGTTGACCCCCTCATGCTGGGGCATTGGCCCTTCATGCGTTGACCACTCATGCCAGGGCTTTGGCCCATCATGCCCTGACCCCTCATGCTGGGGCCTTGGCTGGCCCCTCACGCGTTGATCCCCTCATGCTGGGGCTGCTTCATTCGTTGACCCCTCATGCTGGGGCTCCGACCCCCCATGCTTTGACCCCTCATGCTGGGGCATTGGCCCTTCATGCGTTGACCCCTCATGCCCAGGCTTCGGCCCCTCATGCGTTGACCCCCTCATGCTGGGCCCTTGACTGGCCCCTCATGCTTTGACCCCTCATGCTGGGGCATTGGCCCTTCGTGCGTTGACCCCTCATGCCGGGGCTTCGGCCCCTCATGCCCTGACCCCTCATGCTGGGGCCTTAGCTGGCCCCTCATGCGTTGACCCCCCATGCTGGGGCATTGGCCCTTCATGCGTTGACACCTCATGCCAGGGCTTCGACCCCTCATGCCCTTACCCACTCATGCTGGGGCCTTGGCTTGCCCCCCATGCGTTGACCGCGTCATGCTGGGGCATCGGCCCTTCATGCGTTGACCCCTCCTGCTTGGGCTTCGGCCCCTCATGCCCTGACCCCTCATGCTGGGGCCTTAGCTGGCCCCTTATGCGTTGACCCCATCATGCTGGGGCATTGGTCCTTCATGCGTTGACCCCTCATGCCTGGGCTTCGATCTTCATGCCCTGACCTCTAATGCTGGGGCCTCGGCTGGCCCCTCATGCGTTGACCGCGTCATGCTGGGGCATTGACCCTTCATGTGTTGACCCCTCATCTTCCCGCTCCAAATGCTATCCCTAACATGGCAGCCCTCCCCGTGTGGTACCACTAACCCGGGTAGTCAAGTCTTTTCTCCGCACACGCTACCCTCACCTTGGCATGCGTTGGCATGCATTTGCATTCATTGGCATGCGTTGGCATGCGTTGGCATGTGTTGGCATACATTGGCATGCATTGGCATGCAGAGGCATGCGTTGGCATGCGTTGGTATGCGTTGGCATGCAGTGCGATGCGCTGGCATGCATTGGCATGCGTTGGCATGCATTAGCATGCTTTGGCATACATGGGCGTGCGTTGGCATGCGTCGGCATGCGTTGGCATGCATGGGCATGCGTTGGCATGCGCTGGCATGCGTTGGCATGCATGGGCGTGCGTTGGCATGCATTGGCATGCGTTGGCATGCGTTGGCATGCGGTGGCATGCGTTGGCATGCATTGGCATGCGTTGGCATGCATTGGCATGCGGTGTCATGCGTTGGCATGCATGGGCATGCATTGGCATGCGTTGGCGTGCATTGGCATGCAATGGCATGCAATGGCATGCGTTGGCATGCTTTTGCATACATTGGCACGCTTTGGCATGCATTGGCATGCGTTGGCGTGCGTTGGCATGCAGTGGCGTGCGTTGGCATGCATTGGCATTCGTTGGCATGCGTTGGCACGCATGGGCATGCATGGGCGTGCGTTGGCATGCATTGGCATGCAATTGCATGCGTTGGCGTGCGTTGGCACGCATTGGCATGCGTTGGCATGCATTGGCATGCGTTGGCATGCGTTGGCATTCATGGGCATGCGTTGGCATGCGTTGGCATGCGTTGGAATGCGTTGGCATGCATTGGCTTGCGTGGGCATGCGTTGGCATGCATCGGCACGCTTTGGCATGCGTCGGCATGCGCTGGCGTGCGTTGGCATGCATGGGCATGCATTGGCATGCATTGGCATGCGTTGGCATGCATTGGCATGCTTTTGCATGCGTTGGTATGCATTGGCATGCATTGGCATGCATTGGCATGCGTTTGCATGCGTTGGCAGCCATCCCCGCGTGCTACCCCTGACCTGGGCAGCTGATTCGTCCTCGTGGGGGCTACTCGCCAGGGCGAGCCCTCGCTGGCAGCCCTCGTTCTCGTCCTCCTCGTCTTCCTTGCCCGTCTGGCCTCCTCGTCTCCTTTGCCCGTTTGTCCTCCTCCACCTCCTCGGTGTCCTCGCCCTCCCCTGCCCGTAGTCCTCCTCGTCGGCGGTCTCCTTCGCCTCGCCCTCGTCCTTCTCTTCGCTGCCCTCCCGCAGGGTATGGAGGAGCCTCGGGCCCCCGAGTCTGGGCGCCGAGGCAGAGGAACACCGTTGGCCCTGAGATTTCGGAGGTCTTCGAAGTGTCTCGAGCGCGGGCAATACTTATGTCTATACCCACTGCAGTATGGAGTTTCGGGCTCCCTTCCCAAGAAGCCCGAGGCGCACTGGCTGTGGATAAATTTGCCCCCTAAGGGCACGACGTTTATCCATATCCAGTGCGCCTCGGCCTCGTGGCGCCGCTTCCAAAAAAGTCCAGGAGGCACTGGATATGGACATGAATCTTGCCCGCATCGAGGGTTGTCGGAGGTCTTCAGGTCCGGGAGTGTTTTTCCACAACTTCGCCCTGCCGAACGCTTCCTGGGGTCGACGGATTCGTCCCGAACGGTTCCCTCGGACCCTGCTTGCGGACAAAAGGCCGGAAGATGTCGGAGGTCTTCAGGTCCGGGAGTGTTTTTCAACAACTTCGCCCTGCCGAACGCTTCCTGGGGTCGACGGATTCGTCCCAAACGGTTCCCTCGGACCCTGCTTGCGGACAAACGGCCAGAAGACGGGCGCTCTCCAACTGGCTTGGGGCCAGGGCCCTCGCGGACAGACCATTTTTGAAGCAGGTCGAGAACTGTGCTCTTCTGCAGTGCCACTCTCCCCACAACATCGGATACCAGGATTGGTTCCAGGTGGACTGGTATCGACTAGACGTAAGAGTGACCTTTCGCCGGAGTGACCTTTGGTGCGGGCACAGATGGGTCCCCAGATGGCTGAAAGCGAAGCAGGAGCAACGGCTTGCGCGCCCAGGTTTGGTCCCCACGCGGCCCCCAAAAAGCCGCGCACCAAAGGTCACTATTACCCAGGGTCACTCTTGCGTGTAGCCGATGGAGGAGGCGGTGGTGGGGGGGGGGGTTCTCTGTGTCCTCAGGTGATGGCCGCCCGCAAGAGGAGCGCGGCGTGTGCGGGGGAACCGGCAAAGAGCCGAGGCCCCACCCTTGGCTGACGGGGCACAGTGGGGCATGCAGCTCCACTGGGGCGAGCGCCACTTGGGCCTCGTGCCTTCTTGGGTGAGAAGGGATGGAAAAAGAGAAGAAAAAAGGAGGAGGAGGAGGAAGCGGATGAGGAGGATAAGGAGCAGGAGGACCTTCAATATATGTATGCTGCTTAGAGTTGGGACCACCACGCTCAATGGGGCCACCGCTTCCGCCAATAGCCCCAGGATGTCACTGGACCCGGCCTCGGCGGGCAACTCCAGGAGGACGTCTGGCTACATATCCTCGCGCCAGTCCAGGCGAGCCTCCTCGCACATGTCGTCCCTCTGCACTTCCAGGAGCTCGCGGAGGACTCGAACCACCAAACGCTGTATGAACATGCTTTCTCGGCGGTCCGAGCGGATTTCGTGGATCGGCGCTGGGGCCCCCCTGGCAGCGCCTCCGGCGCCGCCCCTGGCGCGCGGAGCGCGCCAAAGGAGCGCGGACCTCCGAGAAATCAGGTTTTTATGCCGTTTTCGGCTCCTCCGAGGACGTCGATGACGATGACGATGACGCCGGGCGAGACCGCCATCGATTCGCTGAGGGAGTGCACGGAGGAGGGCGACCAGCGGAACTACAGCCTCGCGGTCACCGGCGACCACTGCATCTACTTGATCAAGCCGGACAAGGCAGACCAGCTCCAACTGCGGGAGTTGAGGTTCCGTACCCCCCGAGGGCGGCCCATCGATTTAGGGACCCGTTTTGATAGGTCGTCGACACGTTGGGTTCCCACCTGGGGGTAAGGATCACAGCTCCCCTGGTTGGCCGGTCGGCAAGGGCGACATCGTCATCCTCGCTGGCTCTCCGTCGGAGTACGGGTACAAGGACGCAGAGAAGGGGGCGGACGCGCGGTTCTCGTCCCTGAAGGGGATCACCTGCATCAGAAACTGCCTCTTCGTGGCGGACCACTGGAGATCGGGGGGGCAACGATAGGGGGGGGCAGGCTCAAGGGTGGAGGGCATCGGCCCCCAAGCGCCCACCCATCGCCGACAGGGGCCTGATTGCCCACCCTGCCCAGGAACGCGCGGATTCGCTATCGGGGGCCTGCCGCCGATCTACGGGCGATGTACCGCCGATGCTAGCTCGATGTGTTCCCCCAGAGCTGGCCCCGCATACGGTCAAGACGCCGGAACAAGGACAGCTTTTGGACGTTGGGCTCAGGAGGGGCTCTGGTTCCAGGGTCGCGCCTTAGTCCTAGGTCGGGAGCTATTCGTGGCTGAGGCTCGCGTTGCCTGGTATCCCCTTCGTTCCGTATTTAGCGTACCTCAAGGTAGAGTGATGTTTGTATCGCTTCCCCTCAGGAACAACGCGATCCGCTGCGTCAACCTGAAGACGCGGCAGGTGGACACCGTCGTCGACTTTCAGCCCTGCGGCCCCCTCGCGCTCACCGTGTCGAGCTCGGGCAGCGTCTACGTTCTCGACAGCGAGTATATCAGCACCTGCAACATCCTGAAGGCACACCCACCAAAAATCTGTAGAAACCACGTATCAAGGTTCATAGACTTCCGATTTCGCATTAGAAAATCAAAACCTATGGACTGGACCCCGGGTGGTTTCTTCGAGTGTCTTTTTGTTCGTAAGCATGTTCGTACTCTGGACGTGGGCTACTGTTTGATCAGACGCTCGGATTAGCTGAACATTTTCTTAACTCTAGCAGGTGCGTGCGCTGTGTGTTGCTTTCCCCTACCGGACAGGTTGGAGTGCCTAGGTTTACAGAAAGGAGCTCCCGACCCATCTCGCAAACCCTGCATACCGCGGCCGCGATGCCCCAGGGGTCATGGTGCTCCCTGAGTATCCGGCCTTGCGTACTTGTACGAATGGCGACTGCATACCGCGGCTGCCAGGTCCCAAGGGTTCATGGTCTGATGTTTGTTGCTCTTAATCCCTTTCTCTTTTTGCTATCTCTCTCTCTCTCTCTTTCATTCTCTCTTTCTCGCTCTCTCTCTCTCTCTCTCTCTCGAATTGCACACCTGAATATAATCAGATCTGCCCATCTGTTTGTGCGTTTTCACATGCATGTGCACACAAATGGGGCGCTCCAGACAGGGCTTCGCCTTCGATGGATCGAGCGGTTCCCTTCTGGTTCCCCGGCGGGAAGCGGCGGAAGGCTCTCCGGAGCTGGGCGGGGGCGGAGAACGGAGGTGGCCACGCCGGCAGGCCAGCAGGAGTAAGCCTCGGCCCTGCAAGAGACGTATAGCCTTTTTGGATGCAAGGCTGACGGCGGCGACATCCAAGCCCTCCGCCCTCCCTCCTCCTCCTCCTCCTCCTCCTCCTCCTCGCCTCCTCCGTCCCCCTCCACCTCCTCCTCCTCCTTCCACTCCTCCTCCTCGGCCCCTCCTTCCTCCCACTCCTCCTTCCCTCTCCTCCTCCTCCTCCTCCCCCTCCACTCTTCCTCCTCCCGAATACCTCCCCTACTCCTCCTCCCCCTCTCCTCCTCCCCCCTCTCCCTCCCCTTCCTCCTCCTCCTCTCCTCCTCCTCCTCCTCTCCTCCTCCTCTATCCTCCTCTCCCCTCCTCTCCAACCCCTCCTCCTCCTCCTCTTCCTCCTCCGCTCCTCCTCTTCCTCCTCCTCTTCCTCTCCTCCCTCTCCTCCTCCTCCTCCTCCTCCTCCCTCCTCCCCTCCCTCCTCCTCCTCCTCCTCCTCCCCTCCTCTTCCTCCTCCCCCTCCTCCCCACCTCCTCCTCCCCCTCCTCCTCCCCCTCCCCTTCCTCCTCCTCCTCCTCCTCCCCTCCTCCTCCTCCTCCTCCTCCTCTCCTCTCCTCCTCCCACCTCCTCCTCCTCCTCCTCCTCCTCGCTCCTACTCCTCTCCTCTCTCCTCTCCTCCTCCTCCTCCTCCTCCTCCTCATCCTCTCACTCCTCCTCCTCCTCCTCCTCCTCCTCCTCCCCTCCTCCTCCTCCTCCTCCTCCCCCTCCTCCTCCTCCTCCTCCTCCTCCTCCTCCCCCTCCGGAGGAGGATCTGGCCGCATCGCCCATCCATCTGCTCGGACCACGCTGGGGAGGCCTCCAAAGAACGGCTCGGATGCTGAGGCATAACCTCCCAGACATGCGATGTTTTTTTTGTTGTTCCTATATGGCGGTCCCCGAAAGACTCGAACCTTTCCTCGGGACTGGTTTTTCATCCCGACTAATTTTTGCACCTTCCCGGGGCCTGGCCAGGGCCCCTCGGAGGCCTACAGTTTGCAACCCCCCCCGGTGCGTTTTTCCACGACCAGAGGAGGTCCCGAGCTCCCGATCCTTTCCCAGGGGTAGTTTTTCATCCTGGATCCGATTTTGATGGCCCCAGGATCAGACAACGGGCCCCTGCAAGGCTGAAATCGAGGAGAAACGCTCAGATCGAAAATTAGCACATCGTCGGAGATCTGGGTCTGCGAGGGGCTCCCAGGGGCTCCTAGGGGCCGAGGGGGTCTGGGACGATGACGTCTGGGCGTCGTGCTGAGATGACTGCGGCGATTGTTCAGAGAATGCATGGGGGCCTTGGAAGCGGATGCTAAGGTGGGCTATGTCTGGCCGAACGCAGCTCATTTTCACCAGAGAAAACCCTATCAATGGGTTTCTGGATTGGTAGCAGCTGCATCTATCGGCCTTCCTCCCACCCTGGTCGAGTTCTAATATACGTTGTAGTCCAGTCTAGTTATTTTCTGATCCTCTTGGTTCTTCTCTCTCTCTCTCTCGCTTGATGATATGTGTTTGTTGTCTCTCTCTCTCTATTTATATCTATATCCCTCTCTCTATCCCTCACTCTCTCCCTCCCGTGGTGTCCTGTGGCGCGGTTATGTCCCGTGGCGCGGGGGTGTCCCGTTCAATGTGGGACGCAATGCTGTGTTTGGCTAGCGATAGTGATGACGATCGTGATACTGCTGGTGATATCGTTAGTGAGATAACTTTAGTGAGGTCGCTAATGATCTCGATTGAGAGATCGACAGTGGGATCGTTAGTGAGATTGGCAGTGAGGTAAACTGAGTGAGTTCGATTGTGAGATCGATATTGGGTTCGAGAGCGATATCGACCGTGGGATCAATAGTGAGATCGGCAGTGGTAGCCATTGAGTGAGATCGATCGTGAGCGATAGACTGGTGGTGTGTCCGACAGTGAGATCAATTCTGAGATCGATTGGGCGGCATGGATCGTGAGATCGGTCGTGAGATGGACTGTGAGATCGATAGGGAGACCAATAGTGATTTCGATTGTAAGACCGGTTGGGTGACAGGGATACTAAGATCGATAGTGGGATCGATCGCGAGATCGATGGTGATGTCGATCGTAAAATTGATATTGAGATCGATCGTGAGATCGGTAGTGCGATCGATATGTGCGATCGACAGATCGATAGTGATACTGATAGTGAGATCAATCGTGATATCGTTAGTGGCATCGATATTGACACCGATAGTGAGAGCGATCGTGAGATCGATTGTGAGATCGATAGTGAGATCGGTGGTGATATCGACTTTGCGGTCGATGCGGAGATCAATCGTGTTATCGATAGTGAGATCGATCGAGTGACATGGATCGTGAGATCGATAGTGAGCTCGATAGTGAGGTCGATTGAGTGAAATGGACGGTGAGATCGATAACGACATCCATAGTGAGATCGACTAGGAACCCAGAAACCTTGGAACCAGAACCTGGAACCCTGGGAATCCCGCCGCTCACCGAAATCGGTCCGCAACCAGCAACCGGGAACCAGGGAAACTGGAACCGGGAACCCAGGAACCCGGCCGCCTACCGAAATCGTTCGGGAATGTAGGACCCCTTCAGTGCAAGCGTCAATTGGGGAATAAGTGTGTTGCGGGTACTCTAAAATGTTTAGGGGGTTAACGATCCGGGCTAAGTGGCTCCGCCCACTCAGCGGGGTTCTCTATCACCCTCGATCCTCTTGGGCCACCTGTCAAACCCCCTTGCAGGCTAGGCTCGGCCAGATCGATCCCACCTTAGCAACCGCTTCGAATGGAACCAACTTGGGAGGTCCGCGCGGATGTCTTGGATCTGCGCTGGAGCCCCCTGGCGGCGCCTCCGGCGCGGCCCCTGGCGCGCTCCGCGCGCCAGAGAAGGAAGGGCAACACAGATAACGCAGATCCACGAAGTCCGCGCGGACTTCCCGAAGCTCGTGTTTATTCCGTTCTTCTTCCTACAGTGCCGTTTTTAATACATGCTCCGCGTGCGGATCATGTATTGAAAATGCAGGGATTTAGTATTAAAAGCGACGATGAGTTCATGCGTAACAGTTTTATTCATGCATGAGTCATGTATTAAACAATCCTATGTTTTTGAATCCCATGTATTAAAAACTGCCCTGTACATTTACACCCCCTGTCCCCGCAGCACCCCCAGCGGCCATCCCAGCGGGTATCGTGAGCAGAGAGGCGCGCGCAGCCACCGGAGGTCTGCTCCGCCCGGCGGAGCGCGGAGGCCTCCGAGGGTGCGCTGGGCACCGCGATGTTCCAGATGCTGCAGGATCCGCGCCGCCTCCTCGAGCGGGCAAGGAGCCCAGATCTCCAGAGCATCAGCAAATCAAGACGGGGGTCCGAGGTCGAGTTTCGTGGTATTCGGGCTCGAGGTGCGAGGCTCTCGGCCGTTTCCTCGCGGGTTCTCGAGGAGATGTTCAGCCCCAATTAGGGTGGTCTCCAGCAGCCGCGCCTCGCCGAGGACGCTCTGGGTGTGCCCGGATCGTGCCGACCGGCCGCTGGAGGCCCGAGCTCCGGCCCGAAAAAACCACCCGGGGCAGCGGTTTCCAGAGCCGGCAACGTCGGCCTGACGTGTCGCTCCGCCGGCTCTGGCCCGCCAGGCTTCGGCGCGACACCCAGACCCCCTCGAGTCATGAAACAATCACGACGGCCGACGGGAGGTTTTTCCATATTTGCGGCTTTGGGGGGCCCCTACCGGGCCTCGGGACCGTCAAAAAACGATTCAGGATGGAAAACCGGTCCTGGGGAATGGGTCCAAACCTCTGGGGGTCGACGTCATGAAAAAATCATGACGTCGGGGGTCTGGGCACGCCGTGCACGTCCCCCTTCCCCGGGCGTCAGCGTCCCGAGCCTTTCCCGGTCTCCCGCGGAGCGGAGCGGGGCCGCCGCCGCCACACGCTCCGCAAGAGTTCCCGACCGGCGTCGTGTTCGGCCTCCGGGGGCCCTCGCCGGGCCCTGGGGCCCTCGAAGCACGACTCGCGATGTAAAGCCGGCTCTGGCGGGTCGGGGCTTCAGGGGACCCCGTAATTATTCAACAAAATCAGGACGTCGGATCTCTGGGACCGCCCCCACCCAGACAAGTGGACTGAGGAAATCTGCGCCAGGTCACTCGACGTTGGCATTCGGATGTGTAGGTGCAGTCCCCAGTCAGTTTCGCGAATCGACGTGCGTGTTGCCGGATACATTCGCTTGTTTCGGGACGCCGATCAGCCATCCCGCCCGTGTCCACTGGAATGGAATGCAGCGCCGTGCGCACCCGGCGTGCCCCTGGACATTGCCACTGGAGATCGCCATGCTGCAGGATGCCCCGTCAAAGTCCAGTCTGAGATCGCATGGGGCTCGCCCGCCGCGCCGATCGCGCCGCTCGCGCCACCGGCTCGGGCTTCCGTCGCTGGCGATGCCTTGTGGAATGCCGCCGTGTCCCAGGGCGGAACGCCGGCCCCTGGCGGCGGGGCTGCGGGCGGCAACAGCTCCTCCGCGGACGCCCGGGTCGCAGGGGAGGATGGCCGATCGCGCCGCGGGTTCGGACGGAGCCTGGCTCGGCCCGCCTCGGTCGAGAGGTGCCCTGGCTTCCGCGCGCCGCAGACGGCAAAGCTCGGCCACGCGCAGAGGGGGGTTAGGGGGAGGGGGGAAGGCTCCTTAGAAGCACCCCTGCCTCTTAGAAGGCGCGGTCCTTATGTGAAGATGTAAGGCCGCCGCCTTCTAAGAAGCAGCCTCCTTCTAAGAAGCCTTCCCCCCTCCCCCCACCCCCTTCTGCGCGCCGCCAAAAAGCACGACGGCCTGTTTTTCCGGCCAGTTTCTGCCTCAGGGGGACCCTTGCCGGGCCCTGCAGGACCGTCAAGAAGCGACCGAGGATGACAAGCGGGTCCTTCTGTCGCCACGCGCTGACAACTGGCTCCCACGCTTGCGCGACGCCCGCGTTGGGGTCGAATTCTGGGGGGGGGGGGGGGGCATGGGCGTGTGTTGTCGGAGGGGGGTGGCCGCTCGAATGGGAGCCCCCCACGGCGTCCGACAGCTCGCACCCGCAAACATCGCGTCTTCATGTGATCGTTTCTTTATTCATTGTTTTGCCGATCGGCGCGGGCCCTCGGACCCCCCCCTGGAGTGGATCTTGGCTGTTTTTTGCGCCTGTTTCGAGCAGGTGGAGTCCCTCCCCATAGGACGCACTGTCGCAAGCAGTCGCACTAAGCAGAGGTCCAGAGCCAGACCCCCCTGCCTCCCCCCCTTCTTTCCGCCCAATGCCGAAACGCCGAAAAAACGCTCACCATCACATTGCCCTTCCCCGTTCCTCCTTCCTCCAGGCTTCAGCTTGCATTGCTACTTTTGCGAACCTGCACACGACGTCGGATGTCTGTGTCTGTCCCGGTGTGCCTGGACTCGGCTCAGAGGCCCCTCGCTCCCCATCGCTCGGACGTGTGCACCTGTCTTCGGCGAGGCCAGCGCCAGACTACCCGGACCACCTCGGACCATCTCGAGGGCACCGTGCACGCACGAGAAAAACCACACAGTGCACGGGGCCTCGGCGGCCGAGCGACGGCGACAGAGGGCGGGCCGCTCGCCCCGAGCTGCTCGAGCGGACGGTCCCGGCCGGGGCCCCGTGGCCCGCCTCTGCGGGGCGAGGGCCCCCCGCGGAGGCCGAGGCCTGGCCAGGGGCCCTCCGCCTCGGTCCTCTCTGCCTTCGCGGTGCGCGGACGTCGGGGGGCCTCGCTCTGCGCCGCCGCGCTGCCATCCCGGGGCCCGGGAGGACAACATCGGCCGCTCGCGCAGCAGCCAGGCCTCCTCCGCCCGCAGCTCGCTGGCGGAGGACCTCTCGCCGCGCGCGGGCGGCGCGCGTGGCGGCTCGCGGCGGGGCTCCGAGGCGCAGGGGCGGCCGAGAGAGGGGGGGGGATCACCAGGGGGGAGGTGGAGATCATGCCCGGGTTGCATGACGCCTCGCCGGACCTCTCATGCCTTCCCCCCGCCCCCACCTCCCTTCCCCCCCCTCCCCCTCCCCTCTGCTCCTGTCACCACTGCCCCCCGGATCTCATGCCTCACTCCCTCCCCTCCCCTCCCTCCCCCCCCCCCCGTCTGCTGATGCCACCACTGCCCCTGGTCCCCGCTCGGGCCGCGCACGTGCCTCGGGCCACGAGTTGCGCACCCCGAGGAGGAGGAGGAGGAGGAGGAGGAGGAGGAGGAGGAGGAGGAGGAGGAGGCGGAGGAGGAGGATGAGGAGGAGGAGGTGGAGGAGGAGGGAAGGAGGAGGAGGAGGAGCACGAGGAGGAGAGGACGAAGGGGAGTGGAGGAGGAGGAGAGGAGGAGGAGGAGGAGGAGGAGGAGGGGGAGGGGAGGGGGGGGAGAGGAGGAGGGAGGAGGAGGGAGAGGAGGAGGAGGAGGAGGGAGGAGGAGGGGAGGAGGAGGAGGAGAGGATGAGGGAGGAGGAGGAGGAGAAGGAGGAGGAGAGTAGGTAGGAGGAGGAGGAGGAGGAGGAGGAGGAGGAGGAGGAGGAGGGAGGAGAGGGAGAGAGGGGGAGGCAGAGAGGAGGAAGGAGGAGGAGGAGGAGGACGGAGGAGGAGGAGGAGGAGAGGAGGGGGGGGTGCGCCCAAGACTTGGGCGCCCGCGAGAGGCGCACTCGCAGGGCTCGGGCCGCGCCGCCTCCGTGGACCTGGACTTCCCGGAGGAGGGGCCAGCGGAGGCCGCGGCGGCCTTGCCCCGCGTCGCTGCCGAGATCGCCGCGGCGGCTGCGGAGGGGGAGGGGGAGGAGGAGGAGGAGGAGGAGGAGGAGGAGGAGGAGGAGGAGGAGGAGGAGGAGGAGGAGGTGAGGAGGAGGAGGAGAGAGGAGGAGGCGGAGGAGGAGGGGGATGAGGAGGAGGAGAGGAGGAGGAGGAGGAGGGAGGAGGAGGAGGAGGAGGAGGAGGAGGAGGAGGAGGAGGAGGAGGAGGAGGAGGGAGAGGAGGAGGAGGAGAGGAGGAGGAGGAGGAGGAGGAGTGAGGAGGAGGAGGAGGAGGAGGAGGAGGAGGAGGAGGAAGGGGGGGGGAGGAGGAGGAGGAGGAGGAGGAGGAGGAGGAGGAGGAGAGGAGGGAGGAGGAGGAGGAGGAGGGGGGGGGAGGAGGAGGGGGGGGAGGAGGAGGAGGAAGAGGAGGAGGTAGGTAGGTAGGTGGTGCTCCCATGGAGCTGGTGCGGGAGCTTCGGACGCGACTCCCTTTTAGCATGGCACCACGGCCCCGGGGGCAGGCTCGGAAGTGTCCGTGCAGCGACGGCCCTGGAGGTCAATCCACCAGCACTGGAGGGGACGAGTCGGGATCTGTCGAAGCTTTCCGCCCAGAGAGACAGGGAACACAGGGCCCCAGAGGGCCCGCCCCCAAGAGAAAAGGGCGAACCCAAAAACCAAGCCGAGGAGACCGCAACGACAGAATCACAATCTCCATCCCCTACCAGGTGCGGGGTGAGAGAGACAACTCAGGGGCTCCCCGCAGGGCGGGGGGGGGCCGGGCAGGGAGCTCCTGCCCGGGGCTCGTCCGATCCCTCCTGCCCTGCCTGGTCGACGCACGGCGCAGGTGCGGGACGGCGACAGGAAGGGGGAGAGGAAGCCACCCCAGGAGAGGAGGAGAAAAACAGAAAGTAGGAGGACCCTGCACGACCCGACCCTCCCACCTGGCACCAGGCAGGAGGTAGGGAGGGCGGGTGTAGCTGTTCCCTGCGGCCGCCCAAAAGCGATCCGTCTCCCTGTCGACAAAGAGCGCCAGCAGGGCCGCCTGCGCATACCCTGCATCCGTCGGGCCTGCAGAGAGGATCGCTGCAGCCGCCGCCTCCGCTGAGGAGGGGGCTGGGCCTCCACGGGCCTCCCAGAAGGTGCGACGGGGGAGCTCCGTGCGAGAGCACAGCCCGAGGACGTGGAACGTGGGGCTCAGGGTCTGCATGCCGCACATTACGCAGGACTGCCTCCGCGCCGTAGAGACATTGCCAGAACAGTGGCTGAAGGCCACAAGCCGCCCTCGTAGTCTGCTCAGCGAACGCTGACCCAATAGCACATCAAATGGCAGTTCTTGTTTCAGAGCCCGCGCAAGATCCTGCCTGGGGACCGGCCCAAATCTGAGGACCGGGAGCGGCCTCGTTTGGAGGCTCAGCGTCTGCCTCAGCTCCGCCTCGCAGCGTTCAGCCAAGTGAGCTCGCACGAATGTTTTGTACTGGCGCAGGGACTGACCGCTGCGCGCGGCCTCCCATGCAGGCCAATCAGGAATGGACCAGTGCTCGAGTAGGAGGAGGAGGAGGAGGAGGAGGAGGAGGAGGAGGAGGAGGAGGAGGAGGAGGAGGAGGAGGAGGGGCTTCGAAGCGCATGGTAACAGTGGAAGCCCATGCCAAGAGCCACCCTGCTTCCCTCCTGGGTGCCCTGGGATTCGTGGGGTTCCATGGTTTTGCCATGGAAAGCGCGACGCTCCCACACCGGAAATCAAGGGTCGTCCTGGGGTTCCAGGGTTGGGTTTTTTGTGGAAGGTTTCTCGTGATCGAGCTCCTACTGTACGGTGGGTTATTTTTGGCCTATCTTACAGGGAGGCTGGAGACACATGTATGCGGGCCAGGCCCGTGTTGCATGTTTTGGGTTTCTGGCAGTATTTCGTTCGCCGGGCCGCGCCAATCTTGACCAAGGGTAGTGCGCGATTTGGGGGGCTATCATCAGGTCGTTGTTGTCTTGGTGTTCGGAGCATCGGCTCCATTTGTCTTTTGCAGGCCCACGCGAGAACGAGTGTCCCTTTTCTAACAAGTCCGTCCGCAGCGATTCCAGTCCTCAGTGTTACCAGCTTTCCCGTAGCTCATGAGTGTGTTGCGGGTGCCCTGAGTGGGTGAGGGAGGTTAACGATCTGGGCTAAGTGGGCTCCGCTCACTCAGCGGAGTCCCCCAACATCCGTAAACAATGTAGGGCATGTGTAATTTGTTTTTACACGCCGGTCGTTGAAAGTAGGTATTTCTGGACTCCCAAATGCAAATCATTTTTGGCGCCTTCTACTTCAGGGATCGACTGGTTTCCTTCTTCCCTCTTTCTCAGGGGGCGGGCGGAAGCCCAATCTACTTCCAACGCCTTCCCACTTCATGTTCCTACCCACTTCTTCCGACCAGCGTGTAAGCTAGGGCAGGCCAGATGTAATCCACCTTAGCATCCACTTCTGGCCCCCCTGTCCCCTCAGCAACCGCCGCGCACAGCTCAGTAGAAAACTAAGAAGATGGTTCTTGCAAACGTTCCACCTCCAGGGGTCCTCACCGGGCCCGGGGCCACGAATGAAAAGCCAGTCCCAGGGAATGGGGGGGAAGGTACGCTTTGAGGAAACAGTTGTGACGGAGAAAGTCTGAGGCGCCAGCCCAGATCCGCTCAAAATGGGTCAATGTGGACCTGTCGGCGCCTGGCCCACATCCGCTTCAAGTGGATCCCTGGACCCCTCCTGGGGCCTATGCTGGCCCGTTCCTCGATCAGGCCGCGGTGACGAGAGGCCCCCAAGAGGCCCAGAAATGAGATCACCGCTGGGGTTGCCAAGGGGATCGGAGGACTAGAAGCGGATGCCAAGGTGGGATATTTCTGGCTTAGCTAAGCTTATAAATGGGGTTACAAGTGCCCTGAGTGGTTTACTGGTCTGGTCTGGTCTAAGTTGGCGGAGCCCACTTATCGGAGTTATCCGAGGCGGGAATTTATCCATAACCACAGCCTGGGGGATCGATCTTCTTGGACGTCGGTGGATATGGATACACTCTGGCCCCTGCGGGCCGAAACGTATCCATGTACACCGCCCGCTAGTGCACCAGGACGTCGGTTCCCAGGCGGGGGGCATGGACAAAAAGTCTCCGCCTCGCAAGCTGTCTGCTCACAGTAAAACGCTGAGGGCACACGTGGCCCACTTGCAAGCTAGTCCAGGCCAGATAGGACCCACCTTAGGACCCATTTCCCCCCCTCCTCTGTTACGCCATGAGCACGAGGAGGAGGCGGAGGAGGAGGAGGAGGAGGAGGACGAGGAGGAGGAGGAGGAGGAGGAGGAGGAGGAGGAGGAGGAGGGGTGAGGACGAGGAGGAGGAGGAGGAGGAGGAGAGGAGGAGGAGGAGGAGGAGGAGAACGAGGACGAGGACGAGGACGAGGAGGAGGAGGAGGTGGAGGACGAGGAGGAGGAGGAGGACTTCCGCGCCGATCTTGGAAAGAGGGCGGCAGACGCCGAGGAGGGCCGCCGCTGCCTCCAGCGGCGCTCCTCCGGACCTCGACCTCGGCGGCCGCGGGCCCCCTCACGCGGCCAGCCACCGGCCCTCGCGGCGGGCGGAGCCCGGCGAGGCCGCGCGGCAGCTGGAAGAGGGGGAGCCTCCTCCTCCTTTTTCCTCCTCCTCCTCCTCCTCCTCCTCCCTCCTCCTCCTCCCCACTCCCCTCCTCCCTCCTCCTCCTCCTCCTCCTCCTCCTCCTCCTCCTCCTCCTCCTCCTCCTGCTCCTCCTCTTCCTCCATACCCTCCTCCTCCTGTTCCTTCTCTTCATCCTCCTCCTCCGTTCCTCCCCTGTGACCAGGACAAGGGCTCACACGAGGGCGCGAAGTTAGTCGCGCTTCGCGGGCCTCATACCTCCTCCCCCTCCTCCTTGTCCTCCACTTCTCCCCTCTGGGGGCGGCGCGAGAGCGCGAAGTTGTTCGCGCTTCGCGCAGCGCGCAGCGCGAAGTTAGGAGCCCTTGTCACCACCGGCGGGGTGTCGCCCGGCCCCCCCCGTGGGAATCGAGGACTGAGGGCCAGCTCCGGGCGTCGCAGTCTGTCCGCATCGAGATGGTTTCTTGCCCCGCTTCGGGCCCCGGGGAGGGCTCCTCACGGACGGGTCAGGCTCGAGAAGTGCCGCAGGAGAGTGTGGTCGAGGGTTCTGACTGCGATTTTTTTACCCGGTGCTGCATTTCTTCCGCCGCGACGTCGGATTCAGTCGGGGCCCAGAGGGCCTCCAGCCCCACTCCTCTCCGATGGGCGCCAGCCCTCGGGGGCCCGAGCCGAGGTGTGGCTGATGACAGATCGGATGACTCAGAACCCCGACGTCGTCTGTTCCCTCGGCGTCGGCGTGGACCCCAGGTATCCCTGCCCTTGGGACTTGTGTCTTCGCCCGGGGCTGTTTTCGGCAGATCCGAGGCGGCCCGATGCCTGCAGAGCTCTGCTGTGCTTTTCCGTGCCGATGCAGCCGCCCTGGCTCACTCCGTGCGGGTGCAGCCCGAGCCGACGCACATACCGATCCGATGCGAGGTCCCGATGCTGTGCTGACCGATTCTGCTCCCGCCGTGGGTGTGTGGCGACTCCAGCGTTCTCGTCAGCCACGCGCTTAGTCGGGGGGGGGAGGGCTTCTTGGAAGCACCCCTGCTTGGGGGGCGCGGGCCGGGCCTTGCTCTGCAGATACGGTATGAGGCTGGCGCCTTCTGGAGGCAGCCTTCTCCTAAGCAGCCCTCTCCACTCCCTCCACCCCCTCATGGGGGACCCAGGTTCTGGAGGCCAGTGCTCAGCATGAGCATGGGCCATAGTGCCCGCTCTTTCGGAATCCGGGCTTGACGGCCTTCCGGCGGGGTCCCACCTTCACCCCCGACGCTCACACCCCCCCCCCTGGTGAAGCCCCCTCTTTGGCACCGGCCCCCTGCGAGGCCGCGGGCTGCATCGCGAGCCTGCGCCCTGCGCCCGCGGCAGACCCGCGGCCGGCGCCCGCGGGCGCCTACGCGGGCGGCGAGCGCGCGCCGTCGGCCGCGCTGGCCTTCTCCATGCACATCCCTGGCACGGACGAGGCGCCTCCGGGACAACGACCAACCACGGGAGGTGTGTGTGTGTGTGTGGCTACTGCCAAGGCCTTGCGGCCGGCGCCGCCGACCCTGAAAGGGGACGACGACGACGACGACGACAACGACGACGACGACGACGACGACAGAGGCGGCGGCGGTGGAGGCGGCGACGGCGGCGTCGGCGGCGGCGATGAGTGGGCCCCGTGCAGGTTGCGGAGTTATCAAACCTCCCAATCCACTTGCACCTGTACCCCACTCCTAAGTTAAGCCAGACCAGGTGCAACCCACCCCGAACCCCCCTTCCCGTAGCAACCGCCGCGGCCATCTCACTACCAGTGCCACTACGACGACCACCACCGCGCCGCTACCGCTACCCAGACATCTGCCGTCGTAATCTGCTCGCGACGCGTGTCCCTCTGGGGACACGCGTCGGCTCGCGGCGGTAATTTGCCCCCAGAGGTGGCCGGCTCGAGTCGCGTTTAGCTGCTAATTAGGCCGCTGTCGTGACCCGCAGCGCTTCTGACTCCGCTAGCGCCTTCGCTAGCGGACGCGACCGAAAAAAGTGTCCCCAGAGGTCTGGACCCCGTCCCGGGGACCGGTTTTCTCATCCTGGGCTGTTTTCCGCCAGTCATATCATGGGGCCCAGCAAGGACCAGGGCTCATACGAGGAGGAGGAGGAGGAGGAGGAGGAGGAGGAGGAGGAGGAATATAAGGAGGAGGAATATAGGAGGAGGGGGAGGAGGAGGAGGAGGAGGAGGAGGAGGAGGAAGGCCCCCCCATGCAGGAGCAGCAGAAAGCTGTCCGTCGCAGTCCCCTCGGCACGAGGGTGTGGTGTTGGTGTCAGGGGGCCACTGCCGCCGGCCCCGCCGCGGCTTCTGCCCCGCGACCGCCCCGCGTCCACCCCGGTCCGAGGCCCAAGCGTGGCTTCTTCCTTGAGGAGGAAGGAGGAGGGGGAGGAGGAGGAGGAGAGGAGGAGGGGAGGAGGAGGAGGAGGAGGAGGAGGAGGAGGAGGAGGAGGAGGAGGAGGAGCCAGAATTTTCAGGATGCGACCGACGAGATCGGTCGCTACCGATATTTTGCTTCAAGTATTCCGGTGCTGGCAGCGACCGCTCAAAATCGGTCGCGACCGATTGTGGTAACGGTCGCGATTGGTCGCGACCCGTTTAGAGCTCCGATCAGTCGCCACCGATCGCGACCGAAAAAATCCCGTTTCCAGTATTCTGCGTTCGCGTTGCATGTTTTCGGCCTCCGGGGGCCCCCATTGGGACCCTGAACCGTGACAGGATGGGCTCGGGATGGCACACCAGTCCTGGGGAAGGGGTCGGGTCTTGCGGGGTCTGCACGTGCAACGTACCAAATACCCCGTCGGAGTTCTGGGTGACGCGGAGTTGTTCGTGGATGCTCTGAGGCTCTCGGACGTGTTCGTCGATTCGCGGAGGCCTCCCCGCCTCGGGCCTGCGCAGCTGCGTCTCGCCGAGGGCGCTCCGAAGGACCACCAGGAACCCACATTGTGCGACCCAGAAGCCAGACCGCCTCGCTTCGTGCAGACATCGCGACGGGAGTTCTTTGGCAGCTTCAGTCTGCGGAGGCCCTCTCTGGGCCCTGGGACCGTCAGCACAGCGACCCCGGGTGAAACACTAGTCTCACGGGGCGGGTTCTGTTGAGATGACCGTTGGGGGTGCGAGGGGATAGGGGAGTTAGAAGTGGATGCCAAAGGGGGGTTAGATCTGGCCTAGTCTAGCTTATCAGTGGGTTACATGTGCCCTGGATAGTATGGGGTAATTAGATTACTCACTAAGTGCACTCCGCCCACTTGGACCGGACCTGTACCCCCTGAACCGATTTGGGCATTTCTAATCCACTTATTTGAAATGGCCTTCGGCCTATCCCGCCACCGTGCCTGGGTTGTGGGTATGAAGCCTTTTTTCTGTTCGTTGGGATCTCGTGGGGGGCTTCTCGGGGGCCTCTTGGAGGCAGTTTCGACGCCTCTTGGGGGCTGTTTGGGGCCTCTTGGGGCCTCTTTTGGGCCTCTTGGGGGCCTCTTGGGACCTCTTGGTGGCCTCTTGCGGGGATTCTTGAGGGCCTCTTGGGCGCCTCTTGGGGCCTTCTTGTGTTGCGGCGGAAGACTCTGCTTTTCGGTTCGTGCTCCCTCTTTGGGGCCCCTTTCGGGGCACTCTTGGGCCGTTTTGGGCGCCTCTTGGGATGTCTTGGGGCCCGCTTGGGCCGTTGTGGGACTCTCTTGGCGGCTTCTTGGGCCGTCTTGGGGCGGTCTTGGGGGCTTCTAGGGCCGTCTGGGAGTGTCGGGAGGCAGAAAAAGCGAGAACGCCAACATCTTTCAAACAACAAAGGGGAATGAAGCATGTTTAGGGCCCTCTGGGGAGGCCTCTTGGAGGCCTCGTTCGGCGTCTTGGAGGCCTCTTGGGCCGTATGGGGGCCATCTTGAGCGTCTTAGAACAATCGTTCGGCGACTCGGGGCCCTCTTGGACCGTCTTGGGGCTTCTTCTCGGGGCAATTTAAGCCCGTCTCGGGGCACTCTTGGGCCCGAAATATATCACAGAATCCACGGGGGCCGCCCCAAGATGGCCCGGGAAACAACTGGTCCGTGCCGAGACTTTGCAAGTCCAGCTGCAGCAGCAGCGCAGCCTCCACCACACAGTGCTGCATGAGCCTTGGGGCACTCCACTTCGTGCCAGAGGTAGAGTGGAGGATCAGTTAGGTTCGGCCAGAGATATGATATCCCACCTTAGCATCAACGTCCAGCCTTCCTGTCCCCTCAGCAGCAACCCCAGCGGGTATCTCAGCAGACTTCTGCGGGCTCGCGCTGGGAAAAAAACACGACGTCGAAGATCTCGGGCGGGAGCGGAGCGCTTGGCGCGATCCAGGAAGGGCATCGCATTCGGCCGGCCCGGCGGAGAACGAGACGGCGGCGGGCTCGCCAGCGGAAGCCAGCGACAGGTCGGCGGAGGAAGACGGCGCAACTCATCGGGACGGCCCGCCCACCCAGAGCAGTCGAGGAAACTTAGACTGGTTTACTCGACCCTCGCATTCGAGTGTGCCGGTGCACTTCGCAGTCGGTTTCGCTAATCGGCGTGCGCTTCGCTGGATGCCTTAGATTGTTTTTGGACGTCGATTGGCCACCCCGCTGGGGTGCACTCGGAATGCAGTGCCGTGCGCACGCGGAGTGCCCCTGGCAGCTTCTGCTGAAGGGCGTTCTGCTAGAGGGGGCCTTGCCCATCCCCGAAGTAGAAGCCAGACGTCAATATGTTCGGGTGCAGGGCTTCAAGAGATGGACATCGTATGGGCGCCTGCTGGAATCTCGATCGACTGGAATCGCGCAGGGGATGCCTTCGTCGGCGTTTCGGGGGGGCGCGCGCCGGTTTCGGCCAGGGCCCTGCAGAGGCCAGGCATTGCGTTCCCCGCCCTCGCCTCTGCGAACAACGCCGACGTTGTGAACGTATGCCCGCCCGCCGTGTCCACGCCCTCGCGGGCTGGATACCTGGTGGTGCGACCCCTGCTGACGCAGGGGCACCGGGCGGCTCTTCGCGGGCGTCCCGCGCGGATCGTATCCAATGTGGATCGCGCATTCGTGGGAAGTGGCGCTCTGGGTCTAGACCGTGAGGGCATGGATGGGGATACGCGGTGGGGAATTTGTGCTTACGTAGCGTGTCGCTCCGCCAGTTCTGGCCCACCACGCTTCGGCACGATACGCTAATCACGTCCCAGTCCCCAACCATCACCGTTCCGAGCTTTTCCTAGCCTCCCGCCCCGCGGCGGAGAGCGACGCGATGTCCGATCGCAGGGCATAGCGTGTCGCCAGGGCCGCCGCTGCGACACGCGCCGCTGTGTGGTGATTTATACATTGGGTTCCAGAGCGTCGCCGTCGTTATTGAGACTCTGATTCTTTGACCGCCGTCTCCAAGAGACGTTCCCGGACGGCAGCATCGTCTGTATGAACTCGCTCCACCTGTGACGGTGCCCATCGCACGAAGACCAGATCACGTGATGTTGAAAAACATCTTACATAGCGTATGTCCCGCCCCTGTCCACCCAAGCCCAAAGTTAAAGTGTCCACATTTTGTCTTTCGCGCGTTGCCTCGTGCGCACCGCTGACAACTTTGGGTTTGAGGGGAGGGGGCCATGGGTTTTTTGAATGCACTTCGTCGTATTGTTGTCTTGGCGCCATGGACGTGGACACTGTTTGTCCACCCACCGGAGTTTTCTCAATCGTCATTTTGCACGGTGATCGCTCTGCACCACCTGAACATACTCATGCTATGTGTGCGTCGGCCTTCCCAGGGGCAACATGCACACTCAGAAATATAACAGCACATGCTCGTGAGCGGCCGCTTTCTGGCAATTCATCTTAGGTAGCGATATAGAACAAGATGTTTGCATTCGGCTTGGACATGCGCCTTCAAGAGGAGGTGCATCGTACTAGTACTGTGAAGACGATGAAATAAGGACCGCTTTGGGTTCGGAAGGGGCTCGCTGTTCCTCAGGTCATTCCGCGGTTGCTCCTCGAGCCCTCCTTATGTACCAAAGGCTCTTTTGGTGCCGAAAAGGGGGTTTCGTTCCTTAGTTGGCGTTCCTTGTTGTAGCAGCATGGCTGTAGAACCAGCTCGACCGCCGCTGGGGCCTCCTGGGGTCCGGCAGACCGCCCAAGGGAGTTCTGACATCCTGGACGGGGCTACCGGGGTATTCGTCGTCCGGGGCCCTCCGGGCGGCCCCGTGCGCACTGGGCCGGCGCATCCCAGACCTTCGACGTCATGATTTTTTCATGACGTCGACCTCCCGAGGCCTCGACCCACTCTCCGGGACCGGTTTCTTCATCCTGAGCTGTTTTTGTGACGGCCCCGAGGCTTGGTAAGGGCCCCCCAGAGGCCGACGACAGCGAAACGTTTTCCGCCGTGATTCTGTCATGACGCGAGGGGGGTGTCGGACTGCAGCAGCCTGCGCCCCTTTAGCCCAGGATACCCATTCCCACACTGGGCCCCGCCGCCGCTGGCCCGCCGACGCAGCAGCCGCCGTGGGCCCGCCGGCGGGGCTGGCCGCGCCGCCGCTCGGGGAGCGACCCGTCCCCCCTGAGCCGCTCGCTCCGTCCGCCCCTCTCTCGGCCGCGCCCCCTCCCCCCGCTCCTCCTCTTGCATGGTGGCACGGTTCGCTCCGACGGCACCCCCGTTGAGGCATCCCATCGCCAGCGCAGACGTCCCCTGCCTAGCCGCCGACGCAAACAAACACTGTGTCACCTCCTCCTCCTCCTCCTCCTCCTCCTCCTCCTCCTCCTCCTCCTCCTCCTCCTCCTCCTCCTCCTCCTCCCCTCCCCCTCCCACTCCTCCTCCTCCTCCTCCTCCTCCTCCTCTCCTCCTCCCCCTCCTCCTCCCCTCCTCCTCCTCCTCCTCCTCCTCCTCCTCCTCCTCCTCCTCCTCCTCCTCCTGGCCTCCGCCCCCGTCGCCGCCCGTGCCCAGGCTCCGGCGGCCTCGGCCCGCCAGCCCTGCGGCGGGGGCAGCGCCTCCTGGGCGCACAGCGCACAGCTGCCGGTCGTGCCCAGCGCGCTGCGGTCCCTGGTGCCCGGCGCGTCGCTGCACCCCGCGCTCGTGCAGATGACCATGCGCTCTTCGTCAAAGGACTTCAGGGGGGGGGGGGGGCATGGGAGCCTTCGTCAAGGGACCAATGCCGCGCTGCCCGTTGCCCCGGGCTCGCCTGTCTGGACCTCCTGGGGGGCCCTCGTCGTCACGGCTGCGCTCGCCTCGAAATCCTGGTCAGAATGCGTTCAGATCGGGGGAGCGTAATTGAGACCCGGGTTTGCCAGGACTCGGGTTCGCCATCGTTTTTTGACGACCGCGCCTCGGATTTTGACGAGGAGGAGTTTCGTGGGATGTCTGCAGCGGGAAGCCTCGTCAAAATGCAGGCTCGGCCTCGTCATTTTTTCGACGACCTCGTCGGGGATTTCCGAGTCCCCTGTACCCAGGTCTTACGTCCCCCTGATCAGAGAGAGGGCCAGGGAGTAGCAGTATCGTTAAGTGTTTGGCTTCCCCCTGACGAGTGGCACTCGCAGATCTCCACTCGGGGCTCACGTGACGGAAGTCGGCCACGTGGTTGTCAGAGATGTCGAAGGTCTTCGGAGGCATTTGGGGCCCCAGGATGGTTCCGTCATCTGCGTTTCGTCACGGGCGTTCCAGAGATGACAGAAGCGCCCCGTGATGGCCGCTGGAGGCCCGAGCTATCGCCCAACAGCCGTCGGATGAAGGCCTGGGGCTCACGTGATGGGTCAGCGCTAACGGGGGTCAGCCTACCCTCTCTGGCCGACCCAGGTTTGGGAGGCTCGTGGGGCCGATTCCCCCATGTCGCTCTCCGCTGACCCAAGTTTGGGAGCTCCTGAGCGGCTGGCCAGGCTTCGCGACGGGGCCCAGGCCGATCTGGGTTTGTGCTGACATTGTTTTTTGTAATCGCGTGGCGATGCGGGACGTGACCAGGGGCTGGAGGGGGGGGGGGAGAGGGCCAGGAACGTCGCTATTTGCGCCGTCGCCGGCTGAATGCGTAGGGATGGCGAATGTCCACACGGCGCGGGCGCAAACCGTGACGTTACTGGGGGGGGTCGGAGCCAGTAAGGTGTTGTCGTCAATAATTTTTGCTCGAGGCGGAGACCCCGATATGTGCATCTCATAGCTCTTGTCGCGTCTGGCTGAGAAACTCTGTCTGTGAGTTCCTGGGTGCGAAACCGAGTCCGCGTAGACGACAGGCGCGACAACGACGACGGCAGCGACGACTTCAGCGATGTCCTCCTCCCCTGGACATCTTTCAGGAGAGACAATGGAAGCACAAATGGACAGTCAGGCAGTCAGGGGGAATGCTTCTTACCGTTCCCACTGCGGCAATTCAGGCAAGCGCGCATTGCGTTGCCACGCCCGCTCTCTAGCGTGCTACTCGCCGCGTTTGCTGGCATTTGGGGTGCCCAGCTGCCACGCCGGCTATTTAGCTGTAGCCACTTGCGCGAGAGCCTCAATGCGAGCGAATCTGAGCGCGAGTGATCTGAATGTGAGCGACTCGGAATGCGAGCGAATCTGCGTATGGTCGAGTTTGAATGCGAGCGGGGTCTACATGCGAGTGGGTCTGGGTGCGACTGAGTCTGAGCGCAAGCGAGTCGGAGTGCGAGTGTGATGAAGAATTGATAGTCTGAATCTGAATGAGCCTGAGTACGGGGTAGTTTCAGTATGAGCAGGCCTGACGGTAGGTAAACTTGAACATGACTGAGTCTGTACGTGTTCAGTCTGTGCGCTAATCAGCTTGAGTTTGTTTGAATATGAGTATGAGCGGGCCTAATCATGAGCGGGTTTGAGTACGAGCGCACCGAGTCTGAATGAGAAAGAAGTGCTTCTGAGCAACTTTGAGTGTGAATGAGTGCGTCTGAGTGAGGAAGATGATGATGATGATGCTGCTGATGATGATGATGAGGAGGAGGAGGAGGAGGAAGAGGAGGAGGAGGAGGAGGAAGAGGAGGAGGAGGAGGAGGACGACGACGACGACGACGAGGCGGAGGAGGACAAAGGGGAGGTGAGAGAGTGAGTGGGTGAGTGAGTGAGGGAGGGGCAGCAGGAGGGAGGGATGGAGGGAGGGAGTGCACACAGGTCCACTGAGAAGTCCGCGAGGGAGAAGCAGGCAAACCGCCTAGGACCCCCACGGTACGGGCGCGAATCCTGGAGTGCCCCCACCCCTGGTGGCCCCCCATCGCAGTGAACGGTGGGCCACAAATTGTGCGGGGGGCAGAAACCGGCAAACCGCCTGACACTTCCCCACAAGCTGGGCGCGAACGGGCCCGTGGCACACCCCCTGGCGGTTCCCCTCTCGGGGTGCCCAAGTGGCACGGGTGCTACGCCGCGGTGAGCAGTAGAACACCCATATACAAAAAAATCGCGCTGGATAGAAACAGGCAAGCCGCGTGAAACATCCCCACACGTTGGGCGCTAAGGGGCCAGGGAATTACCTTTGGCGGCTCTCTTTCCCTGTCGGGGCCCAGCTTCCACGACTGCTAGATTGTTGTGGGGAGTGGACCACCAAAAGAGAAACATCTTGGGGGACAGAAGCACGTGAACTGTTGGAGACATCCCCGCAATCTGGGCGCGAACGGGCGAGTGTCATATCCACTGGCAGCTCCCCCGTGGGGGACCCAAACGCTACGTCTGCTACATCGCGGGGAATAGTGGACCGCTAAAAGAGATTACCATGGCGACGTACCCAACCCCTGCGCAATGCGGGGCATGAGTAGCTTGGGAGACGTTATACGGAGGTGATGACGTGACATGGGCGCATCTATTTCTGCGAGCGGCATTCGTGAGGCTCGCAGCCCCCCAAGGATTGCGATGTCTCGCTCAGATCTGCCTGGTGCCTCGCTCCGCTGAACCCGCCACCAGCCTTCGAAAGTTGCGACGGTTTCGCAGATCGCAGCCCCCCAAGGGGACGAAGCCCCGCTCAGATCTGCGCGGTGCCTCACTCCGCTGGGCCCACCAGCAGCCTTCGAAAGTGGGGACGGTTTCGCAGATCGCAGCCCCCAGGCACGGCGAGGTTCCGCTCAGATCTGCGCGGTGCCTCACTCCGCTGGACCACCAGCAGCCCTCGAACGTGGCGACAGTTTCGCAGATCGCAGCCCCCCAGGCACGGCGAGGTCTTGCTCAGATCCGCGCGGTGCCTCACCCCGCTGGACCCACCAGCAGCCCTCGAAAGTGGGGACAGTTTCGCAGATCGCAGCCCCCCAGGAACGGCGAGGTCTTGCTCAGATCTGCGCGGTGCCCCACTCCGCTGGACCCACCAGCAGCCCTCGAAAGTGGGGCCAGTTTCGCAGATCGCTATGCTGCCCCCCCCAAGCAGCCCTCGAAACTGGCGACAGTTTCGCAGATCTCAGCCCCCCAGGCACGGCGAGGTCTTGCTCAGATCTGCGCGGTGCCCCACTCCGCTGGACCCACCAGCAGCCCTCGAAAGTGGCGACAGTTTCGCAGATCGCAGCCCCCCAGGCACGGCGAGGTCTTGCTCAGATCTGCGCGGTGCCTCACTCCGCTGGACCCACCAGCAGCCCTCGAAAGTGGCGACGGTTTCGCAGATCGCAGCCCCCCAGGCACGGCGAGGTCTTGCTCAGATCTGCGCGGTGCCTCACTCCGCTGGACCCACCAGCAGCCCTCGAAAGTGGCGACAGTTTCGCAGATCGCAGCCCCCCAGGCACGGCGAGGTCTTGCTCAGATCTGCGCGGTGCCTCACTCCGCTGGACCCACCAGCAGCCCTCACTCGCAGCCCCCCAGGCACGGCGAGGTCTTGCTGTGCCTCACTCCGCTGGACCCACCAGCAGCCCTCGAAAGTGGCGACAGTTTCGCAGATCGCAGCCCCCCAGGCACGGCGAGGTCTTGCTCAGATCCGCGCGGTGCCTCACTCCGCTGGACCCACCAGCAGCCCTCGAAAGTGGCGACAGTTTCGCAGATCGCAGCCCCCCAGGCACGGCGAGGTCTTGCTCAGATCTGCGCGGTGCCTCACTCCGCTGGACCCACCAGCAGCCCTCGAAAGTGGGACAGTTTCGCAGATCGCAGCCCCCCAGGCACGGCGAGGTCCTCAGATCTGCGCGGTGCTTCACTCCGCTGGACCCACCAGCAGCCCTCGAAAGTGGCGACAGTCTCGCAGATCGCAGCCCCCCAGGCACGGCGAGGTCTTGCTCAGATCTGCGCGGTGCCTCACTCCGCTGGACCCACCAGCAGCCCTCGAAAGTGGCGACAGTCTCGCAGATCGCAGCCCTCCAGGCACGGCGAGGTCTTGCTCAGATCTGCGCGGTGCCTCACTCCGCTGGACCACCAGCAGCCCTCGAAAGTGGGGACAGTTTCGCAGATCGCAGCCCCCCAGGCACGGCGAGGTCTTGCTCAGATCCGCGCGGTGCCTCACTCCGCAGGACCACCCACCAGCAGCCCTCGAAAGTGGGGACAGTTTCGCAGATCGCAGCCCCCATCGTCGGCGAAGAGAGGGCAGGAGGAGGCGGGAGGCGGGAGGAGGAGGACGCGACCACACCCCTCTCTTCAAAACGAATACCCAACCAAGGAGGGTTGGGACAAAGCTTGTGGGGCAAAAGCAAGCAACCCGCCTAAAGCATCCTAACAATCTGGGCGCGCACGGGCGGGTGTCATACCCCCTGGCAGTCCCTCTCGGCGTGCCCGCATGCCCTGCCACCTGCATCGCGATGAGCATTGGATCATTGGGGGGCGGAAGCAGACAATCCGCTGGAGGCATCCCCACAACCTGGGCGCAAACGGGCGAGTGGCATAATTCCGAGCGGCCGCCCTTCCAGGGTCCACGCTGGTAATATCGCGGTGAGCAGTAGACCACCACATGATACAAGTCTCGGGGGCTGAAACACGCAAATGGCGTGAAACATCCCCACATTTTGGGCGCGACCGGACGATTCCCCATGGGGTGCCCAGATGCCACGTTTGCTCTATCGCGTTGAGCGGTGGGCGACCAAAAGAGAACAGTCAAGTGGGGCAGATACAGGTAAACCAGTTGACGGATCCCCACATTCTGTGCGAGAGCGGGCCCGTGAAATACTCCCTGGCGGCCGCCTTGGTGCGCCCAAGTGCCACGCCTGCTACAACGCGGTGAGCAGCGGACCATCAGAGATGTCTGAGTGAGTTCGAATGAGAAAGAGTGTGTCGGAGTGAGCGTCTGAGGCTAATTCCTTGAGTGGGTCTGAGCGGGTCTGAGCGTGTCTGAGTCTGAGTGAGTCTGAGTGAGGAAGTGATGTGGCTGAGTCTGCGTGAGGGACAGTGAGTTTGTGACAGGCCCCGTGAAGAAGAGCGGTTATGTGATGGACCCCGTGATGGGTGTGAGTGATCTGAGCATGAGTGTCTGAGTGATATGAGAATGAAGAAAAGGAGGGGAAAGAGGAGAAGCAGGAATGAGGTCCAGAGGCGTTCAAGTAACAACAATATGCAATCTTAGGATATTTTAAAGCTCGGCGGCAAGTGCAATGCGAATAGATCAGCCGCCAAACCAGGAACACCACACAAACCGACCTGCAGTGGTCAGCTTTATACAGAGATCCGTGGCCTGAGAGTGGGCCGAACGTGAATCATGCCAATCTTGCGCTGGCCTTACGGCCTGTGCCGCCGACCCTGGAGGCATCGGCTCTCGAGGGAAACGGGGGGGAGAGGGCGGGGAGGAGGAGGAGACGGAGGAGTGAAGGAGCCCAAGAACGGAATTTAACACCAGAGTGGCGTGTTAAATTCTGTCATCGTGTCGTCGTCGGCGTCGGCGTCGACGTCGACGTCGTCGACGTCGCACACGTCGTCGTTGTTGTCGTCCTTGTCGTTGCCGTCGGCACCGGGGCGACGTCAGCTTTATGCAGAGATCCGTGGCCTGAGAGTGGGCCGAACGTGAATCATGCCAAGAGACAAGGACTGCCGGCACTCGATGCACACCGCCCTCACGGGCTCCCAGTTCCACGTGTCGGTGGTCTCTACTGAGCACCAGCACGACACCGAGGAGGGCCCCGAGTTCTTCTCGTTCCTGAACCCGAAGCACGAGTCTCCGTGGAAGCGCATCCCCATCCCGAAGAAGTTGAAACTGCATAAGCATACGGTCAGGACTTGTTACTCAGCGTGTCGCGCCGCCAGTTCTGGCCCACCACGCTGCGGGTCGACACGCGGTGCTATCCACGTCCCGGCCCCCGAGAGTTAACGTCCCGAGCCTTTCACAGCCTCCGTCCCGCGGGGTGGAGCGACACGCTATCCGTTTGCAAGGCGTAGCGTGTCGCCTTTACCGCCGCCGCGACACGCCAAGCACAAGTTCCTGACCGCAATCTTTCGAACTCCCGCGCGGGTTTCGATTGTCTGCGCTGGCCCCACCCCCTCCCTCGCTCTCTCTGAACGCGTCAGTGGCGGCGCCGGAGACTGCCAGGACTGCGGCAGGGGCCTCCAGCGCAGATCCAGGAAATCCCGCGGACCTGTCAGAGTTTTAGTTGCCTCGATGCGTGTTGAGCTCCGTACCTATACGCCACGTGTTGCATGTTGCGTATCGGGGCAGTTATACGCCACGAGCAGCATACACAGACATCCTCCAATCAACCTTGCATGTACCTTCAGGGAGGGCGGCGATGTAGAAAATCGTTGGCTCTCAGTGGCGGTTTATACACCGCCACCCTCCCCCTGAGGCCCACAGGCGATCCATTGGAGGGTGTCTGTGTAATTTTTTTTGGCGGCTGCTAAGATCAGAGCTTGCGAATTGTGCTGTTTTTCTTCTTCCGCCGTCGGCACGATCCAGTACGTGTACCAGGAGCGGCGGCGCGCCCCGGAAGGGGGGAAAGGCCGAGGGCGTGCGGACCCTCTCGGACTGCTCGGGAGGCCTCTGGCCTTCTGAGAAGCTTTCTGCGCCTTCCCCGAAGCTACAGGGGGCTTCCCAGAAAGCCAGAGAAGCCGCTGCCTTCTGAGGAGGCATGCCCCCTCTCTACCGCCTGGTGGGTGTCGGGTCATAGCTCGGCACCAGTTGGGAGGATCCGGGCGCCCCAGGAACGCCTCTGGCGAGGCGCAGCCGCTGGAACGCATCCCGACGCTGGGAAACCGCCGAGAGCCGACGAAACCGCCCGAAAACCTCGAACCTTGAATCCGAATCCCCCCTCGGCGCGCCGCCGACAGGAGGCCACTGGGCAGTGCGGCGCCAACACCCCACTGTGCCTCGGCTTCTGGGACGCGGCGGACAGCAGCAAGACGGTACTTACCAGCCTGGAACATGCCCCTATCCCTGTGTTTGCCATCACCGTACCTTGATGCCTTGGATCCCCGCAGTTTCTGAGGGCACATCCCTAAGATTGTCGTCGCTTTTGGGCTTGTCGATCTTGGTTGAAGGGATGAGGTCGGGGCTGGTCAGGTACAGCTGGGTCCGCGCGACGGCCAGCAGCTGCTGGTGGGTGGCGCGGAGTGGCCGTCGCTGGTGAAGGTGCTCCCGCCGCGGAAGGCCCCCCCTCAGGACAGCGACCGCGGGGGAGAGGATGACCATGCTGTCGCTAGTGCTACCTACGATGATGCTGATGCTGCTGATGATGATGCTAAAACTACAGCGGCAATGGCGATGGTGGCGATGCCGATGATGAAGAAGAATATGATGATGCTGATGATGATGATGACGATGCCGATGTCGATGACGATGACGAAGACCATGACGATGACGACGGTGAGATGACGATGACGATGACGATGGCGAGGATCATGATGATGACAATGACGATGACGACGGCGACGAAGCTGCTGATGAAGATGTTGATGATGATTGTGATGATGGTGGTGATGGTGATCATGATTATGCTGATGATGCCGATGACGATGATGACGACGACGAGGATGACGACTGGGATGCTGATGATGATGAAGACCATGAGGATGGTGCCGAGCGTGGTAACGGGGATGATGATGATTATGATGTTAATGATGAGGATGATGAGGATGTTGATGTTGCTGCTGATGATGGTGATGATGATGCTGCTGATGACGATGCTGATGATGATGCTTATGATGATGATGATGATGATGATGATGATGATGATGATGATGATGATAATGATGAGGGCGGTGACGATGCTGAGATGGAGGAAGCGCAGGAAGCGGGGAGGCGGAGTAGGAGGCGCAGAAAAGGGTGAGGAGGAGGAGGAGGAGGAGGAGGAGGAGGTGGAGAGACACGGAGGAGCACCCGAGAGGCCGAGGATGAGGATGATAATGGCGGTGATGATGAAGGCGATGACGATGGCGATGTTGATGAAGGCGTTGATGATGCTGGGGGATGCTGATGATGTTGATTCTGCTGCTGATGATTCTGATTCGGTTGATGCATGAGGTTGAGGTGGGCGAAGAGGAATAGACATGAATTGAAGAGTGGGGAAAACATGCTGATAGGTGATGAGGGTGCCGATGTTTACGATGATGATGGCGATGACGGTGATGATGATGATGATGATGATGATGATGATGATGATGATGATGATCATGGCCATGATCATGATCACGATGCTGTAATGATGACGGTGATGATGATGGCTATGTTGGTGATGATATTGTTTATTGTGATGCCGACGATTATGCCGCGGAGGAGTATGAGGATGAGCAGCATGACCACTCGGAAGAGCACAGTAATGGGTGTTGGTGGCGATGATCATGATGATGACAATGATGATGACGATGGCGAGGAAGCTGCTGATGCTGATGTTGATGCTGTGTGTGATGATGATCGTGATCATGATTATGCTGATGATGCCGATGACGATGATGACGACGCCGAGGATGATGACTGGGATGATGATGGTGATGCTGGGAAGGATGATGGGAATGATGAGGATGTTGCCGAGGGTGGTAACGGGGATGATGATGATGATGATTGTGATTTCAGTGATAAGGGCGATGATGCTGTTCATGCTGCTTGTGACGATGATGCTGCTGATGACGATGCTGCTGATGATGATGGTTATGCTGCTGATGATGATGCTGATGATGATGCTGATGATGCTGATAAGGGCGGTGACAATGCTGAGATGGCGGATGCGCAGGAAGCGGGGAGGCGGAGGAGGAGGCGCAGGAGGGGGAGGAGGAGGAGGAGGAGGAGGAGGAGGAGGTGGAGGGTGGCGGAGGAGCACCCGAGAGGTTGGGAATGAGGGTGATATTGGTGGTGATGATGAAGGCGATAACGATGGCGATGTTGATGATGATGGTGATGATGCTGAAGGGTGTTGATGATGTTGTTGTTGTTGATGATGATTAGGTTTATGCATGAGGTTGAGCAGGCCGAGGGGGAAGGGACATGACATGAAGAGCGGGGATAACACGGTGATAGGTGATGAGGGTGACGATGTTTGCGATAAGGATCCTGATGGTGATGGTGATGATGATCTTGATGATGTGATGACGACGGTGACGATGACGGCTATGTTGGTGATGCTGATGAGGTTGATGGCGATGCCGATGACGATGCCGCGGAGGAGTATAAGGATGAGCAGCACGATTAGTCGGGAGAACACAGTAATGGTTGTCGGTGACGACGGTGTTGATGCTGGTGATTATGATGCTGATGGCGATGGGGATGACGGTGCTTTCGCTGATTTAATTTTGACGGCGACGGCGGTGGTGGTGATGACGATGGTGAAGACGTTGACGATGACGATGACGATGCTGATGACGATGACGGTGATGAAGGTGACCGTGATAATGATGACGATGACGATGACGACGATGTTGGCTATCATGTTGAGGATTGTGATGATGATGGCGATGACTACCAAGACGATGATGGCGATGATGGTGTTGATGATGATGGTGATGATGAAGATGATGATGATGATGATGATCACGACGATGGTGATGACGATGCTGATATGATGATACTGATGGTGATGGTGGTGCTGGCGATGCTGATGATGACGATGATGATGATGACGACGAGTCTACTGATGATGATGACGATGCTGATAATGATGATGATGATGATGATGATGATGATGAGGGTCATGATGATGATGATGATGATGCTGCGGCTTACGATGATAATGATTATGAATGATCCGGGGATCAAGATGGTAATAGGGATGCTGGCGAGGGTCTTGATGAGAATCACGATGATCACATGGATGATTATGCGGTGATGACGATGAAGTTGATGGTCACGATGCTGCTGCTGATGATGATGATGATGATGATGATGATGATGATGATACTGATGACGATGATGAGGACAACGACGACGATGGTGACGCTGATGATGATAATGATGGCGATGGTGATGGTGATGGGGATGGTGGTGGAGATGATGATGATGATGATGATGATGATGATGATGATGATGATGGTCATGATGGTGATGGTAATGGTGACGGTGATTGTGATGGTGATGGTTATGGTGATGGTGATGCTGAGGACGATGATTCAGATCATGATGACTATAATGTTGATTATGTTGATGGTGGCGATGAGGAACATGAGGAGCAGGAGGATGAAGATGAGGAGCAGCATGATATTGAGTATGAGCATGATGATATGGATGAGGATGATAAGGATGTTGATAATGATGATGCTGATGATGCTGATGATGCTGATGATGGTGGTGATGATGATGATGCTGATGATCGTGATGATGATGATCATGATGCTGGTGCTGATGATGATGATGATGATGATGATGATGATGATGATGATGATGATGGTGATGGTGATGGTGATGGTGATGGTGATGGTGATGGTGATGACGACGACGACGAGGGGGAGGATGAGGATGAGGAGGAGGAGGAGGACAGCAAGATGGAGGAGGAGGGAGAGGAGCGGGAGAGCAGGACAAGGAGGAGAAGCATGAGGATGATGAGAGGGATGAGGAAGGAGGAAGGAGTTTGCGGGAAAAAGGAGCGCGGGAGGAGGGTTGAGCGATGGCAAGGGTGAGAAGGACGAGGAGGGGGGGGGAGGAGGAAGAGGAGCAGGAGGATGAGGAAGGTGACAAGGCGGAGGAGGCACGGTGGCACAAGAGGAAGCTGACGGGGAAGGCGCGGAGCGAGGAGGGCAAGCAAAGGAAAGGCTGCACAGTGCAGCCCCGAGAGGTGTTGGGAGGGGGAGGGGGGGGGTTCTGGCCTCCAGGAGGGCGGGCCTTACGATGGAGCTCGCTTCCGCTTAGCTGCCTCGATACGCCCGTTTTGATACGCAACACGTCCCGTGTTCAAGACGTCCGTGTCGATACCTTGCGTGTTGGCTCCACGTATTGGCCCACGCTTTGGCGGACGCATCGCTTCAGACCCACGTTTCGGTCTACGTGTTGAGCTCCGTATCCATACGCTGCGTGAGCGGAGTTGCCCGCCCGCCCACAACCTCGCCCCCGCGCACGGCCCTGGTCCCGAGGGGGGCCAGGGGGCCGCGTCGCGGGCCAGAAGATGGCGTCCTGCGGCCGCCCGGGCAAAAGGATCCCTCCTCTCTCGTCCTTGTCCTATCTTGTCCTGCCTCGTCCTCCTTCCTCCTCCTCCCCCTCCCCCTTGCTCTGCGCACGCAGGCGCGCTTCTGGCATCCCGGCGGGGCACTCTGGGCCTTCAGCTGCGACCCCCTGCGGCCGCGCCCGCAGCCGGGACGCCTCCGCGGCAGCCCTCGCCCCGGCGCCTCCCCAACGGCCCTCGGCGAGCGGACCCCCTGGCGCCAGGAGTTCCCCCTGCAGCTGCAGGGGACAAGACACACAGACACAAGCAATCGTCGACTCCCCCGAAAATGTGGGAAACTATGGGAAGTGGGGGGGAAGGCAAAAACCAAGAAGTCATGTGAAGATGTGGGGAATCCTATGATTTGCGTGTGTGTGTATTTCTTTGTGTGCCCCAGGGCCCCTTCACCTGCAGCTTCAGGGGGCCGTGCGCGCGAGGCTGGCCCAGCGTTCGCGCAAGGTGTGGCTGCAAGGCTTGTCCAGGCTTCCTCGGACGGCCGCTTTCAAGCTCGTCCCGGCGCCCCGGCAGGGTGCACCGCGTAGATCTGCACCACGGGGGGGGCATCACACACGCTGCGCCGCACATCTTGCGCCTTGCACCCCATGGGCTCATGGCTCAGACTGAGCTGCGCATGGAGTGCACCACAGCGGGTGCACTTCGAGCGCCTGTCACCCACTGTTCGGGGTCCACGCTGGCAAACATTTGATTCATCATAGCGATTTCGCCGCACACCCACTGAAGGCCTCACAAGGGCACGCTCCCCCTCAGGACCACGGACGGTTTCGAGCAGTCGCTGCGGACCTCGACCGTGTGATCATGGCCGACAGCGACAGCAACCAGATCTTCGTCGTGAACCACGCCAAGCACAGCAAGGACAAGATCGCCGGCTGTGGCAAGGCTGTTTCGCCCTTCGCAAAGGGCCAGACGCCAAGATGACGAGGAGGAGGGAAGGGGAGAAGGACGAGGACTGACAGGGGATGGGGAGAAAGTTGAACCAGAAGGAAGGGCAGGATGAGGAGGAGGAGAGAAAGGGAGGAGGAGGAGAAGAAGAGGAGGAGGAGGAAGAGGCGGAAGAGGAGAAGGGCGACGGCGTCGTTCAACATACTGCTCCAAAGTCTCCCAGGATTGCGGCTCCATTTTGGTCCGCTCCCACGGTCGGGAGGAGGACGAGGACGAGCAGGAGGAGGAGGAACAGGAGGAGGAGGAGGAGGACGAGGAGGTGGCCGAGGAGGATGCAGGACACGACCAGGGCCAGAGCCGGCGGCATCTTCCGATCGGGCCGCCGGCCTGGCAGGCCCGGCTTCCGCGACGGCGTCTCCGCGGAGGGCCGTCATGGGCGGCCCGCCTCTCCAGGGATCCCGGGCACTGCCTGCTTGTCGCCGACCCTCCATCGTCTCGAGCTCATGGTGTGTATCTCATGGCCTTGGGCCCATCCCGCCACCGCGCCTGGGTTGTGGGTATGAAGCCTATTGGATGTTCGCTGGGATCTCATAGGATGCCTTTCGGGGGCCCCTTCGAGGCAGTCTGGACGCTTCTTGGGGACCGACTTGGGGCCTCTTGGGGCCTCTCTTGGGCCTCTTGGGCGCCTCTTGGGGCATCTGGGGGGCCTTCTTTGGGGCTCCTGGAGCCTCCTGGGCGCCTCCTCGGGGGCCTCTTGGGGCGGAAGGCTCGGATCTTCGGCTCGTGCTCCCTCTCGGGCCGTTTCGGGCGCCTCTTGGGCCGTCTTGGGTCCTTCTCGGGCCTTTCTGTTTCTCTCTTTCAGGAGGGAAAGAAGCACACAGACACAATTAATCGTCGAGTCCCCAGAAAATATGGGAAATTATGGGAAAATATGGGAAGTGGGGGGGAAGACAAACACACCGACAATACGGGAAAATATTTGGAATTATTTGATTTGTGTGTATTTATTTGTGTGTCCTTGGGCTACTTCACTCTTGGAGGCCGTCTTGGGTCCCTCTTGGGGGTGTCTTTGGGGCCTCTAGGGCCGTCTGGAAGCGTCGGGATTCCCGACTCGGGAGTCCGATACAGCGAGAACGCCAAAATCTCTCAAGAACCTTGGGGCACGTAAGTCTTAGCAGTGTTCTTGGCATCTTGGGGCCCTCTTGGGAGGCCTCCTTGAAGGCCTGTTGGGGCCTCTTGGAGGCCTCTCGGGCCGTCTGGGGGCCATCTTCAGCGTCTTAGAGCGATCGTTCGGCGACTCGGGGCCCCCCTCTTGGACAGTTTCGGGGGCCTTGGGGGGCCCACTTAGCCCGTCTTGGGGCCTTCCTGGGCCCAACAAATTTACGCGCCACCACTTCCCGAAGCCCATGGGGCATGCGACAAGCCTAAAGAGAATTCGGAACTTGGGGTCCGGGTCTATTAAAGACTCCTCAGGAGTGACGATTGAGGCTTAAAAGGGTAGGCAAAGGACTTGAGGACACGCCCACTCCGTGCGCAGAGGCACGGTGGCAGATCTAGTGGCCTTCGGCCCATCCCGCCACCACGTCTAGGTTGTAGGCCTAGAGGACTCTTGGATGCCTGTCGGGAACTCTTGGGATGCCTCTCGGAAGTCTCCTGGAGACAGTTTTGGGGTGCCTTTGGGGCCCCTCGGGAGCCTCTTGGGGCTCGTGTTGGGCCTCCTGGGGCCTCGCCTGGGGCTCCTCGCAGTTGTGCCCGCAGTGATCCGATGCTCGCGCGCGACATCGGCGGTTGGGCGGCGCGCAGGTCCCTGCGCGGACGGGGGCCACGGCCCACGACGCACGCCCGGAAAGCACTCGCGTCGCGTAGATGGCCAGCGTACCCCGCCGCTAGTCGCGGCCGCAGCCCGCCCGCGACTGCCCGCCGCTGGCGCTTCCGCCTGCGGCTGTAAAAAAAAAGTAGATGGCCAGCGCGGTCGGGATGGCGTCGCTGCTCGGCGGCGAGGCCGGGGGGGAAGCGAGAGGGGGCGTGCCTCTGTCAGAGGGCTCGGGGGCGGCCTCGGGCCTGCTGAGCAGTGTCCTAAGCCTTCCCAGAAGACACAGAGAAAGCCCCGCCGCCTTCTGAGATGGCCTGCACCCTCCTCCTCCTCCTCCTCCTCCTCCTCCTCCTCCTCCTCCCTCCTCCTCCTCCTCCTCCTCCCTCCCTCCTCCTCCCTCCTCCTCCTCCTCCTCCTCCCTCCTCCCTCCTCCTCCTCCTCCTCCTCCTCCTCCTCCTCCTCCTCCTCCTCCTGAGCAGTTTCCTAAGCCTTCCCACAAGACGCAGAGAAAGCCCCGCCGCCTTTCTGAGAGGGCCTGCGCCCTCTCGCTTCCCGCCCGGGCGCGCTGCCGAGCAACGGGCGGTTGTTCATTGCTCAGGGAGGGGAAACAGCACACAGACACAATTCATCGTCGATCTCCAAGAAGATATGGGAAACTATTGGAATTGGTCGGGGAGACAACAACCCAGAACATACAGGAACATATAGGGAACCATTTTATTTGTGTGTATTTGTTTGTGTGTCCTTGGGCCCCCTCAATTGTTTCGGCCCCCAGGACCGATGGAGCGACCCTGCTCGAGAAACGCCGCAGAACGGTGGGGTCCAGGGCCTCAGGGCGAGTCTGTTGCACGACGTTGCATTTTGTTCGTGGCGTCAGATCGCAGGGCAGAGTGACGGGCAGGAGCGCTTGCTTCGCGTGTCGTGCCGCCAGTTCTAGCCCACCGCGCTGCGGCGCAACACGCTGATGTTTCATGTCCCAGCCCCAAGCGGCAACGTCACGAGCCTTTCGAAGCCTCCCGTGCCGCGAAGCAGAGCGCCACGCTGCCTCCGGCGATACGCTGTCACACAGAGCAGAGCAGTGTGTCGCCGTGGCTGCCTCCGCGATACGCTGAGCTAACGTTACCGACCTCAATGTCGAGCTGACGGGCCAGAGTTGTATCCATCCTGCTTGACTGCGTGCTTCTATGTGTACTTGCGCTGGTGGCAGGTTGTGGTCCCAAGCGCTTCTGGGTGCCCATCCCGCGGACCCCTCCCGGGGTCCTCCCAGCCCGTTCTCAATTCCTGGACCGATTCTTGCCCGCTCGCCCGCGCGCGGGCGGGCGGGTCGCAGCAGCCGAACGCACCCCCGCAGCAGTGCTGGTACGTGGACTTGACGAGAGAATGAGGGGAGGTGTGTGTGTGTGGAAATCCCGAAGATGATGATGTTGATGATGGTGATGGTGATGATGATGATGATGATGCTGCTGCTGCTGCTGCTGATGATGATGATGATGATGACGGTTGTGGTGGTGGCGGTTATAATGTTGATGGTGATGTTGATGTTGATGTTCATGTTGATGGTGGCCACTGTGATGATGGTAATGATGGTGTTGCTGATTATGATGATGATTATGCTTATGATGGTGGTAATACTTATGATGATAATGCTGATACTGATTGTGATGCTACTGGTGATGCTGACGATGGCGATGGTTATTATGATGATGGTGATGCTGATGCTGATGATACTGATGCTGATGTTGATGCTGCTTATGCTGATGCTGATGCTGATGCTGATGCTGATGACGACGATGATGGTGATTATGATGGTGATGGTGATGCTGATGATACGGTGTGACGACGAAGAATATACATGCGTAGACGATGGTGATGTTGCTGAAAATGATGATGCTGACTATGATTACGATACTGGTGCTGATGCTGATGCTGATGCTGATGTTGCTGCTGGTTCTGTTGATGGTGCTGATGATGCTGATGTTGATGTTGATGATGATGATGGTGAGGATGATTAGGGTGATGATGCGAATGATGATGATGGTGATGATGAAGATGCTGCAAATGATGGTGACTGTGATGATGATGAAGATGATGTTGCTGCTGATGATGATGCTGTCACTGGTGATGTTGAAGTTGATGATGCTGCTGATGATGCTGATGATGATGCTGATGATGCTGATGATGCTGATGATGGGGATGCTGATGATGCTGCTGATGATGATGACGATGATGATGATGATGATGATGATGATGATGATGATGATGATGATGATGATGATGATGACGGTGATGATGATGATGATGATGATGATGATGATGATGATGATGATGATGATGATGATGATGATGATGATGATGATGATGATGATGATGATGATGATGATGATGATGATGATGATGATGATGATGATGATGATGATGATGATGATGATGATGATGATGATGATGATGATGATGATGATGAGGATGATGATTATGATGATGTGGGTAACCCTGAGATCCGACGTCACGAAAACATGTAACATCGTACCAGATCGTGCCTGGAGCCCTGGACCCCATCCTTCTGCGCACTCTTCGAGCATGATATCGATCCGTGAGGGTCCCCGGCCGCGAAGCGCGGCGACGTCGACCGTCGTGAAGACGTTGTGGCGCCAGGGTCTCCGGGAAGGGGGGGCTCCTCCCGCCTGCTTCTGCTCCCTCCCTCCCTCCCTCCCTCCCTCCTCCCTCCTAGCGAGCTTTTTCCCTCCTGCGGTCTAAAAGCCGTGGCCTCGGACGCCAGGCTGGTCACCTGGACGGCCCGCTCGACGTGTGCCGGATGAACAAGCCCTCGTCCATCGCGCTGGACGGGGCGGAGGCGAAGGAGGCGGGAGGGAGGAGGCGGAGGGAGGGGAGGGAGGAGGGAGGGGAGGGAGGAGGGGGGGAGGCAGGGAGGTAGGGAGGGAGGGAGGGGGGCAGAACGAGGAGGACTGGGAGGAGAAGGAGAACGAGGAGGAGGAGTAGGAGGCGGAGGAGGAGGAGGAGGAGAAGGAGGAGGAGGAGGAGGAGAAGGAGTAGGAGGAGAGAAGTGTAAGACGAATCATGAAGAGGAGTGAAAACTGATAGGGAGGAGGCGGGGAGAGAGGAAACGTGATGGAGGGAGGGAGGGAGGGAGCCAGGCAGGAGGACGGGGAGGACACGGAAGAGGGAGTGAGGAGAGATAGGAATGAGGGAAGGGAGAGAGGGAGGGAGGGAGGGTGGAGGAAGAAGGAGGACGAAGGAGGAAGGAAGACGGATGCAGGAGGAAGGAGAAAGAAGGAAGTAGGAGGAGAAGGAGGAGAAGGAGGAGGAGGAGGAGGAGACGACAGAGGAGCTGAAGCCCTCACTGCCTCCTCCAACATGCCATGCACAGGTCCAGGGACCCACGATGATGGTGATGATGTTGACCGCGATGACGATGCTGATGGTGACGGCGTGAATGATGTTGTTGATGTTGATGCTTATGATGCTGATGATGATGTTGCTTATGATGATCCTGATGGTGATACGATGGCGATGATGATGCAGATGAGCATGGTGATGCTGGTGATGATGTCGAGGATGATGATAGTGATGTCGGTAATGGTGACGATGCTGATGTTAATTCTGGTGTTGATGCTGATGATGACGACACAGATGCGACTGATGATGATGTTGATGATGATGGTGATGCTGATGATGATGATGATGGTGGTGGTGGTGATGGTGATGATGATAATGATGATGATGATACGGATTATGGTGTTGGTGATGCTGACGATGATTACCATGATGGTGCTGATGGTGATGACGATGATGATGGATGGTGAACGTGGTGCTTGTTACGATAATGATTGTGATGATGACCATGGTGACCTCGACGACAATGATGATGCTGATGGCCATGCTGATGGTTATGATGGTGATACTGCTGATGATGATGAAGATGCTGATGCTGATGATGATGGTGGTGGTGGCGATGACGATGGTAAGAGCGACAGTGGTATGCCTGATGAAAAAAAGGCTGTGGCGATGATGATGGTTATGGTTGCGTTGGTGATAAGGAGGAGCGGAAGCAGGAACAGGAACAGGTGGGATACTTTCGGAGGCGCTGGGAAGCTTTCCGCGTCGAGGGGAGATCCTTAAGGCATCCATGTGTTTTACGCGATCGTCGCAGGGATGTTAAGGTCTCAGGAGGTTTGCACAGGTCAGAGGAAGGAACAGGAGGAAAAGAAGAGGAAGAGGACCCCAACACTCACTACATATACGTCGCGGACTCGGGGAACCACCGCATAAGGCGCATCGACCTTTCCACTGGATTTATGACCACCGTTTGCGGCAGCGGTCGGAAAGGCAGCCGCGATGGGAAGAGCATCAAGGACCAGAGTCTGGACTCCCCCTTCGACGTGCACTTCATGCACCCGTGCCACTTGCTGATCAGCTGCGCGGACAACAGCATCCGCCGGCTCGACCTGTCCACCTCCGAGCTGGAGACCGTCCTGGTCGGCAGCTGAGCCGGCTGCAGGGCGTCGCTCGGAATCGTAGAACTCGTGTGCCCCTCAACAGCTCTCGGAGGGCGCGCCTTCAGTACCTTCGACGGCTTCGCCGTCGCAGCCTTCTCTCTTTGGCCAGCCGCGCTCGGCGGGCAGACACGCCTGCTTGTCACAGATTCCGGGCTCGGTCTGCACATCTCGGTATGGCCTTCCGTCTTTTCCTCTCGGCCGAAGCTCCAAAGACGACGCGTGAGGAGAGTCCTGATCCTCCTCTCCCCCTGCCTTCCTCCTCCCGCTCTCTCATTTTCTTTCGTCCTACCCCTACCCTTCTCATCCTCCTTCCTCCCTCCGCCTCCTCCCCGCTCCTCCCCTTCTCCTCAGGCTGGTCTCGGGCTACTGACGAGCTCTGATCATTCGGGCCTCCTCATCCTCCTTGGTCCCTTTTCCTTATGAATGACTCCTGCCCGTCGCACTCCGAGACGGGCCGGTAGGACGGGCCAGACGTTTCGCTCGTGATGTGCCAACCGCTTGTGGCCCTGAAGCTTGAGCACTGCAGCAGCCTCACGGATGGAGGGCGGGCCGTTTTAAAACATGCGGTTCTGGCATCCGCGCCGTGCGCACTCGTGTCAAAAGCTTGCGTCAGCTTCGCGGCTGGAGGACGGGTCGTTTTCAAACTGTGGATCCCGCCTTTTAGCGACGCGCGCGCTCGTCCTGAACAGCCTGCAAGGCCTCCTTCGGAGAGAGGGCGGCTCCTCTTCAAAGCGTGGGTCTCCATGTGGGTCTCGGTCCAGCGCCGCGCACATCTGGCTTAACAGTTTACCACGGTTTCAAGGGTTCTTATGTGTCCCAAGTAATGGTTGCCAGGGCGCGACGGTCACGTTGACTCGAGGTGTTGACGTCCCAGAAATGGTGCCCCAGCACGGCTTAAGCTCGTCAGGTCGCAACAGCAGCGTTGCTTCGCGGCGTGCAAGTCCCAGGGATGATGTTTTGGCGCGGTGGGAGGTGTTCAGCCAGTTGTCTTCCAACGGGGCTCTCTCCGCAGTGCAGGTATCTGCTATATGATTGGAGCATGTGAGGAGCATTGAGAGGGAGGACTGGTTGCAACATCGTGGATGAGGTCAAGAGTTTACACTGGTCCTCCTCCTCCTCCTCCTCCTCCTCCTCCTCCTCCTCCTCCTTGTCGTCATCCTCCTCCTCGTCCTCCTCCTCGTCCTCCTCCTTCCCTTCCCCGTCCTCCTCCTCCTCCTCCTCCTCCTCCTCCCTCCTCCTCCCCCTCCTCCTCCTCCTCCTCCTCCTCCTTGTCGTCATCCTCCTCCTCGTCCTCCTCCTCCTCCTCGTCCTCCTCCTTCCCTTCCCGACCTCTCCCGTCCCAATGCTCCTCGTCCTGCTGCTGCTCGTTTCGCTCTGAGTCCCTCTTCGCACCCAGCTTGAAGCAGCATCATCCTGTCCTTCTCTCTACATGGACCCTGGTTCCTCCTCCTCCTCCTCGTCGTCGTCGTCTTCCTCCTTCACCCCCTCGCTGTCCTCCCCATCTTCCACCCCTTCCTTTTTCACTCTCCCACCCGAGTCATCGGAGCCCTGAGAGCCTCGAGTCATCGATCGGAGCCCCATACCATTTCCATCTTTCCCTTCCTGCCGACCCAATCCTTACCGTCCTTCGTCTCCCGCCCCCTCCCATCTTCCCCCTGCTCCCTCCTGCTTCTTCCCTCCATCCCTTATCATTCTCTGGTCCCTCCTCTTCTCCTCTCTCGTTCATTCACAGCAGCTGCGAAGCTGGGATGAAGAAGAGACCGTCCCAGCATCATCCGTTACAGAACACTATCGGTGACGCTGTGGACAAACGAGCCGCGACCGAAATCCAGCCTTCGACAGCGCATTCCGGCAACGAGCGAGCCGTCGACGTCTTCGAAACACCCGCTTGGACCTCGACGCGCCGTTTCTTCGTTGCCGACATTTGGCATCCCCTGGTCGCGACCGAAACTTGGCGCCACCGAGATTTCCCGTTTTCTTTTCGGTCGCAGGCGATCTGGGCCCACCTATTGTCGATGATCCTCAGGACGTGTGCCAGTCCAGCATGTGTGTGTGTGTTGTTGTGCGCGTGCGCGCGCTGATGTGATTGCCCTTCCGCCAGCGCAGTTGCTCTGCCCGGCCGCCGACAACAAAAGCGTGTGTGCGTGCGCTAACTCAGAGCGTGAATTACCTACCCCGCTTTCGCTTCCAGGCAAAGCCGAGTCATACCACGCGCCTCCCCGTCGAGCGGCCTGACCAGCACAGGCCGTAGTTTGGCATCGCTTGGTACTTCTTGGAAGCGAGGGTGGTCAAAAGCGAGGTAGGTTTGTTTGCCCCAGGACGTGATCGATGATCCTCAGGACGTGTGCCAGTCCAGTATGTGTTTGTGTGTGTATTGTTGTGTGTACGCGCGTTGGTGTGATTGCCCTTTCGCCAGCGCAGTTGCTCTGCCCGGCCGCCGACGTCAAAAGCGTGTGTGTGTGCGCTTACTCAGAGCGTGAATTACCTACCCCGCTTTCGCTTCCAGGCAAAGCCAAGCCATACCACGCGCCTCCCCGTCGAGCGGCCTGACCAGCACAGGCCGTAGCTTGGCATCGCTTGGTATTTCTTGGAAGCGAGGGTGGTCAAAAGCGAGGTAGGTTTGTTTGCCCCAGGACGTGACCGATGATCCTCAGGACGTGTGCCAGTCCAGTATTAGTTTGTGTGTATTGTTGTGCGTGCGCGCGCTGGTGTGATTGCCCTTCCGCCAGCGCAGTTGCTCTGCCCAGCCGCCGACGTCAAAAGCGTGTGTGCGTGCGCTAACTCAGAGCGTGAATTACCTACCCCGCGTTCGCATCCAGGCAAAGCCGAGTCATACCACGCGCCTCCCCGTCGAGCGGCCTGACCAGCACAGGCCGTAGCTTGGCATCGCTTGGTACCTCTTGGAAGCGAGGGTGGTCAAAAGCGAGGTAGGTTTGTTTCCCCCTATAAAAAGTGTGTGTGTGCGTGTGTGTGTATATATATATGTGTGTGTGTGTGTGTGTGCGTGCGTGCGTGCGTGCGTGCGTGCGTGCGTGCGTGCGTGCGTGCGTGCGTGCGTGCGTGCGCTTGCTGCGCTTGCCGCGTGCAGCTCCACCGCCAGCGCACGGCCTGCGGCGGCCCTCGCTGCACGGCCTGCGCCGCGCCTCGAAGGCCTGTCTCTTTTTTATATGTCGGCGGCGCGGGCGGGAGCGCACCTTCGCCCGGCGGCGGGCGCCCCCGCCGGGCGACGGTGCGGCCGAGGCAGCCGACCGGGCCCCGCCCACGGTCGGCCACCGTGGGAAAATCACACACACACACACACACGCACGCACCCACGCACGCACGCGCACACGCACACGCACACGCACACGCACACGCACACGCACACGCACGCACACACAACACACACACGCGGGAAAAAACACACGTGGGGGAAAAAACACGTGTTTCAACACAACACACACGTGTGTGTGTTTTTTTCCCACCGTGTTTTTTTCCCCCACAGACGTGTGTTTGTGTGTGTGTGTGTTTTCCCGCAGTGTTTTTGTTTTCCCACCGTGTTTTTTTTTCCCACGTGTGTGTGTGTTTTTTCCACAGACGTGTGTTTTTTTCCCACGTGAGTTTTTGTTCCCACAGTGTGTGTTTTATCCCTCGAACCCTGGCCTTAAGTCGGGCGTGTCCCTCTACAGCGGGAAAGTTCGGAAGCAGTCAGAAAATAGTCTGGGGACTCTTCTTTGGCTATCTTTGAACATTTGGACCGTATTTTTTCAGTCTTTTTTCTTGTGTCGTCCAAAATCCCCCTGTAGGGGGACAGGCCGGACCTCAAACCAGGCTCCGCCGACGATCGACTCCTGGATCCCTCCAGAGATCCACCCTGGCCGGTCCTTGGACAAGGGCTCCCACGAGGGCGCGAAGTTGGTCGCGCTTCGCGCTCCGCGGGCCTCATTCCTCCTCCCCCTCCTCCTCGTCTTCCTCTTCTCCCCTTGGGGGGCGGCGCGAGAGCGCGACGTTGTTCGCGCAGCGCGCAGCGCGGAGTTGGGAGCCCTTGTTGGAGTTGTGCCCCGCCGTGGCGACGGGAACCGGCACGGCCCGCCCAGGACCTCTCGCAGCGGCGACGGCCATACAGGGCCGCCTGCGCTCGGATATGCGAGGCGGGCCGCTTCCCCCCGGCGGGGGCCGCGCTTCCGACGCCTCAGATCAGAACTGGGCGACCCGAAAATTGTATGCTTTCTTCAATTCGTTTGAGAGGTGATGCTGGTTTTGTCGATTTAAGTCGAGCTGTAGCCGAGCTACGAGGCTCAGATGTACACCAGCCGACGGGAAATGCTCAGAAGCGCCAGTCTAAAGTACCCAGACGCCTGAGATCATTCTGCTACCAGAGCTGCATTCTCAGGGCGCCAGAGACGGGGGTACAGCAAACGGGAGCACGGGGAACGCCGATTTCCACGTTTGGCGATGCCCCCGTTTAGAGGGCCCTAGGCGCCGTAGACGGGGGCACCGTAAGCGGGGGCACGTGAAAAAACCGAGGCCCCCGTTGAGCTAAACCCCCGCTTGGGAAGCCCCGAGATTCGATGCGAGCCGGTCCGAGGATCCGGCGTCTTCAGCTGCTCCCCGCGCTGCAACCCGCTGCACCGCTACCGCGAGTCGGTGTCCCTCGGCCGCACGCCGCTGTCGGAGGACGAGGCCGCGGCCCTCGGGCGGGCCACTGGCCCCCCCGCCTTCCTGTGGGGGCAGCGAGAGGGCGGGCGGGATGGTCAGGGCCGTCAGGGCCCAGGCGTCCTCCCCAGACTCGACTGGAAGGTCTCTCCGGAGGGCTTAGGCGAACCGTCCTCCTCTCTCCTCCTCCTCCTCCTCCTCCTCCTCCTCCTCCTCCTCCTCCTCCTCTTTCGTAACCATTTTGGCTCAAGGTTCCAATGTTGGCGGGCACAGCGCTCGCAGGCTTCCATGGCATACCTGTGTACCGAGGCCAACGAAGGAGTGTTTATTACTCTCCGCCCTATTTATTCACGCGGGATTTGTCTGAGGTGCCGCGGCCTCCTCTTCTTCGTGTCTGCTGAGCAACTGCTCAACTGGGGAATGCCAGACGGTCCCGCAGGAAACCGTTCACCACGTCGCACTGCTGATCAAGGTACGACGCTGCCGCTGTGGCCATTGCAAAATGTATTGGCAAGGACAAAGCAGATTCTCTCAAGGCCAAGTTGGAACAATTGCTCACGACCCGAGTTGAATTGACCAGCACAAAGTGTAAAGCAACGGCGGAGAAAGTACGCAATGACGCTCAAGGGGCCTTCTTGTCCCAGGTGCAGAAGACAGTCGGCAGTCTCTTCACTCGTCGAAACGCCACAGACAACGACATCATCGCACTCAAGGTCCGCATGGACAAGGCAGACGTGGCCAACTCCTCCCTCAAGCAATCAGTCGATGACATCAAGCAGGCCCTCGCTATTGCGGAATTCAAGGAACCGAGCTTGGACCTGGTCAACATCGGAGCGTGGGACCGTCCTGGACACTTCGCCACGTTCTGGTGCGTCGCTGCCATCCCGATCAGCAAAGAACAGATGCACGCCGCTCTCGCCCCATGGTTCAAGGAAGCTGGCGTCGACGTGGCCACGGTTCGATTCGACGACGCGGCCCCCAACAAGCGGTTTTCCATCGCACTCATGGGCGGTGGCGAAGTGGCCGGCCCCCGTGCTCAATCTTTACGTGCTTATATTCAAATCGGCCGAGATTGGCGCAAGTTCAGCATCATCGATCACGGCGCACAGCGCGACCTTGTCGTCAGCGCGGACAAGGGCCCCAAACAAGTGCGGCAAGAAGTTCAGCTCAAGCCCCTCGCCAAGCACACCCTCTCCTGCTGCCCGAGCCTGGACATCAGACCGAACCGCGCCGAAGGCTTCCTCGCGGCGGACGGAGTTCCCATTGCGCGGCACACCGTCGGCGCCTCCCCGCAAGAAGCTTCCAGTATCCAGTGGTCTGATGCTGCTGACCGCCTCGGTATCGCTGGTCGCTTCAAGCGGGACATCGGGGGCCTCATGGGCACTTCTTTCGGCGACCCCATGGCGGCAGCGCTGTGGCTTTATCGCGCGCTGGGCGGCGTGGCTGGGCGACCCCTCGCCCCCGAATGCCGCCGTCGTCAGTTGGAGCGCCCAGGCCTTGCTTCACTCTGTCCGTCGCAGGCGCGACGTCAAGCGCCGCATCCTCGCCCCGCACCTCCAGAAGCAGTCTCCCATTGTCCTGCGGGAGACGCGCGGCTCACCGGCCGCCCTGCGCCGGATGGCCAACGCAACGTCTGTCAGGTACCTGGTGCGCCACAGCGCTATCCCCGACAATCCAAATGCTGGCGGCGCGGCCTTCCTGGCACCTCAGCTGTTCCCGAGGCCGAACGATCTCGACCAGCTCACCAAGCCCGAGATCGTCTTCACCGCGGTTGTTCCTGGACGAGCTGCTCTCAGTCACATCGCCGGCGTCGCGCAGCAATGCACGCAGGTCTTCCTTGACGCGCGCAACTTCGAGCTGCCCGCCGTCGACCGCGCGGCCGTCGAGAGCTTCTGCACGGAGGCCCTGCGCGAGGCCAACGCAGACCCTGACCGCGGTCCGTTTGTTCTCCATGCTGGGTGACTTCAACATCTCCGAGCATCCTGCGCACAGCAGAACCCGCCCTGTGGATGAGAGCGCGCGATCGCTACCAGTGCCAGCCCACGTTCCGGAAGCAGCACTTCAGACACATGGCGGATATCATTACGATGTCCACGACACATCGATGCCCAGCGACACTATCCGAATCATGCATTGGCATGGTTTTCACCTCGTTCGTTCCGCACAATTTTCCCTTGGTAGAGACTATGGTTGTTGTCAGCGATGACCGCTGGAACGCTCTGTTTCTCCCGCAAGTGATCACAACGTCTCACAATCATACATGTTCGTCCTCGCAACCAACGGCCAAACGCCGAACGCCGCATTCCTTCCTACATCTTCATGCCCAAGTCCTGCGCCGACGCGATCGAGAACCTGCCGTTGAACGCGCAGTATGACGACCCCCCCCCCCCCCCCCGATAGGCAAGTGGCAGTCGCTCAAGGCCAACGTGGCCACCGCTGCCGGCCTCGCGCGCGACGCCTTTGCCAGTGCACCCTGACGTCCTGAACCGTGATCACGGCGCCATCTCCAAGGACGTGAACTCCATGACGATGCGCAGCATTGCTCGTGCGGCATGGCACCACGACCGCCGACGCGCTCGTCTACTCATCAGCAAGCCCCACCTCGGCGCGAAGCACCTCCGCCTGGAAGTTTCTGGCTCGTCCTCGTCGACACTTGCTGTCGTCGCGCTGATCGACGCCCCCGCCTTCGCCTCTGGCGCCGTTGCTGCCCATGCCTCAGCTGCTAGAGAACGACGTGCTCGAGCTGCCCAGCCCCCCCGTCAAGCTCATCAAGAACAACAGCAGCTGCGCGGCAACAGGTGGCGGAATCGAGCCAACGCCGAGCGTCGTCGAGGGGTGCTGTGGACACCCTTCGCGAAGCGATTGGTGCTTGCTGGTATCCGAGTGACGCGCGGCGACAACGCCGCGGCGGTCAACGACCTTCTGGATATGCACGCTGCCACCCAGGCGCAGTGGCCCACGATCTTCCAGGACAAGCCTGCCGACGCGAACGCCATGAATTCGTACCTCGACGCCGTCTTCCCCGTCCCAGTTCCTTTTCTTGCTGACATGTCTGACGAGCGCGATCTGATGCAGGCCGCCGAGCTTGCCGCTGACTCCGCACCAGGTCACGATGGTCTCCCGTGCAAGGTCTGGATTGCTACCCCGAAAAGCTTCATTTACTTGGCCGAGCTCACGTAACGCCTGTGCGTTTTTCTGGTGATTGTAAGTTGAGACCGCCCCATAATGGGGCTAAGCTGCAGCTGCAGAGAGCACAGTCTGGCCGTCACCCCAAGAGTGCCGCCGCCAGCCCCATTGTGCTCGGCATCCCTCCCGCGCCGCTGGCGCAGCTGCTCAGGGAGGCAGGTCAAGCCCAGGCGCAGACTGGCCAACACCAGGGATGAGGCCTGCCCACCGCCCTTGCGTGGGCAGTGCCGAGCCGTCCTGGCGTCGCCTCATTATCTGCGTACTTGTGCGCGTGTGAGAGCGCGCCCCCCCGCGCGCGTGTCAGGCACCCCGACTCAGGGGGAAGGAGCGCTCATTTCTTTCTCCTGCGGCATTGGCCGCAGTTACGCCTTGGCCCATTGCAGGTTCGATCTGGGGTTTTGTATCTCGCTCCGACTTGCGGTGCTGGTGTCCCGCAGCCAGCTGTTGTACCCGAGCTTTGGGGTACAGCCAGCCAGGCGAGGCATGCCGTCCTTTTCACTGCACATCTGGGCCCAACTGAGTACTGCGCGTGTGCGCGTGCGCACGCGGTCCTGCACGCGCGTCAGGCACCCCGCCTCAGGGGAAGGAGCGCTGCACACTCTTCTGCGGCACAGGGCTGCAGCTTCGCCTCAGCCCGCAGCTGTCTCCTGGAGTCAGTGCTTCTTTCCTGGACTGACGGTGCTGGTTACGCAGCCAGCCCTAGAACCCGAGCTTTGGGGTTCCGTCAGCCAGGCGACAACCCCCACGGGGGCCTCTGAGCACGGGGGTGGACTTGGGTTGCCAGTCCGCCCCGACAGTGGCTCTGCCCCACTTCCCCACCCCCCAAGATCGTGGGCGGTGGCGGTACGGTGCTGCTGAGGCCTGGTGTGCAAGGCCACACCAGGCCCCAGCACCGCATTCAGCGTCGGCAGCGCACTGCCGTCTCTGCGGCGCCCATGGCCGCTGTGGAGAACAACTGGTGGCCCAGTGTCACAAGGTTTCGGGTTCGGGTCGGGTCGGGTCCTCCTCCTCCTCCTCCTCCTCCTCCTCCTCCTCCTCCTCCTCCTCCTCCTACTCCTATCCTGATTCCTTATTAGAGTATACTCCTACTCCCCCCTCAGGCCGGCAGATAGCGGGCGCATCCGGGTGGTCCCATCCTAACCTGTTAAAAAACAATACAAAATCAACATGTTTCTTATTTTTTCCTCTCGGCATGGACGTCCTGTCGTCCACGGCGATAATCCATTGCAAAAAATACCACAAAGAGCACACGCGCGCGTTCATGTCATAATCCTACCGAACACCGTGTGTTTGCAAGCATTTCAACATAAAAACATCAAAAACCCAATGCTTTTTCACAAAAAATTGTACAAATTTCCCGCCCGGGCTCTCTTGCTGAAATCATAGGAAAACCATAGGAATCTTAAGAATTCTGTCAAATCCAGCGATTTCACGTCATCGCGCGGTGCACTCGCGATGCTCTGTCATGCACCCAGGCCGCGAATCCTGTGCAAAAAATAAAACAAAGAGCACACTCGCGCGTTCATGTCAGAATCCTACCGAACACCGTGTTTTTGCAAGCATTTCAACATAAAAACATAAAAACCCAATGCTTTTTCACAAAAATGCTTTGGGGTGTCCTGTCAGACCGTCGGGCTTCCTCCGGCCACCTCTGGCTTCCTGCGGTGTACCGGGCCATTCTCGACTCGTCTGGCAATGCGTGCGCGGCATTCAACACGCGCTCGCCAGTTCCCGTCGGCAACCGCCATCGCGGCCGCATCAGCTGTACCAAACCGGCTGGCCGGTGTGACTTCGGCCCCCAGTTGTGCCAGCTTTGCTTCTTATGTTGTGGGAGGGCGGGTGGGACTGGGCATGCCATGCTTGACTCGCTCGAGCTGGCTAGCTTGACTCCTACTCCTACTCCTACTCCTATCCTTATTCCTTATTAGAATATACTCCTACTCCCCCCTCAGGCCGGCAGATAGGGGCCCCATCCGGGTGGTCCCATCCTAACCTGTAAAAAACAATACAAAATCAACATGTTTCTTATTTTTTCCTCTCGACATGGACGTCCTGTCGTCCACGGCGATAATCCATTGCAAAAAATACCACAAAGAGCACACGCGCGCGTTCATGTCATAATCCTACCGAACACCGTGTGTTTGCAAGCATTTCAACATAAAAACATCAAAAACCCAATGTTTTTTCACAAAAATTCTACAAATTTCCTGCCCGGGCTCTCTTGCTGAAATCATAGGAAAACCATAGGAATCTTAAGAATTCTGTCAAATCCAGCGATTTCACGTCATCGCGCGGTGCACTCGCGATGCTCTGTCATGCACCCAGGCCGCGAATCCTGTGCAAAAAATACCACGCGGGCGACATGCGCGCGCGTCGCCGCGAGCGCATGCTCAAATCCTTCTAGAGTCGTCGCCGTCATTGGCACCGTCGCATGGACGTCCTGTCGTCCACGTCGCAAAATGCATGGCAGGAATGGGACGCGGCGCACACCCCGCGCCCGCCCATCCAATCCGTCCCATTCTAATCTGCAAAAGACAATACACAGTTTTTGTTTTTCTTGTCAACATGGTCGTGCTGTCGTCACGTCGCAAAATGCGTGGCAGGAATGGGACGCGGCGCACACCCCGCGCGAAGGGGTGACATGTCGCTCTCGCCTCGGCGCCGCGCACCAACGTTTTTCCTCTCAGCATGGACGTCCTGTCGTCCACGTCGCAAAATGCTTGGCAGGAATGGGATGCGGCGCACACCCCGCGCCCGCCCATCCAAACCCCCCCGTTATAAAAAAATTAGCCTGACGAAGGACCCAACCATGTGCAGTTGTGAATACCGCAATTGTGAATACCATTTTCACTCGCGCTCCCTATGGGGCCACGAACCGTGTGAGGGGCGTGCCGAAATTCGTCACGGGGTACACAATACGAACAAAGACGGTCGGTCTGAGTGCGAGAGGCTAAGAACGGGTGAGCCTGAGCGCGAGTGAGTCTGATTGTGAATGGGTCTGCGTGCGAATCAGTCTACGTACATAAATGTGGACGCTCCTCCCGAGGATCGCGCCCGCTTCCTTCCCTTTCTTCTCTGCATCTTTGCCTGTGCGCGCCGATGTCCATGGCTGCTGGCGCGGCGCCGCACGGAATCCCCGCGACGCGCGCTGGTCGCCCCGAAGGGGTCCCGGCGACGCGCGCAGGTCGTCCGCTGTGCGCAGCGGGGAGAGCGAGCAGGCTGGCTGATAGCGGGCAAGCCTGTGGCCGCTGGGCAGAGAGACGACGGGGGCGAGCGAGGCTCTGGTCAGAGCGCAGCGCGAAATTCCCGGGACGCGCGCTGGTCGCCCCGAGAGGGTCCCAGCGACGCGCGCAGGTTGCCCGCGGCGCGAAGCCAAACAGTCAGACCGTCGAGAGACGGCGAGGCTCGGGCGGGCCGCTCCTCAGGTCAAGCCTCGCGGATAAACTCGGTGAAGCCCAGCTCCCTGGCGAGGGCCGTCGCCTCCCTTCTGCACCGCCTCGTGCGCGCAGCAAACTGCTCCAGCTGCTTCCGCAAGCCCTCCGGCGGCCCTGCCAGGAAGAACTCGATGCGCGGCGCCCGCATGAGCAGGAGGTCCTCGTGGCGCGTGGCGCGCGAGAGCGGGACGTAGAGCTCCAGCCACCAGTCGCCGTCCTCCTTCTTGCCGTTCCCCACCTCGTGGCGGCCGCAGTCCAGGATCACGCCTGGGCGATGTCGGCCGAGGGAGCAGCGCGCCGGAAAGCCGAAGGCCCAGGGCGAGAGTCCACGAGACCGAGAGAAGGTCTGGCTGCGGACCGCTCGGCCCGAAAGGTTCGGCCGTAGACTGCCCGGCGGCGCCGTTCCCCCGCCCCGTCGCCTTCCCGCATGGTGCGCCCCTGGCACGCCACCGTGGTGATGACCCTGCCGTGCGAAAGCGGGAAGCCCGTCCGGGTGACCTTGGAGGTGCGGAAGGTGAACGGCTCCGACGTACGGGGCTCGATGAACACCAGCGGGCCCGTGAGGTCCCCCGTGAGGCTGTCGTCGTGGCGCCTCAGGTCGTCCACGAAGGGCGCGCTCGCGTACTTCTCCATGCGCACCCAGAACCCCAGCGGCAAGTGCTTCAGATAGACCCTCTTCTCCCCGTCTCTCTCGGCATTGTCGACTGCGTCCCGATCTCGAGGGTCCACGACGATGTGCACGATCTGGCCCTCGGCGTCCTTGACGAGGCCGTTCTTGAGGTCGAGCGCCTCCAGGAGCCGGATCCGCATGCCGACATGCACCGAGAGCAGTCCGTGCATGCCACCGGTGTTCTTCGGGTTGGCACAGTTCATCATCTTGGCGGCGTCCTTGACATTCATCGTCGGGGCAGACCTGTCGGCGGCCTGCACGAGGAAGAGGGGCTTCTTCAGGACGTCCGCGTCCCGCTGGGAACGCATGTTCATCCACCGCGCCACAGTGTCCCAGTAAGACCCAATCATGTGGCCGTTCTGGAACCTTTCCTCCCGGAGCCGGCGATCATCGGGTTTCAACTGCATGGCGTTCCACGTGGCACGGATGGCCGGCGGGACCTGCTTCCCCGGCTTGCGCAAGAACACCATGAGATCACGAAACTTCGGGCCTTTGAAGCGGTTGGACGCCTGGAGCTCGAAGCACAGCGGCGTGTTGCAGAAGAGCTTCATCACGGCCTGGTACTCTGGAGCGAGGTTGATGCCCGCCTTCGCCAGTTCCTCGAAGCTGGAGATGAGGGACGCTTTGCCTCCCGTCGGCTTCAGCTGCAAGAAGTCTCCCAGGTGGATCACGATCGGCATCCGGCCGAAGGCTCCGCCGACCTGGTCGTACTCCCGCTCCTCCGCGCCCCACTCGGCCTTGCGTCCCAGGTAGGACCGGAAGGCGAGCATGTTGTACAAGTTGGGCGAGATCATGCTCACCTCCTCCAGGATCAAGCACCTGACCGCCTCCCACGTGTCCTGTAGCGCTTTCAGCTTGCCCCCCGCGGGTATGTCCTTGTTCCTGAAGGACTGCACTCCTATGACTCCCGCTCGGTGGCAACTGACGGCCTTATGAGCGTCCGTGGAGATGTTCGCGGCCTGCGACCACTTCGCGCAGACTATCTGCGTGGACTTCGCCTTGCCCGGTTCCACAGGGAACAGTGCGTCCATGGCCGGCAGCACGATCTCCTGCACCATGGCGGTATTCCCGCTGTCGCCCTGGCCGAGGAGCAGGAACTGGAACGTCTTCCGCTTGGCGTGCTTGGCCATGCTGCCGTCCTCGATCTTCTGCTCCTCGTCCCACGCCACGTTGCAGGCGTTCGCGAACGCCGTGACGAACAGGGCCTGGTCTGGCTTCAGAGGGCGGGGCTCCTGCCGCCCCGTTCTCGGGTTGACCACGCCGTCCTCGAACTTTGTGGCGAGGAGCTTGACGAAGTCGCTGGGCCGCTGCATCTCCTCCGAAGGCTCCCACCGTGCCTGCGCCGCCTCGGCTGGCATCGCGCCAGCGGCCGCTAGGAGGTGAAGCTCCCAATGAGGCAACGAAGCCTGTGAGATGTGCCCAAAGGACACTCCTCCTCCTCCTCCTCCTCCTCCTCCTCCTCTTCCTCCTCCTCCTCCTCCTCCTCCTCCTCCTCCTCCTCCTCCTCCTCCTCCTCCTCCTCCTCCTCCTCCTCTTCCTCCCCCTCCTCCTCGCAACGCTTTCCTAGGTGATGCTGGGTGGGGGACAGGCAAACCTGTGTCCTAGGTGGAGCCCCCCATGGGGCCACGAAACGCTGTCCTGGGTGGGGGAGACGCATGCGAACACCCCCACTGGAGCCTTCGGTGGAGCTCCCTATGGTGCCACGAAACGCTGTCCTGGGTGGGGGAGACGCATGCGAACACCCCTATTGGGACCTTCGGTGGAGCTCCCCATGGGGCCACGAAGCGCTGTCCTGGGTGGGGGAGACGCATGCGAACACCCCCAGTGGGACCTTCGGTGGAGCTCCCCATGGGGCCACGACACGTTGTCCTGGTTGGGGGAGACGCATGCGAACACCCCTACTGGGACCTTAGGTGGAGCTCCCTATGGGGCCACGAAACGCTGTCCTGGGTGGGGGAGACGCATGCGAACACCCCCACTTGGGCCTTCGGTGGAGCTCCCTATGGGGCCACGAAACGCTGTCCTGGGTGGGGGAGACGCATGCGAACACCCTTATTGGGACCTTCGGTGGAGCTCCCGATGGGGCCACGAAACGCAGACGCATGCGAACACCCCTACTGGGACCTTCGGTGGAGCTCCCTATGGGGCCACGAAACGCTGTCCTGCGTGGGGGAGACGCATGCGAACACCCCTATTGGGACCTTCGGTGGAGCTCCCTACGGGGCCACGAAACAGTGTCCTGGGTGGGGGAGACGCATGCGAACACCCCCACTTGGGCCTTCGGTGGAGCTCCCTATGGGGCCACGAAACGCTGTCCTGGGTGGGGGAGACGCATGCGAACACCCCCAGTGGGACCTTCGGTGGAGCTCCCTATGGGGCCACGAAACGCTGTCCTGGGTGGGGGAGACGCATGCGAACACCCCTACTGGGACCTTCGGTGGAGCTCCCTATGTATGGGGCCACGAAACGCTGTCCTGCGTGGGGGAGACGCATGCGAACACCCCTATTGGGACCTTCAGTGGAGCTCCCTATGGGGCCACGAAACGCTGTCCTGGGTGGGGGAGACGCATGCGAACGCCCCCAGTGGGACCTTCGGTGGAGCTCCCTATGGGGCCACGAAACGTGTGAGGGGTGTGACGACATGGGCGGTGGGGACGATGATGAAGACGATGATGAGGATGAGGATGTGGATGAGGATGATGCTGCAGATGATCATTCTGACGGAAGAGAGAAGAGGAGGGGGAGGAGGGAGGAGGGGGAGGAGGAAGGAGGAGAGGAACGCGGGGCACCGTCTCTTCAAAACGAGGACCCAACACCACAGGATGGTTGGGAACAGTACAAGTTGGGGCCTTCTGGCTTCCTGCGGTGTACCGGGCCATTCTCGACTCGTCTGGCAATGCGTGCGCGGCATTCAACACGCGCTCGCCAGTTCCCGTCGGCAACCGCCATCGCGGCCGCATCAGCTGTACCAAACCGGCTGGCCGGTGTGACTTCGGCCCCCAGTTGTGCCAGCTTTGCTTCTTATGTTGTGGGAGGGCGGGTGGGACTGGGCATGCCATGCTTGACTCGCTCGAGCTGGCTAGCTTGACTCCTACTCCTACTCCTCCTCCCCCTCCTCCTCCTCCTCCTCCTCCTCCTCCTCCTCCTCCTCCAATCACTTTCCTTATACATAATTTCCCCGAGGCCAGTTTTCAGGGCGGGCCGGGCGTTTCGCCTGAGACTTCCTCACAGCTTATGACTCTGAGGCGTGAACATTGGCAACAGCTTCTCAGATGGAGGGCGGGTGGTTTTCAAAATGTGGTTCTCGCCTCAGCGCGGCGCACGCTCGCTGTAAAAACTCGCAAGAGCTTCACGGATTGAGGGCGGGCGGTTTTCCAAATGTGGTTCTCGCCTTAGCGAGGCGTTCATGTGTTAAACAACGTTGCCAGAGCTTCACGGATTGAGGGCAGGTGGTTTTCAACGTGTGGTTCTCGCTTTACCGCGGCGCACAGTCGTTTAGAAGCATTTGCAAGAGCTTCACGCATTGAGGGCGAGTCGTTTCCAAAATGCGGTTTTCGCCGTAGCGCGGCGCACATTTGTTCTAAAGAAGTGCAAGAGTTTCATGGATGGGGGCGGCTCCTTTTCAAATGTGGTTCCCGCCTTAGCGCCGCGCGCATTCGTTTGAACAAACTGCCAGAGTTTCACGGATTCGCATCATCAGCGTACCAGAAGTGGTGTTTTGGAAGGATTCAGGTTCATGCGGGTGCAACTGTTACACTGATTTTTTGTGTTGAAGTCCTCTGAATGGCGTTCTGGCACGATTCAGGATCGTCAAGACGCAACAGTCAGGTTGATCCGTGACGTTGGAATCCCGAGAACAATGTTTTGGCATGCTTCTGGGTCTTCAAACGGATGTCTTCCAACGAGGCAGTTCCATCAATGGAAATGAACCGTTGTGGGCGCATGCGAAGAGGGGGCTTGGAGGGAGGGTTTATTCCAACATCGTTGATGACTCCTGGGTTTCCACTGGTCCGCCTTCTCTTCCTCCTCCCCCTCCCCCTCCTCCTCCTCCTCCTCCTCCTCCTCCTCCTTTTCCTCCCCCTCCCCCTCCTTGCTCTCCCCTCCTCGGGTCGCCTACGGCCCCGGGGGAAACCGTCCACCCCTGACCTCCTCGGGTCAGAAAAAGATCCCTACGGGTGGTTTTTGATCGTTTTCGGTCTCTGGGGGCTCTCGCCGGGCCCCAGGACTGGTGCGGACATGGGACTCTGGATGTCAAGTTGGTCCTGGGGAGTGGGTCAAGACCTTTTTTGGATCGATGTGATGAAACAATCACGGCGTCGGGGGTCTGGGTCCCCAGATTATTGGATTTCAGTTTTTTTCAGCTGCGATCGGTAGCGACCGATCGGCACTCCAAATCGGCCACGACCGATCGCGACCGATTCCAAAATTGGTCGCGAACGCTCGCGGCGGATTGGTCACGACCGATCGGTCGCAACCGTATTTGAAGCAGGTCGGTCGTGACCGATTTCCAGAACTTGCAGCAAAGTCTGCAGCGACCGATCTCGATGGTCGCGACCAGAAAATTCTGAAAAATCCAATGATCAGCGTCTTGTTGCGGAAAGAACAGCGGTGCACGATCCTGCCAGTGTTCCGCCCCCTGGGCTCCCCGCTGGGCCCCGGACCCGTCGAGCCGGTTCTGGGGCCGAACCTCTGGGAAGCCCTCGTTCTCAGGGGTGACGAGATCTGGTTGACCCATAAGGGGGTCCAGCTGAAGGGGGATGGTGCAATAGGTTTGGGGCAATTGTACTGCAAATGTATTGCGCCAGAGAATTGCATTGCATTGTATTGTATTGCACCTAAAGTATTACACGCGAAGACCCAGCAATACATTGGCGCCCCGGAGTGTATTGCACGCCCCAACTGTATTGCAACCCCAATCTATTGCACCATATCTATTGCACCACCCCCTTGTCGCTGGACCCCCTTTTGGACCAACCCGACGGGAGGGCGGGAAAGGCTCAGGGAAGACGAAGACTAGGCAACGTTGGGGGGGAGATAGGCGCCAGATGTGACATCCGTGGATGTTTTGCATTACCTGAGTCGCGTCGATCGGTGAGGCTCAGCGGGAACTTCCTCGGGGGCGCTCCTGGGGTACCATATTTTCGTCCCGAACGGCCGCCGGAGAGCTGCGCCAGGACCCGAACGAACGCCAAGGGGCAACGACAGGGTGGGGAGAGGCCCGGGGACATGCGTCGACCACCGATCGCCCGTTCATCGCCAACGGGGGCCTTGCTACCCCACCCCGCCCAGGAACCTGTAATTTTTCGCTATCGGGGGCCCGTCGCCGATCTATCGGCGGTAGATCGCCGATTCGCGCAGCCTCCTCTCGCTGCAGAGAGTAATCACGAAGGCTTTTTTGTTGCCAATCTTCGGCATTTGTGGGCACAGGCTCCAGGAGCGTCAAGGAACGACTCAGGACGACAAGCCGGTCTTGGGGAACTAGTCCAGACCTCAAGGTCTCCGAGTTGTGACAACAAAAACACGACGCCAGAGGTCTGGGTTCCTGGGGTCCCAGGGCATCGGCTCCCCAGGCAGGGGAGGGGGTCGGCACCGCCGAGGGGGATCGACGGCGCAGAATCTCGAGAGATCCTGCGCCGAAGGATCAGAGTCTGGGCGCCACTGCAGGCTGCACTGCGCGAGCCTCTGGCGAGTGGCCCTGGTGGGGTGCAGCGCCCACGCTCCACAGTCAGATGTGGTCAGCCCGACGGGATCCCGGCGCCCAAATCCAAACAGCACTGTCCCCTTGTGCTCTTCACTGCATGGGGAGCCGCCTGTTTTACCCCCCCTGGCGCGCTCCGCCGGGGCCCCGCGCGGCCGGTCACGGAGGAGGCTGGGCCATGCCGCACTCGGGAGGGGAGGAGAAGGACGAGCAGTGGGCGATGGGGGACAGACGATCGCCTGGCATCGCTCGGACGTGTGCGTTGTTTCCTCGGCGAGGACCATCGAGGAACATCCTTGACCATTTGCAGAAAAAAAACACACGCACGACACCGAAAAAAAAAAACAGGGAATGGACGTCCGAGCGATGGCGAGGTCGGGAGGGCGACGAGGGGAAGGGCGGGACTCGCGCGGGATCGCGAGGAAGGGGAAGAGGCCTCCCCTGCGAGCGGCCAGCTCCCAGGGAACAGCCGCGGGCTGCTGTCAGCACCCCGCCCGTGCGCTCCGAGGCCTCCCGTCGAGGGGAGGAGGCACCACCCGGACAGGACAGCTGGCGCTTACTAAACGGCCCTGGGCGTTTACTAAGCTTCCCTGCCATGTTTGATTCCATGTTGGGGCGCGTTTACTAAACGGTCTCTGGACGCTGTCGTGAGCCGCCTGATCCGCGGCCCCGCGCGCGTTAGGTAATTTAGTCGCGGCCGCGGCCCGCCCGCGACCTCCCGCCGCTGGCGCTTCCGCCTGCGGCTGTAAAACAAAAAAAGTTTACTAAACGGTTTCGCGTGTCGGGGTGGTTATTCTCGGGGTGTATGTTCTGCCCTCCTGTCCTGTCGGCCGCCACTGAGCAGAGGAGGCCACGGGGGAGGTGCGCAGGCGAGCTTCCGGCGGAGAGCGGCGGCTTGGGGGGGGCGCAAATCAGGTGGCGCACGTGGTCTCGAAGCTGAAGAAGAAGTGGCCAGGCCGCCTGCTGCGGCGTTGTTTCCGGCATCCCTCGCCTCACGCGCTGCGTGCTGCATTTCTGGCCATGCCACGAGTGGCAATGGCACCTGAGACGTGCGATGCTTGGCTCGTGGAAGCGCAAGCACGGAATCAAGGCGCGTGGATCAGCGCGACGGGTCCCGCTTCCGCACAGACTCGGCGCGAGCCGTCGCCGCATGAGGCGGCACCGGCGCTGTGTTTCGGGGGGGCACACCCCCGATCCGTGGATCCAGAGCCCGCTTGCCAGATCCATAGCGCGTGCCCCAATGAGCGTGGCGCTAGGTTGGCAGGGGGGATGCTGACCTGGACACGATGACGCACCCGTCGGCTGACGGGCTGCACCGGCGCCGTATGAGTTGGGCAAGGGGTCGAGGGGGTGACGGGCACCATGCCGATGCCAGAGTGCCGCACGTCCTGCCTGCTGGTTGAGACAGATCCTTCACGGGACAGCACGGCCTTTGCTCCAGGAGCGCGCTCGCTTGTGATCTGCTCCAGCGCGGTCCGCCTGTGCTGGCCGACAGTTTAGGGGAACGAGCAGTGACATAAACAAACAACCCCGGAGGTCCGCGCGGATTTCTCGGATCTGCGCTGGCACCCCCTGGCGGCGCCTTCCGGCGGCGCCCCTGGCGCGCTCCGGGAGGGGGGTCCAGCGCCGATCCGAGAAACCCGCGCGGACCTCAGAGTGTTTATGTTTACGTCATTGTTTGTTCCTCTACAGTTGCTTCTACGCTACGGAGGTTAGCATGCTTGGACGGGTACAGTCAAAATCCGCTGGAGCTAGTGCCGCTTGGGGCTCGGGAGGGGCCGTGGTTCACGGGCAAGGGGCCGTTCGTTGCCGGGGCACGCCGTGGCTAGGGCAGCCCCGTCGTTCCTTTACTGGGCGTTCCCTGGGGCAGCACGGTGGCCGTGTCTCGGCTGGTTCCATGCTCCGCAGATGATCGTGACCCCCTTGGTGGAGCAAGCAACGGGCAGGTCGTGAACTCATACACACATATTGCACATGTAGCTCAGCAGGACGTTCGACCCATGGGTGCATGTCGCTAAACGGCAGAGTACGATGTCAGGGCCAGGCAGCCACGTGTGTGTTTTCACAGCACTCGGTAGACGTAGTTCTCGCACGACTCTGCAGCTGTGCAGATGGCATCCCAGAAGTCTGCTGGTAACCATGGCGCATGCTTTCCAATTGCTGTTTGCCCGAGGCCGAGATTACGACTTGGTCCTGCATAATTGTTGTGATTTTGCAGGAGTGCTTTCTTTGCAGGGCACAGCCAGAGCATAGGTCGGGCGGATTGTGGGCTTGATAGTCGTCCCAAGAATGTCACACCATTTTGGCCGTGGTGGTTTGTGTGCAGCACGCATGCGATCATGTATTGACTGGCGTACGCAGCCGGAGCACGCGATCACACGCCAGAACACGCGTTGACAGAAGTAGGGCGCGCGGGGGTGATTTGAGGTAGGGCCAGCCTGGATACGAGGTGGTTGTTCGGTTGGAAACCTAGTCTGGCGATGTGCATGGCGATTATGACGCGACGCTAGCGACAATTCCCAGTTTGCTGTTGCGGGTTGAAGCGGCAGTTGCAGTGCCAATAGTGATTATGCAATGTACGACGTGGGCGCTTTCGATGGAGCGACCGCCAGCGGATGATGATTATTGCACGCATGCATGTGTATCATGCTGCCTTCATGGCATTGCACAGTGGAAGCATTCCTGGAGGCCTCGAGCGGCACTCAATGATTGCATTATTCAGTTGCACGTCTGCCCAGTAGTATCTGTATATATATATATATATATATATATATATTCACACGTGTATACATGCATGTATATATATATATGTAAAAAAGAGAGAGAGAGAGAGAGAGAGAGAGAGAGAGAGTCCTCTCTCTATATACGTTTGCAGGGCTGGCGACCCCCCCCACCGAGTGAATTTCGACCACCCTGGGCATCCAAAACGGCCCCGAAGAGGTCCAATACGGTTCCAAGACGGCCCAAGAGGGCTCCAAGACGGCCTCAGATGGCCCCATGACATGTCAAGAGACTCCCCAAACGCCCAAATAGATCCCCAAGTAGCTCCGAGACGGTCCAAGAGGCCCCCGCAAGACGCCCCGAAGAGCCTCAAGAGAGCGCCAAATAAGCCAAATTCGTTCCATTCCCGGAATAAAGCGTATTTGTTTAACCATATCGTTTGTTTGAGGCGCCCCAAATCGTCCACAAACGGATCCAGAGGTCCCCACAAAGCCCCCCAAAGTGGGCCCCAAGAAAGCCCCCGAGAACCCCACGACGGCCCCAGGTAGCCCCAGGACGGCCCAAGAGAGCTCCGAGACGGCCCAAGACTGCCTCAAGAGGCTCCCAAGAAGGCCTAAGAAGCCCCAAGCAGAGCCCCACGACGGCCAGAGCCTCCCGAGACAGCCCACAAGGGCTCCAAAACTGTCCAACATGGCCCCACGACGGACCAGAAGGGCTTCCAAGAGAACCTGGAAACGCCCAATAACAGCGATTCGCTTCCCACTCCGTTCGTGCTTCACCATTCTGTGCTCACCGAAGCTGGGGCCCCGAGTGGGTCGGCGGATTCGTGCCTATCAGTTGGACCCCTACATGTGGGACTGTGCCTGGCCTTCAATCACACGGATGGCTCTGCATCCTTATCATGCACAATTGCACGAAGGTGCGGAGCTTGATTTGGTTACCTTGCAAGTCGTGTTGTAGAAATCAGTATTCGCAAGATGACGCGTTGTTCTCCACTTGCAGCTTGCCATGACTACTTCGACTGTTCGCCCCTTGCATCGCATGGCTTGGAAGGCGGGGTTCAGGACTGCGCCCAGGAAAGCGTTGGAGGATCAAACAGCTTCCAGTATAACCCAACAGGCACTCAAAGAGCACCAGAAGCCTCAAGACGCTCTCGCGAGATTCCCCGAAAGCCCTCAAAGGAGTAGGCCACGCCGTAACATTTGAAATTGGTAGCAGGGACACGTTTGCAAACGACGAGTATCAATGACGAGACAGCATGGGGTACAGGTGATCTATAACGGATGTGTAGCAACGGTGGGGTGTACGGCAACAATAGTGTTCGTTTGTGTGGGTGTGTGTTCGTTATTGTTATCGTTATCTTTCTCGTTATATGTATATGTCTTTATGTGGTGCCCCTCTCTATACATAACTATAGATTTATATCACGCGCCCCGCGTGCCGCCTGCGCCCGTCTTGTATACGTATGTATATGTATACATGCATATATACATATGTACACATGCATATATCCATACACACATGATCACGCACATGCATACATACGTACATACCTACCCATACATACGTACGTACGTGCACGCATACATACACACATAACACATACACACTGGCATACATACATGCATGCGTGCACATATACATACGCACCTGCCTACACACATTCACACCCACATTATACAACCATACCTGCACATACGTGCATACGTACATACATACATCCATCCATACATACATACATACATACATGCATGCATGCATGCATGCATCCATGCATGCATACATACATACATACGTACATACACACATACATACATATGGGGCGATGTCCGCGCGGCGATGGTCTGACGAAGCTCCGCATCGAATTCGATGTACATTGGGTCTCGAGTTGCCTCGCGAGGCTTGCATATTTCCCCGTGAGTTTGCATCGGGCACCTTGTCCAGTGGGCAATTCTCAACACGTGCATTACCGTGAATGGAAAGCGAGCGCGCCTAAGGAGCATTTGCGAAGGCGCTGAAGGCCCCCAGACTTTCTCCCTTCTTGCGCTCTTGTGCCGTTCCACCAGCGACCGAGGGCACGTGCTGTCCGTCGTCCCACTTTCGCGGCGCATGTCTGCACCATACCTCTGTTGTGTCCTCCAGCAGTTCTGCCCTTATGCATTTGCACCTGGGGGGGGCGCCTGGGTGAGGGGGGGGGACCTTAGACTTTGCCGGGCGCTTCTGCACCATACTTTTGCCATTCCGTCCTGCAGCTCTGCTTTCCTATGTCCAGGGGAAGGGGGGGGGGCTGGAGGTCGGGGCGGCGGTGGCGCAGTTCAGGCGCCTGCGCATCCTTAAGGGGGCCTCCTCCTCCCTCTCCTCCCCATCCTCCTCTCTCCCCCTCCCGCTCTTCCTCTCCCTCTCGCTCCCCCTGCCTTTTCCTCCCGCTCTTCTTTTCCCTCGTTCTCTCTCTCTCTCTTTCTCTCTCTCTCTCTCTTTTTCCCCCTCTCCCTCCCTCACGTTCCCGCCCTCCCCCCCCTTCCTTCTCCCCATTCCGTCGCGCACTCTCCGTCCCTCACTGTCCCTTCCTTCCCCCCTCTGCCTCTCTCCCTCCCTCCCTCTCCCTCCACCCTCCTCCGCCATCCTCAGGTTGACCCGATCCCAGCGTGGGTCAACAGCCTGGCCGGTCGGGGCGGCGAGCTCCTTCACAGGCGCCCGCGCGCGCGCGGGAGCGCGCGCAAGGTGGGCGGGCGGGGGTGGGATGTGGAGGGAGGGAGGGGGGAGAGAGAGGTGGACTTGCTGGTGCAGGGGAGGAGGGGGAAGGGGAGGTGGAGGGGGAGGGGCGGAGGGGGAGAGAGAGAGAGAGGGGGAGTGGGAGGGGGACTTGTTAGAAGTCCATTGGCTTGTGGGCGCCAGCGGTCAGCGAGAGGACAAAGCACGAAGCATCGGTTAGCCTCCTGGGACACGGTGGCTGTCAGCATCCATCGGGGACGGAGATAGGAAGGAGGAGGGGGAGGAGGGGTAGAGGGAGGGGGGGAGGGGGGGGAGAGGGGGAGAGGGACGGAGGAGGGGGAGGAGGAGGAGGGAGGAGGAGGAGCAGCAGGAGCAGCAGGAGGAGGGGGAGGAGGGTGAGGGGGAGGAAGGGGGGGGAGGATGAGGATGATGGGGGAGGACGAAAGAGCAGCAGGGGGAGGGGGCGGGGGCGGGAGAGGAGGGGGGGAGAGGCGGAGGAAGGGCAGGAATCGCAGGAGGAAGAGCAGCAGGGGGATGAGGAGGGGGAGGAGGGGGTGGAGGCTGCGGGGGGGGGGGGGCAGTAGGGCAGTCGTGCACGACACGGCAGGAGTCCGATGGCATGTTCGGCGGTGCACGACCGCCGAGCGGCAGAAACTGTCAGGCAGCGGGGGGGGGCTTTCAGAAGCCTATGGGGCCTCCCGTCCCGCAGCCGCGGGTACGCAGGGCCCCACGACTACCAGGGCACAGCGGTGTCTTGCCTCGCTGTCGGGCGTCTCGGACGGAGGAAGAGGAGGAGGAGGAGGAGGAGGAGGAGGAGAAGGAGGAGGGTCAAGCAGTGGCGAAGCGTCCTGGCTCGCCTATAGCCCTACCAAACAATGTTCTAAGGACCTTTTTGTGGTTACCACGAAATGTTCTTAGAACATGTCTGGCGGAGACTGTCTTGTTTGCACACATCGGGCTTATGTTCTAAGAACATTGTTTTTGTTCTGAGAGCACTTCTGGGTTCGAGGAACACGTCGTGGTAGGACTATAGGAATGCCAGGGCGGTCGGTCCCTGCTCGAGAGGGAGGAGGAGGAGGAGGAGGAGGAGGAGGAGGAGGAGGAGGAGGAGGAGGGAGGAGGAGGAGGAGGAGGAGGAGGAGGAGGAGGAGGAGGAGGAGGAGGAGGAGGAGGAGGAGGAGAGGAGGAGGAGGAGGAGGAGGAGGAGGAGGAGGAGGAGGAGGAGGAGGAGGAGGAGGAGGAGGAG
>CAUYUJ010017439.1:134517-144074 GCA_963575745.1 Prorocentrum cordatum
GGGGCTGGGCCGCAGTGTTGGTCTGTCGCTGGGTGGTCGTGGGAGGGTGGTGTGATGTGATGCCGTGCCACTGGATGTGCGCTGGGGGGCACAGAACATCCACGCGTCGCGGCAGAACACTACGACAGAGAAGGTTTTTCCACCATTTCCTGCATGCTGCATGCGGGAGCTCTCAGCGGGCCGTGGGGCCGAAAATAGAAGTTATCATGGCGAAGGGCCCAGCCATATGCAGTTGTGAGTACCGTCGTTATGAATATCGCCTTCAATGGATCTCCTCATTGGCCCTTGGGTGGAGCTGCCTGTGGGCCCACGAAACGTGGGGAACATGTGAGGGGATGGGCGGGGGGGGCGCATGCGAACGGTGGCACTGAGACATGGGGTGGAGCTCCCTGTGGGGCCATGAACCATGAGAGGGGTGTGCCGAAATGGGTGGCGGGGACGCATGCACACTTCGCCATTGAAGCCTTTGGTGGAGCTCCCCACAGGGGGCACTGAACGTTTCAGGGGTGTGCGGAAATGGGCGGCGGGGACGCATGCGGAGGGTGCCGCTCAAGCCTTCGCTGAAGCTCCTTGTGGGGCCGCGAAACGTGCGAGGGGTGTGCCGACATGGGTGGCGGGGACGCTTGCGGACGGCACCACGTCGGGCCTTGGGTGGAGCTCCCCCAGTTGCCACGAAGCGTGTGAGCGGTGTGCCGACATGGGTGGCGGGGACGCATGCGGGCGGCACCATTTTGGCCTTGGATGGGACGTCCTATGGGGCCACGAGGCGCATGCGGACAGAACCATTGTAGGGGCCACAAAACGTGCGAGCGGTGTGCCGAAATGGGCGGCGGGGACGCATGCGAACGACACCATTTAGGCGTTGGGTGGAGCTCCCGATTGGGGCCACGAAGCGTGTGAGGGGTGTGCCGAAATGGGTGGCGGGGACGCATGCGGACGGCACAATTGAGGCGTTGGGTGGAGCTCCCTACAGGGCCACAAAACGTGTGAGGGGTGTGCCGACACGAATGGCGGGGACGCGTGCGCACGGCACGCGTCGGGCTTTGGGTGGTGCTCGCCATGGGGCCACGGAGCGTGAGACGTGTATGTGTGTGTGTGTGTGTGTTTGTGTGTGTGTTTGCGCGTGTTTGCATGTGTTTGTGTGTGTTTGTGTGTGTGAGTGTGCCGAAATGGGGGACGCATGCGGGCGGCACCATGTGGGCCTCGAGTGGAGCTCCCGATGTGGCCACAGAGCGTGTGAGAGGTGTGCCGGAATGTGTGGCGGGGACGCATGTGGGCGGCAGTTGTAGGGCCTTCGGTGGAGCTCCCTGTGGGGCCACGAAGCTCGTGAGGGATTTGCCGAAATGGTTGATTGGTGCGGAGGGCGGAGGCAGGCATGGGAGGTGGGATGAGGAAGGAGGACGAGGAAGGGGAAGAAGAGAGAGACGCGGGGCGTTGTGTCTTCAAAACAAGGATCCAACCCCACAGGATGGTTGAACACAAAGGACATGCCAAGAGGCTGCTCCCGGGGAAACGGACCAGACCTCTTGGGGCCCATGTTATGAAACAGTCATGACGTCGGATGTCTGCGGGGAGGCATGCAGCATATTGCCTGGAACGCATTGCTCATAGCTTACAACATATAGCTTGCACCGCAAAAGCTTGCACCACATAGCTTGCACCGCGAACTTCTGCGCGCGCACACTTTCTCACCATCACCCTGATCAGCGCCATCGCATCACCGCCGTTATCTTCATCGCCAGTCGCCACCATTGCCAGCCAGTTGCCTTCAGCGCCGAGACGTGGATATCACCATCGTCGTCGTCACACACATCGCCGTCATTGACATTGCCGTCGTCTCGCCATCCATGCCACCACCATCGCTACCACCATCGTTGGTGCCGCTGTCGAGGTCATCACGATAGCGCTCGCGCCCGAGGCACCGACCCGCAGTGACGTGCCCACGCGCCAGCGCGCCCTTTGAGACGCGCCACCAGTAAGCGCCATCGCGGCCGCATTAGTTGTGCCAAGCCAGCTGGCCGCTCTGCGCGCGAGGGTGCGCGCGCCAGCACGGCCGCAGAGATGCTCTAGCAAGTGCCAAGCAGTCACTGCAATCGCGGTCGTATGAGTTTTGCAAAACAAATTGCGATACTTTCGTGAGCAGTGGAGTTGACAATTCATTTTGACATGGTTAATTGCACCACGTAGCTTGCACCACATTAGTTTGCACCACATAGCATGCACCACCTATTTACACAGCAGCAGTGCAACCACTTGGTGTTCTGGGTCCACGCTGCAAACATTTTACTTGGACACTTCCACAAGTTAGGGGGAGTATCGCTCGAATCCCAGACCTCGGATGTTACCAAAGTGAGTTTTCATTCATACGTATGAGTTTCCAGAAGTCCGGACTGCTTCCCCAGGGCAAGTTCTTAACCCCGGGACGTGTTCTGACAGCCCTGGGGCCCCAGAGGCCGAAAGCTGCCGAAAACCGTTGTCGTGTTTTCTTCCCGTCGCGAGGAGCCCTTGGTCCATGGGTCGCAGTTCGTCCGCTGGATGTGTCGTGCAGTGCATTCTGACCAGAAAGCATGTCAAGCCGAATCCAGCCTTGGCGACCAGAAGCTCCCAGGCGGGACCAAAATGGCAAACAACTCCAAAACTTCGATCCCTCGAACCTCGAGCCTTGAGTACGTCAGTTTCGCGTCGTGTCGACGAGGCGGCGTCTCCAGCGAGGGCGTTCAAGGTGGAACTCCCCAAGCGCCCCGGAATCAGCCGACACCGAACAATCTGCGCGGTCGGAGAGCCGCGATCGCTCAAGGGCTGAGCTGTACACGCGGTGCCCGAAGCGAATGCCAGGGTCGTCACGGCACGAACGCGAAAATGAGGAGGAGGGGGAGGAGGAGGGGGAGGGGGAGGAGGAGGGGGAGGAGGAGGGGGAGGAGGGGGAGGAGGAGGAGGAGGAGGAGGGACAGCTTCGAAACACGCGGCTGCTGCCACGGAGAGCAAGCCGTTCCGCGGCAGGACCTCGTCGGCGGCGCCCTCGGCGCGGTGCCCCTCGCCCTCGAGGCCGTGCAGGCCGCGGGCGCGGAGTTGTCGGTGATGCGCCTCTGGGAGCCAAGTCGGTCGTCGTCGTCGTCGGTCGATCGTCGTCGTCGATCGTCGTCGGTCGATCGTCGTCGTCGGGCGTTGATCGATCGCCGGTCCTTCGTCATTCGTCGTCGGTCGTCGCCGTGACCGCCGTCGTCGCCGTCGTCGTCGTCGTCGTCGTTTGCCGTCGTCCTTGTCGTCGCAGCCACCGCCGTCGTACGTAGTCGTTGTCGTCATCGGCGTCGTCGCCGTCGTCGTCGACGTCGTCTTCCGCTTCGTCCTCGTCGTCGACGCCGTTGCCGTTGCAGTGGTCGCCATCGAGCGTTGTCGGCGGGGTCGTCTCCGAATCGTCCTCCACCATCGAGGGTCGAGTGTCGACGGCTTCCAGGGCGCCGCGCGTCGTCGGCCCGGGCGCCGGCGCCTCAGCTGTCGTGTGTCGCGCAAGGCCTACCACATCCCTGAAGCTGACCAGGGGGCGTCCTCCTCCTCCTCCTCCTCCTCCTCCTCCACACCAGCAGAGGGGCGCCAGACAAGTCCGTGGTCAAGGAACAGCGGGAGTCTGGAAAGAGACGGGTCCACGACGGCATGGGGACTACGAGCTGGCGGCGCATGGTGACGACTACACTGGCGGCTTACGGAATGCTGTCCAGACGAAACGACGGGTTCCGTGGAAGACAGCACCCCAGCCAGTGGTGCAGGAGGCTAGCGATGGAAGGAGTGCCTACGGCAGGGAGACAGGCATCACGGACTGCACCGACATCGAGAAGGTATTTTTTCAACGTGCTCGACGGCATGGTGAAGCATGCGAATACGGAGGCAAAGAGCTCTCTACGGGCAGACGGAGGAGAAGAACCAGCAACTACGCGCGGTATACCATGTAGTGACGCAACTGTGCAGCAAATTCCAGAAGGTGTATCCACGGACATGGTTCGACGACATGGGGTTCAGAGTTGTGGGTAGTATGCAAAAGGTGAAGAAACCATCGTGCAGGCTACAATGACTTCGACAGGCGAAATGGAGCTGGAGGGCTTTGCAGTAACTGGGAAGCCAGTCCTATCCAGCGCCGGCGACGGCACGACAAAGGCAGCGGTGAAGAAGTTAGCAGCTGCAGGGAATGCGATTAAGCCGGCATTGAAGGGACGTGATCTAGGACTCGATAGAGGAGAAAGAACGTGCACACGACGGCCGACGCACATGGCAATAAAGAAAACTCTATATTCAAGCGGTTCGGTGCCATGGCAAGGAAGCTCAAGGCAGCCAAGTCGAGGAGACATGTCATCTAGCAGGGGCCCGTGGCACAGGTCAAGTACGGCGCCGAGATCCACGGCGCGACTCCTACGGAGCTGACGGAGGAAAGGAGGAGGTGCACGCGAGGACTTTGACGGGCCTGGCCAGGCAGATGTCTTACCACTCTGCTCGACTTGGAGTGCGGCCAGTCCAGGAGTGGCCATGCCGCGAGACCAACTTCAAGTTTGGTCCGACCTGAGGGCTACCAGACCAGACCTACGAGCAGGAGCGAAGCGAGCATGGCCACGGATGAGAGATGCTACAGGCAGCAACGGGACCAGCAATATGGCAACAAAGCCGAGGGGTGCTGGGATCATTTCTGCTCCAACCGTGAGAAGCGGGCAGGGGCGCACCTCGGGCTTACTATTGGGCCGACGCGAACGGGGACTGTTGGCAGCTGCTGCCTGGCGAGGCGGACGGCGACCCAACGGATCTACTAGACGCCAGCGCGGACCACTCGAGGTGGAGGACCTGGAAACTGGCCAGCAAGCACCACAGCGGAGCTGGATTGGAGATGGGGGCGGTCACGTACAACCTGAAGTTCCATTGGAAAGATGGAGCAGGCGGGGGAGCATCAGCAGGTCGGGGTGTTACCTACGGCGGCGTCAGCAGGAGTATGGCCACCACGGAGGAGGAGCGAGGCCTACGAGGTTGCCGCATCCGCAGACGACTTCCACATCGTCCGGGGGAGATGCAGTTGCAGGAATGGGCGCGTGCTTTACAGCAAGACAGAACGCCTGGCACAACGAGCTGAGCAGGGGAAAACAAGCTAGATAGCATGCTGGCATCGAGGTATCACGCCGAGAAGCTGGTCGTGCCCACCACCATGCTCGACCGAACTTTCAGCCGCGAGATCTGGGAACGCAGAAGGCACCGACGGCCTCAACGACGGCGACAAGCTGGTGGCCAAGTCGGGCGAGCGCCTGACCATATGCGGAGACGGCAGTGGAGGAGCAAGGTCAGATGATGCCAGATTATGACGTGGCTCTGTCCTGCCGCTCATGGAGGAGGTGCAAGGCCCATGGGCAAGTGCAGCTGGGGCAGCAGGACCGCTTCCAGGACCGCGCCAATCAAACAACAGGGCAGCGATCACGGCCTTCCTCGACGCGTTGGGGGTGGCCATCGGAGACATGGAATTCTGGACAGACTTCGAAGTATTGTGCACATGCTTTCATGCGAAGAGGTACCGGACTAGAAACTTCAGACGTGGACATGGAGAATTGTTGAGGCGAATTGGCTAGGTGTTACTGGTCCATGGCCACGCGGAGATCATTGTGCGACGCGCGGGGAGCCGTGCGAGCATCGAGGATGCAGCGCGGAGGGGAGTACCGCTGGCAGCCTGACAACGAAACTTGAGAGCTGACATTGTGGCTGGCAAAGCAGCGAGTTCACGGTAGAAAGCCGAAGTCCCAGTGTGATGTTACAATTGGGCGCGATCCATGGCGACATTGGTAAGGCGAATGATTAGGCGCCCGTGGAGCTGTTGGAACGAGTGAAACCATGACACGGGAAGAGAAGGTCGAAGCAAGCCGCACAAGGAACAGCGAAGATAATGGTTAATGATTTAATGTTCCGTCGAGGAGATGATCGAGAAGTCTCCCTTGCCAACTGACAAGCGTGGGTGGCCAATGGAGTTGTCAGAGATGCAGGCAGACCATAAACAAGAGGCAGAGAGGACCTACGGTCAAGTGGTGGCTGGCCAGCTGCCGCGAGGATCCTGCTGCTGGACGGAACTGCATGGATATGAGCCCGGAAGCCAGGATGCCACCGACGTGGGGGAAAGAAGCCTGGCTTTGAAAGGCAAGCTGTCCCATCACTCGCGCGCGATCTACTGGTCCAGGAACGCCCGACGACGCATCCGCTGGAAATTCAGAGCGACGGCGAAGAAGCATCTGAACAGCACGTTGACGGAAGTATGCGCTGGATGGCCTGAGGGAGGAGCCAGCAGATGCGCTTTGGAAGTCCGAACAAAGAAGATGGAGTTCACACCGCGAGTGAAACTACTGATTGACTGAGGAAGGGTGGCAAAGGCAGACCACAAGTCCACGCGCAGACATCGCCGATCAATTTATATCAGGTCGTCGTCTGCACGCGAATGTTGGGCAGAAGCCGAGAGGATCAGCATGGCTGCGGCGGTCCTCCAAGGGGTTGATGATCCACTTCCCTTGGCACCAGGAGTGTTGCTACGACGTGATCAGCACCATGATCATTCTAGGAGTGCGTGGGCTACCTCCTGAAGATCTACGACACGGGGACAGCGTGCATCATCGACGGCGAGTGAGAGTGGGCTCGCTAGTGCACCGTCGTCGTCGGCCACGCGTCCTCCAAGGGCCGCCCTTGAGTGAGCAAGGCTGCGCCACCGCCGCCCGCTTGCTAAACCCTTGGTCGACGGACTTTTTTGTCATAGAATCTTGAAAAGCAGAGGACCGATGATCGATGCTGTATATGTTCAGATCTACTGCGCGTACACACAAGTGTGTGTTCTATATGTTTATGTATAAGTGTGTGTATGTAGATGTATGCGTATTTGTTTGTGTTGATGCATGCCTTCGCGCATGCATAGGTGTGCTATGCGTATGTGCACGTGTACATATTGATGTATGCGTATACGTAAATGCTTATGTTTATGTTTAATTGAATGCGTATACATAAACGTATATGTATATGTATATGCTTATGTACATGTAAGTGTATTTGTGAATGTACATGTATGTACATGCATACACATATTATGTATATGAATGGGTCTATGCATAGGTGTATGAAGATACCTCTGTAAATGTATACGTGTATGTATGTTCATGTGTATACGGCTATGTTTATGCATGTGTATTAAATGCATTTGCATGTGAATATGTATATGCGCATGTAGATGTGAATCTGCATATATATATATATATATATATATATATATAAAGGCTGCCGCCTCTGCCGCCGACCCCAAATTGGGGTACTGTTTTCGGTGTTTTGTGTTGTCGTGTTCTGTAGCTAATGGGCGACGCCGAAGTTGCCAGGCGCATGGCTGCCTTTAGAGCTGCCCGTTCCTGGCCAGGTCTCTGTGTTCACGTGTCCAGGCCGCCCAGGGTGGTATCTAACATGTGAATGTTTGTGGAGGATGTCTCGAGCAGCATAACTGGACCAGGAAGGGGCCAGGTGGGGGGCGTGGGTAGGATCTGGCCCAGAAGTTGTCGAGTGGGGGTGCTCAAGAACAGAGTTCTCTCGGGGTCAGAATGGCAGACCAGGAAGGGGCCAGGTGGGGAGCGTGGGTAGGTTCTGGGCCAGAAGTTGTCGAGTGGGGGGTCCCAAGAACAGAACTCTCTCGGGGTGAGAATGCCAGACCAGGAAGGGGCCAGGTGGGGGGCGTGGGTATGATCTGGGCTAGAATTTGTCGAGTGGGGGGTCCCAAGAACAGAGTTCTCTCGGGGTGGGAATGCCAGACCAGGAGGGGGCCAGGTGGGGGGCGTGGGCAGGTTCTGGGCCAGAATTTGTCGAGTGGAGGGTCCCAAGAATATAATTCTCTCGGGGTGAGAATGCCAGACGAGGCAGGGGCCGGGTGGGGGGCGTGGGTAGGGTCTGGGCGAAGAATTTGTCGAGTGATGGGTCCCAAGAACAAAGTTTTCTCGGGGTGAGAATGCCAGACCAGGAAGGGGCCAGGTGGGGGGCGTGGGTATGATCTGGGCCAGAATTTGTCGAGTGGGGGGTCCCAAGAACAGAGTTCTCTCGGGGTGGGAATGCCAGACCAGGAGGGGCCAGGTGGGGGGCGTGGGTAGGGTCTGGGCGAAGAATTTGTCGAGTGATGGGTCCCAAGAACAAAGTTTTCTCGGGGTGAGAATGCCAGACCAGGAAGGGGCCAGGTGGGGGGCGTGGGTATGATCTGGGCCAGAATTTGTCGAGCGGGGGGTCCGAAGAACAGAGTTCTCTCGGGGTGGGAATGCCAGAGCAGGAGAGGGCCAGGTGGGGGCGTGGGCAGGTTCTGGGCCAGAATTTGTCGAGTGGAGGGTGCCAAGAAGGTAGTTCTCTCGGGGTGAGAATGCCAGACGAGGCAGGGGCCGGTGGGGGGCGTGGGTAGGGTCTGGGCGAAGGGTTTGTCGAGTGATGGGTCCCAAGGAAAAAGTGTTCTCGGGGTGAGAATGCCAGACCAGGAAGGGGCCAGGTGGGGGGGCGTGGGTAGGATCCGGGCCAGAATTTGTCGAGTGGGGGGTCCGAGAACAGAATTCTGTCGGGGTGAGAATGCCAGACCAGGGAGGGGCCAGGTGGGGGGCGTGGGTAGGTTCTGGGCCAGAATTTGTCGAGTGGGGGGCCCCAAGAACAGAGTGCTCTCGGGGTGAGAATGCCAAACCAGGAAGGGGCCAGGTGGGGGGCGTGAGTAGGATCTGGCCCAGAAGTTGTCGAGTGGGGGTGCTCAAGAACAGAGTTCTCTCGGGGTCAGAATGGCAGACCAGGAAGGGGCCAGGTGGGGAGCGTGGGCAGGTTCTGGGCCAGAAGTTGTCGAGTGGGGGGTCCCAAGAGTAGAACTCTCTCGGGGTGAGAATGCCAGACCAGGAAGGGGCCAGGTGGGGGGCGTGGGTATGATCTGGGCCAGAATTTGTCGAGTGGGGGGTCCCAAGAACAGAGTTCTCTCGGGGTGGGAATGCCAGAGCAGGAGGGGGCCAGGTGGGGGGCGTGGGCAGGTTCTGGGCCAGAATTTGTCGAGTGGAGGGTCCCAAGAAGGTAGTTCTCTCGGGGTGAGAATGCCAGACGAGGCAGGGGCCGGGTGGGGGGCGTGGGTAGGGTCTGGGCGAAGGGTTTGTCGAGTGATGGGTCCCAAGGAAAAAATGTTCTTGGGGTGAGCATGCCAGACCAGGAAGGGGCCAGGTGGGGAGCGTGGGTAGGATCCGGGGCAGAATTCGTCGAGTGGGGGGTCCGAAAACAGAATTCTGTCGGGGTGAGAATGCCGACCAGGGAGGGGCCAGTGGGGCGTGTTGGTAGGTTTTCTGGGCCAGAATTTGTCGAGTGGGGGGCCCCAAGAACAGAGTGCTCTCGGGGTGAGAATGCCAAACCAGGAAGGGGCCAGGTAGGGGGCGCGGGTAGGATCTGGCCCAGAAGTTGCCGAGTGGGGGTGCTCAAGAACAGAGTTCTCTCGGGGTCAGAATGGCAGATCAGGAAGGGGCCAGGTGGGGAGCGTGGGTAGGTTCTGGGCCAGAAGTTGTCGAGTGGGGGGTTCC
>CAUYUJ010017439.1:144174-166674 GCA_963575745.1 Prorocentrum cordatum
CGTGGGGAGAATGACAGACGAGACCAGGGAGGGGCCAGGTGGGGGGCGTGGGTAGGTTTTGGGCCAGAAGTTGTCGAGTGGGGGGCCCCAAGAACACAGTGCTCTCGGGGTGAGAATGCCAGACGAGGGAGGGGCCAGGTGGGGGGCGTGGGTAGGTTTTGGGCCAGAATTTGTCGAGTGGGGGGCCCCAAGAACAGATTGCTCTCGGGGTGAGAATGCCAGACGAGGGAGGGGCCAGGTTGGGGGCGTGGGTAGGATCTGGCCCAGAAGTTGTCGAGTGGGGGTGCTCAAGAACAGAGTTCTCTCGGGGTCAGAATGGCAGACCAGGAAGGTGCCAAGTGTGGAGCGTGGGTAGGTTTTGGGCCAGAATTTGTCGAGTGGGGGGGGCCAAGAACAGAGTGCTCTCGGGGTGAGAATGCCAGACGAGGGAGGGGCCAGGTGGGGGGCGTGGGTAGGTTCTGGGCCCGAATTTGTCGAGTGGGGGGCCCCAAGAACAGAGTGCTCTCGGGGTGAGAATGCCAGACCAGGGAGGGGCCAGGTGGGGGGCGTGGGCAGGTTCTGGGCCAGAATTTGTCGAGTGGAGGGTCCCAAGAAGGTAGTTCTCTCGGGGTGAGAATGCCAGACGGGGCGAAAAATTGTCGGGTGTGGTATCCAGCTCAGAAGGATATCGCACACGCCTCTGGGGTCGGCGGATATACACATACACATCGGTATCTGTGTTCATATCCCCAGGTCAAATTCCTGGTCTCCTCCTTCCATCCTCCTCGTCTCTTCCTGCCCTCCTCCTCCTCGTCCTCGTCCTCCCCCCCGAGGACCGCTGCCTCTTCGCCAGAGTCGCGGCCGGCTCCCCGCACCCGGTGGGCCCGCGGCACCAGCCCGAGCTCTTCGGCCGCCTGGCGGGCTCCGCCGCCGCCGAGACGCTGGCGCGCCGGCCCGCGCTGCTCGTAGGTCGTCGGCCGTCGAAGGTCCCAGACGTGTCTTCGCTGTGACCAATCGCGACGGGGGTTTGAGGTTTCGGGGCTCGAGGTTTTCTGGCGTTGTCGTCGGTTTCCGGCGGCTTTCCAGCTTCGGGAGATGCTCTCCAGCAGTTTCGCCTCGCCGAGGGCGCTCCGGGGGTGCCCGTGTCGTCCCGAGCGGCCGGTGGAAAGCCGAGCGATGACCCGGAAGCGAAAAGCGTTTTTTTCCGGTGTGCCAAAATCGCCACGGACCATTTTGGGCCTCCAGGGGCCCTCGCCGAGCCCCGGGACCATCAAACGCGACTCAAGATGAAAAGCCTTCCCTGGGGAAGGAGGCGATACCTCAGGCCGTCGAGGGTCGAGGTACGAGTTTCTGAGCCTTCTCCTCGTCCGTCCGTCCCTCCCTCCCTCCCTCCCCTCCTCCTCCTCCCCCTCCTCCTGCCTCCCTCCTTCCTCCTTGTTTCTCCCTGCTTGCCCCTCCTTTCCCTCTTCCCTCCCCTCCCCCTCCTCCCTCCTCGTCCTCCTCCTCCTCCTTCTCCTCCCCGTCCCCCTCCTCCTCCTCTTAATCCTCCTCCTCCTCCTCCTCCTCCTCCTCCTCCTCCTCCTCCTCCTCCTCCTCCTCCTCTCCCCTGTCGTACCCCCGCACATGTCGGCAGTGCGGACTTGGCGCTTCGCCCAAGACTTCCCCACCACCTTTGACCCTGAGAACTGGCAATCTGCAGCAGCCTCCGGGGTGCAGGGCGGGCCGCTCTCGACGTGTGAGGCTCTCGCTGCAGCGCCGCGCACCCGCGTGCCAAAGGTCTGCAGCGGCCTCGAGGATGCAGGGCGGGCCGGTTTCAATTCCAAGATGCGTCTCTCTCGCTGCGGCGCCGCGCACACGCTGGGTCTCAGAGGTGTGCGGCCGTTTAGCTGGGACGGATGGCGGCCCGTGCTCAAAATGTGGCTCTCGTCTCCCCACGCCGCGCACATTGAGTTTAGACGTTTGCAAGGGCTTCATGGATACAGGACGGGCCCTTTTCAAGATGTGGTTCTCGCTTCAGCGGCGCGCGCATTCGTTATTTCAAGTTTGCAGCCCTCTCGAAGTTCACATGGCTGAAGTCCCATGAAGGGTGTTCTGGCATAGTTTTTGGGTTGTCGGGGCGCAACCGTCACATTGATTCGCGTGGCTGAAGAACCAGGAACGACGTTCTGGCACGATTGAGGATTCTCTGGCGGTTGCCTTCCAATGCTGTGCTTCCCGCAATGAACATAGTTCCCCATAGGGACCTACGAAGAGGGAATTTGGAGGGAGTGTTTATTGCAACATCGTTGATGCGTCTCGGATTTTATTCTGGACCTCTACCTCGTCCCCGATGGCGTATGGGTGCGAATGCGTTGGCGGGGCGCTGGTGTCAGAGCTCCGCGGCCGCCGAGGCGCTGGCGCTTCTGCCTGGCTGCTCGCGCGTCCTCGGCCGTCGAGGATCCGTCCTGAAACCGGTCCGTATCTATTGAGATCCTGGCGTCGGTGGTGTCTGCCACGGGCGATTACGCGTCGCACGGGCCCGAGGACCCTCACGGAGCGACCCGGCTCGAGACACGCTGCAGCAAGCTGCGGGGCCTCGCCGGGATGATCCCGGGGTGCTGCAGTTTGTGTCCGTGGCGTCGGCTCTCGGGGCCGTGACGGTTGGCATCACCTTATCCGTGAGGTGATGCCCACCGTGAAGGCCCCGAGATCGGCACCAAGAGGAGATCTCGGTGCCGATCGGAAGGATTCCCCCAGCACCTCTGATACTGCGGAACCGCCTCAAGCTTGTCAGTCTTAGGGACAGGGACAGGCTCGAGGCATGTTAGGATCGAGGTTCGACATGTCATTCCTCCTCCTCCTTCTCCGCCCTCTCATCGAAAGGGCCTGACCTCGCTATCCTACTTCATCATATGCGGGCGAGTCGGGCTTTCCCCAGGTAAAGGGTGTTTCCCCATAGGTAGACCTTTCAACCCCGAAGGTCTGTCTTATGGTTGTACGCCCGCTCTCAGGCCTGGAAGCTTCGTCAGTGAGCCTCCCCCTAGCTCTATCCCCCTCCTCCTCCTCCCCTCTCCTCTTTCCTCCTCCTTCCTCCTCCGCCTCCTCCTCCCTCCCTCCTCCGCCTCCGCCTCCTCCTCCCTCCCCCTCCCTCCCCCTCCCTCCCCCTCGACCGAGTATGTCGTCGTCCCTCTCTTCTTCCTCCTCGTCGTCGTCCTCCTCCTCCTTCTCCTCCTTCTGTTCTTTCTTCTCTTCCCTTGCAGCTATGTTAGTCTTATACATTTTCCCTTATGGAGGCTTCCAAGGACGCCCGCGGACACTCGGAGACTTCAAGAGGCTCTCGAAGATCCTGGTCGACGAGGGTCGACATCATGGCCCGCACGCTCGCGTCGCCACGGCTCATTGGCGGGTGGTTGATGAGAGCTGGATACCGTTTTCTTCGAGTCGCCACAATGACTCGACTTCTCTGCATCTTCGCCCCCCGCCGTGGGTTGTGGTGCGTGCACACGCAACCACATACTATGTATTCGTATGCACGTATAGCTGTGTGTCTCGCTCTCTCACTCTCGCTCGTTCTCTCTCTCTGTCTCTCTTTATATCGCTCCCTCCCTCTCCCTCTATATGCTATATACATACGAAAGCATCGCTCCCTCAATCATTTTCTTTCGACCCTGGGGGTCGTTCTGTGCCCCGGTACCGTGAAACGCGAAACATCGATTTGGGGACGACGAACAATTTGCCAGGATGGATCCCAGGATTACTCTCGTGATCGTTATCGTCGCTCGCTGTCGCGCTCGTGATCGTGGTCGTGGTCGGTCGTCGCCTGCGCTGCTCCAGGAGCCACCAGGGACTCGGCGGCGCACACGAGGGGGCCCAGCGCGAGGCGGCTGGCCTTCCAAGACGGGCTGGCACGCACACGGGGGTCGCGCGAATGGGTGGGGGAGCTCCTGAGAGGAGCGCGGCGGCCGTGCTGGAGCCGGCGACTACAAAGGGTACGACTACGCCGGGGTGTGGTCTGCGATCGGCACCGTTGGGGCTTGAGAGGCACAACGCTGTCCTCGTCAGGCCTCCCACGGGCGCGGGAGAACTCCATCGAGGTCCCCGCGCGCCCCCTTTGGGTGCCCCCCAGGATGTTCCCCAGGGTGCCGGTTGCAAGCCACACCCTCTGGAGTCGCCGATGGAGGGCAGGGGCCCTCTCAGAGGTCCTCCTGGCCTCTGAGAGAGGCCTTCTCGCAGAAGCTTCCGGGCCCCCCCGAGAAGGCCCATGCCCTCTGGGAGCCCCTCCTCCTCCTCCTCCTCTCTCCTCCTCCTCCTCCTCCTCCTCCTCCCTCCTCCTCCTCTCCTCCTCCCTCCTCCTCCTCCTCCCTCCTCCTCCTCCTCCTCCTCCTCCTCCTCCTCCCTCCTCTCCTCCTTCTCCCTCCTCCTCCTCCTCCTCCTCCTCCTCCTCCTGAGGCCCCCCCCCCCCGCCGCCTCAGGAAGCCAGTCCCCTCGCGCCAATGCCCTCTCCCAGAGCGCGCGCGCGGGAGGCCTGCGCGCCTCGGGCCTCCTGTCGGGCAGGAGAAGGCCTCCTCCTCCCCTCCTCCTCCTCCTCCTCCTCCTCCTCCTCCTCTCCTCCTCCTCTTCCCCCTCCTCCTCCTCCTCCTTCTCCTCCTCTCCTCCTCCTCCTGGGTTTGCAGATGTCCCCTCCGAGGGGCACCCCGCCGAGTGAGACTTGCGAGTCTCTTCCCCCCCCTGGGGCTGCTCTGATCGAACCTCCTCCTCCTCCTCCCCCTCCTTCTCCTCTCCTCCTCCTCCTCCTCCTCCTCCTCCTCCTCTTTCTCCTCCTCCTCCTCCTCCTCCTCCTCCAGCGAGACAGCGAGTCGCACAGCTCCCTCACAGAGGTCCGAGCTCCAGCCTCGGCGGCCCGAGCGTCGTCGATGTGCACCCTCATGGCTTTTCGACCTTGCTCGGCGCCTCGGCCGACTTCCGGGCGGCCCGTTTCGGCGATCCTGTGGGCGGATCGCTCTTTGTCAGGATGCAACGTCTGGGAGGCACTGTCCACGATGAAGCTGCATGGCCCTTTGAATCGGGCTTCGTAGCCTCGGATCGTTCTTGCGAAGACCTCCCAGGAGTTGCCTCCTAACGCTCTGCGTTTTCCCGAGGCGGAACATTCAACACGTGGTGTCAAAACTCCGGATAGCGAGGCGACAGAAGCTTCGGGAAGGTCCTTCGGAGGAGCTCTGGAAGCTCTGGGAATGAGCTTCTGGAAAGCTTCGCGGCACCCGTACTGGGAAACAGTCAGGAAGCGTTTGCCAGAACACGTTGCAATCTCAGAGGAGTTGCTGCAAGGTGTCCTGCCAGAAGCTGGCACGAGTGGGCCTACCCTGCGCTGCCGGCTTCTCGTCTGAGACCCTCTCAGCTCTCCTCGAGCTGTCCGGGAAAAGTCCTGGTCGGCAGTGGCCAGGCGCAGGGGGGGTCTGGAAGCACATGTGCGGCCGGGCCCGGTTGTGTTGCACGCTTTGGGTTTTTTTGGTCGTCTTTCTTCCGTCGGGCCGCGCCAAGGAGGAGGTGGAGGAGGAGGAGGAGGAGGCCGAGGAGGCCGAGGAGGCCGAGGAGGAGGAGGAGGAGGCCGAGGAGGAGAAGGGGGACGAGGATGAGAAGGACGAGGACCAGGCGGATGAGGAGGAGGAGGAGGAGGGCGAGGAGGAGGAGGAGGAGGAGGAGGAGGAGGAGGAGGAGGTTGGAGAAGGGTACTGCGAACTCTCTGAGAAAAGCCGCCCGCTCGCGGTTTTCCATGCCGAATTGGCCCCGCGCCGTGCGGCCCTCGTTGCGCGGCCTGCTTCTCTGCCGTGGCAGGGCTCGCCGGGCCGCTGGGGGGCGCCTTGGGGCCACCGCGTCGGGTTGCTGTTTTCGCGGTCGGGGCCCCGGGCTCATGTTGTTCAGGAGCGAAAGAAGGGCGTTCACGTACATGAATCCACGCTGGTTTCGAGAGGACGTGTTGCGCAACCATTCGTGTAACGCGGCCAGTCTCGCAGATTGAGTGGCCGTGTTCATGTACATAGCTGGGCGCGTACGTCCTTTGTGGGCTCCCTAGTTGTGCTCTGTTTCCCGGGCCCACGCGAGCGCGGCTTTCCCTACCTCTAGCCGCCCTGCCGGCAGTTGATTCCAGCCCTCAGTGTATGCAGCCCCCCTCTGGGGTGAAGTCGGGCAGATTCCTCTGCAGAAGGACTGCTCAAGAATAGTAACAATATAGTCTAGCTTCGCTGTTCTGTGCCCTTTTTTGCCTGTTTGTGTTTTTTCTGCGACTATGTTTGGTTTTTCTTTCAAAATCCGCCGGGACGAGGACAGGTGCAGCCTCCCCCTAGGGGGGGCCCCCCGAAGAGATCGCCCGCCTAGCGCGCGCAGGGCGGGCCCCTCCTCTTCGAGCTGCACTGGCGCCCGCCGGCGCTGCTGCTCCGGAGAAGGGGGGGGGTCTTCTTCTCGTCTCAGGGACAACGCAAGGAGGGGAGGAGGAGGAGAAGGAGGAGTAGGAAGAGGAGGAGGAGGAGGAGGAGGAGGAGGAGGAGGAGGCGGAGGAGGAGGAGGAGGAGTGGGGGTTCTCGTTTTAGGGTCAGTGTAAGGAGTCGAAGAAGAACAATCGCCATAAACAAAACGTTCGGCGCTCCGCGCGGATTTCTTGGATCTGCGCTGGACCCCCTCCAGGCGCGGCGCCAGCGTCGTTTTTCTTCTGAGGAGAGGGGTGTGTGACGTTTTCCTCTGTTCTCGGCGGTTTCCCAGCCTCGGTACACTCTCCAGCAGCTGCGCCTCGTCAAGAAAGCGTTCCAGGGGTGTCGAGATCGTCCCGAACAGCCGCCGGAGAGCCGAGCTAGAAACGAAAGCTTCACTTGGTCGGGGGCAACGTAAGGGGGGGATGGGCTCAGGGGAGGATACATCGACCCCCAATCGTTCACTCATCGCCTGTACGGGCCCCCTAGCCCCACCTCCGCCCAGGAGCCTGGGGATTTGCTGTCGCTATCGGGGACCTCTGGCCGATCCATCGGCGGTAGTTCGCCGCTTCCGCGTCGATGCTTTCTATCCCGATGCCTGTCTTCCCGATCTCGTTGCCCCTCATCTCTTCTCGCCCCTGCGCTCCCGGGCCCGTCCAGTGAGCAGATCTCTCGCAGAGCGCGGAGCGGCACCATAAGCATAACTTTTTTCGAAGCTCGGCGCGGGCCTCCGAGGAAAGTTAGTTCTGGCCGCGCAGTGTTATGCTCCTCCTCCCTCCTCCTCCTCCTCCTCCTCCTCCTCCTCCTCCTCCTCCTCCTCCTCCTCCTCTCCTCCTCCTCCTCCTCCCCCTCCTCCACCCTCCTCCCTCCTCCTTCCTCCTCCTCTTCCTCCTTCTCCTCCCCCTCCTCCTCCCTCCTCCTCCTCCTCCTCCTCCTCCTCCTCCTCCTCCTCCTTCTCCTCCTCCTCTCCTCCTTCTCCTCCTCCTCCTCCTCCTCCTCCTCCTCCTCCTGCCGTCGAAGAACGAACACAGACTGCATTCGCAGCCTTGCTCGGAGCTGCGCGCGGAGGCCTCTGCGGTGGGCACACCGAGGAGCGAGGACAGACATCGCAGGTCGAACACGAGAGCCAACACTTCTGCCATCGGAGGTCGAGGCGGCGGGCTGTGGGCCGCTCTCGGCCTCCTTTGGGCCCTCGCCGGGCCCCAGGAGGCCGTCAGAGAACGGCTCGGGATGGAAGCAAGGCCAGTTCTTCAGGTGCAGCTGAGGAGGAGGAGGGAGGAGAGGAGGAGGAGGAGGAGGAGGAGGAGGAGGAGGAGGAGGAGGAGAGGAGGAGGAGGAGAGGAGGAGGAGAGGAGGGAGGGGAGGGGAGGGAGCAGGGAGCAGGGAGGAGGAGGAGGAGGAGGAGGAGGGAGGAGGAGGAGGAGGAGGAGGAGGAGGAGGAGGAGGAGGAGGAGGAGGAGGAGGAGGAGGGGAGGAGGGAGGAGGAGGAGGAGGGGGAGGAGGAGGGAGTGGGTTGACAAGACCGCTGGGGGCCCGCGCTGTGGGAGACCCACGACGTGAGGTTCTGGGAGCGCTGGGGTGCACGCGGCGCGCCGCGGGCCTGGACGAGAGCCCGATGCAGGAAACAGGCCCGACGTCCTTGCAGCGCTGGGCTCTCCCGTGGCCAGGCCCGCGGGCCCGTGTCCAGCGCAGGGCCTCTCCGGCGCAAGGTCTCCATGCTTTCCACCTGTGAGTCCAATCCGGCCATGTGTCTTCGGCTTCCGTAGTGAACTTCCGCCGTCGCTCCGCGTAGATTCATTGGATCGGCGCTGGGTCCCACTCTCCGCCGAGCCAGGGAGTCCGCGGGCACGTTGCTTCTCGGTGCTGGGAGAGGGTGCCTGCCTGCAGATCTGAAGATTGACGGCAAGGGCGCCCCCAGATGTCTTGTGGCCAGGTGCCTCTTCGTGGGCCACTCTGCTTCCTGCAGTGCGCCCCGCGGCGTGCTCCGCTGGCAGCGCTGCCACGGAGCGATCGCGTCCCGGGGGTGGTGGGGGGCAGGGGGTCGTAGACCTCGGGGCTGTCCTCAGGAGCAGTCCTTCCTCCCGGGCAGCCTCTGGACGGCCCCGTGGCCCGCGGAGGGCCCCGGGGGCCCCGAGAACGGCGGGCCCCCTCTCCCAGAGCCCGGAGCTTCCGGGGCTCCTCTCCCCCAGGGCCCGCCGCGTCCATGCGAGCGCAGCTTGAGGATGGACTGCGCACCCGGCACGGCCGACAGGTCGACGGGGGGCCTCGGGGGGCGTTCTTCCCGCGCTGCCGAGGATCCCTTGGGGGTGCCTCAGCCTTCAGGCTATGAGGAGGAGGGGGAGGAGGAGGGGGAGGAGGAGGAGGAGGAGGAGGAGGAGGAGGATGAGGAGGAGGAGGAGGAGGAGGGAGGAGGAGGAGGGAGGAGGAGGAGGAGGAGGAGGAGGAGGAGGAGGAGGAGGAGGAGAGGGAGGAGGAGGGAGGGAGGAGGAGAAGGAGGAGGAGGAGGAGGAGGAGGAGGAGGAGGACGACCGTCTGGAGGCCAGCGTGGGCGTGTTGACGTGGGGCGACGGCTGGACGACCCCGACTCCTCCAGGAGAACTCTGGTCTGGGGCGACGCCAGTTGTCAGCCTCCCCGACGCACGAATCAGGATATACCCCTGACCTCCCCCAGCCCCGCTGATTCGGGAGTGATTGAACTTGGGCACCCGAATCATCTGGGATCTCTTAAGGCTCTGGGGTCACTCCAGCTTGGGCCCCCGAGGCGCGAATCTGTCGCTACCCCTGACCTCCCCCAGCCACGCCGCCGCCGCCTACATCGCTTCCAGAGCGAAGAGCACCGACCTCTGTCGGCAGCTCTACCCCGGCTACTCCAACAACCCCGACCGCGACGGAGGTAGCCTGGCGGCTGCGGTGCAGGCCCACAACGCAGTCGTGCGGGACGCCGACCGGGTGGTGTTCGACCACGCGCAGCACGGCAACCAGAAGGCCCTCTCCGACGCGGTGGACAGCGTCTCGCTCGACGGACTTCTGGCGGGCTCCACCCTGGCCGGCAAGGCGCACCTCTCTCTGATGCAAGCCCCAGGCGCGGCCGCGTGGCTCCAGGCGCCGCCCTGCGAGGCCACCGGCACCGCCTTCCCGCACGGCCTCATGCAGGTCGGCCTGCAGAGGCGGCTGCGAGTCCAGCTCCTGCAGGAGGAGTGCTTCTGCCCAGCCTGTGGCGAGGTGATGGACGTTTTCTGCGACCACGCCCTGGTCTGCGCCTGCCGCGGCGACCGGACCAAACGCCACAACGCCCTGCGCAACCAGGCCTTCTTCGACGCCCTGGCCGCCGGCCACGCCGGGGCGGAGTTGGAGCGCCCGGGGCTGCTACCCGCGCGCCCCGCCGGGGAGGCCACCCCCGGGGGCGAGCAGGGCGGGTCCCAGGTGGACGACAACGGCCGCCGCCCTGCCGACGTCTACCTGCCGCGGTGGCGCAACGGCACGGCGGCCGCCTGGGACTTCGCCGCCACGTCAGGGTTGCGCGCCGATCTCCTCGCCGCGTCTGCCGCTTCGTCAAGCGCAGCGACGGAGCGGTACGAGGAGTTCAAAAGGCAGCACCAGGACACCGCGCGGCTCTGCGCGGCACAGGGCTTCACTTTCCTCCCCATGGTGGTGGAAGCCCACGGCGGCGGGTGGGGCCGCGAGGCACGCAGGGCCTTCGGGGTCCTGGCCAAGCGGGTGGCTGACGCCACGGGGGATGACGCCGCACTGGTTGCGGACCAACGTGCCCAGCGACTTTCCGTCTCCCTGCACAGGGAGAACGCGCGGGCGGTGTTGCGGCGCCTTCAGACCCTGTCTGGAGGGGCGGGGGTGGCAGCGGCCCGCCTGGCCGCGGCCACGGCGGCCTCCACGGCAGACGCCGTGTGAGGTGCCCCCTGCGCTGCCTAGCGCCCCCCGCCCACCCCCCCCCCGCCCTTGCTGGGCAGCGCGGGCGCCCCCCTCGCCCTTTCGCCAACGTCGCGCCGGCGACCCCTCCCACGCGCCGCCCGGCCTTTCCCCGGCGGGGCGGTGGATGGATCCCGCAGAGGGCAATCCCCACCAAGCCGCATCGCGCTGGGTTCGGGCGGCCACCCCGCCCAGGTCGCCGCCGTAGGGTCCGCAGCCTCGTCGCGGGCGGCTCTTCTCTCCCGGCCCCTGGCCCGGCCTGTCTGCTTGCGGCCGCTGCTTTCTCTCCTCCTTGTCCTCCTCCCCCTCCTCCCCCTCCCTTCGCTTCTGCTCGTTGCTTCCCTCCCTTTCCTTTCCTCCTGCTCCCTGCCTGCTGTCTCCGCCTAGCCCGTCTTCTGCCTGCCCGCCCGCCCCGCCGGCCCTGGCCTCCCGCCTGGGCGTTCGTCGTCGTCTGCCTGCTTCTCCCCTCCTCGTCCCCTTCCGCCGGGCAGCACAGCCTGCCCGGAACCAGCGTGGCGGCATATATACGCCAGGCGGTTGGCCAGCATTCCTGCTATAGGTGGGGCCGCCTTGGGCGGGTCTGCGGCCGTGGGGGCAGCTTGAAGTGCTCCCAGGCCGCCTGCAATAGGAGGCGTGTGAACGGGGATGTGGGCTCTCTCATGCCCACAAGGGCTGTGGGCAGGGCTCTCGAGACTTCCTTCCGTTTTACGCTGGACTGGCGCCCTACTCTTTTTTTGAATTGGTATGGGGCAGCTCCGGCTTGGGCCCCCGAGGCACGACTCGGCCGCTGTACTGCCCCTGACCTCCCCCGCAGCCCTGACGACTGATGCTCCGGGGCTCTCGGAGAGGGGTCCCAGGCTGCAAGGGGTCCGCTGTGGAGGGGGGCCGTGGGCTCTGGAGGGTCCTAGGGCCCTGTCGCCGTGCTCGGGTTCCCGGGGCCCTCCCACGGTCGATTCACCGGGGCGGGCGACCCCAGGGGGTCCAGGACCTGCCTCTCTCGGGCAGGGGCCCCCGCCCCGCACGCGTCAGCGCCCGCGCGGCAGGGCAGGCCTTGCGAGCTAAGAGCTTGCCCCGGGCGGAGAGAGTGCCGACTCCATGTGGCCTCCAGCGGCTCCCAAGCGGCATCCGGATGCGTCCGTGCTGATGCCAGGGCCCTCCAGTTGCTTCCAGAGCGTGCCGAACGCCCCGGAGACGTCGAGAACGGTCTCCAGGGGGTCTCCATGGACCTCCAGGGGGTCTGGAAGGCGCTTCCAGGGAGTGGGGCAGACTGCGGATGTCGCACTGTGCCACGCTGTCCTCTTGTTGGTCTAAACTTGTGTACAACTATCCTGAGCGCAATGACCATGATTCGCCGTGTACCCTGTATGCACGTTGAATTTACTGGAGGCTGATGCTAGATCCGCCGACTCCAGGATGGTGTCAAGACTTCGGTTGGCCCATGCAGGCGTGGAGACTGGGAACGAGCACGGGAGGAAAGATTGAGGACGAAGAGAAAGGTGTGGAGGAGGAGGAGGAGGAGGAGTGTGCTTGCAAAGGCGCCAGGGCGTCCCAAGACTGATTGCAAACACTGTCCCTCCCCCTCAACCTCCTTCTCGCGCTCTCTCTCTCTCTCTCTCTCTGTCTCTGTCTCTCTCTCTGTCTCCCTCTCTGTCTCTCTACATATTGCCCTTCCCAATATTATCCTCCTTCTTCTCCTCCTCCTCTCCCTCCTCGTCCTCGTGCTACTCCACCTTGAGGCATCGATGTTTAGAAGGTGCACATGGGCGACCGGAAAGGGCTCACTGCCACCCCGCTCAAGCAGCCTCAGCAGGCGTGCAGTGCCGAGGGGGGGCATCGCGCTGCCTTCCCGCCATCGGACTCTGCTTCTCTTCGTGGGCTACGTACGTGAGCGCCGAGCGCCCAATCGCGCCGGCTGCCATGGTGCTGCCCACCACGCTGCTGGGGCCCCTGCTGTTTGCGGTTGTGTCGGCTTCGCCTCTGCCCCGCGCCGCTGCCCTCTGCCTGGCGGTAGCCGCGGCGTTCGCGCTGCGGCTCTACCCGCGGAAGGCCATCGACCTGGGCTGGAGGGACCTGGCGGCGGCACTGTGCTACTCCCTGGTGCCTGGCCGGGAGTCCAGGCGCTCGCTGGAGCGCTCGATCACCAGCGCCTGGTCGCCCCGAGGAGACGCAGTGGTGCACCTCTCGGTGCGCACCGGCCTGGACCTACTGCTGAGGGCACTCGAGTTACCGAGGGGCTCCAAGGTCCTCTTCGTGCCGGGCATCACAATCCCAGGCATGGTAGACATCGTCGAGGCCAACGGCCTCGTGGCCGTGGGGGTCGATCCGCCCTCCGAGAAAGATCTCCTCGTAGACGAGCTGGCTCCGTACATCACCGAGGACACCCGCATGCTAGTGGTCACCCACCTGTTCGGAACTGTTTTCGACGCTACGAGGCTGATTCGGGAGGCGAAGGAGCGCGGGCTGTTCGTCCTCGAGGACTGCGCGCAGGCCTTCCTGGGCGCGCCCTCGGCTTCGGCGGTCGGTTCGGGTGCCCCCCGATGCCGAGATGGCTTTCGCGGCAGCGAGGGCGTTGACGCAGCTTACGTCAGCTTCGGCACGATGAAGACCCTGACAGCGCTTGGCGGCTGCCTGGGATTCATCCGCGACCCCAGCCTACGGGACAGGGTCGAAAAGGAACAGGAGACGCTTCCCACCAGATCAACCTTCCAGTTCTTCACAGTGGTGCTCAAGGGCAGCCTCATCAAGCTGCTGGGCCACCCGTGCGCCTGGGGCCTCGCTGCTGCCCTGTGCTCGCTGATGGGCGTCGACTTCGACGCGCTGATCATAGGCTCGAGCAAGAAGAAGCATGAGCATACCTTTCGGAGGTCCGCACGGAGTGCTTGGATCGGCGCAGGGTCCCCCGTCCTGGCGCGCGGAGCGGGCCAGGGGCGGCGCTGGAGGCGCCATCGGGGATGTCGGCGCGGATCCAAGAACACCGCGCGGACCTCCAACAGCTCATGCTTGTGCGTTTGCCCAGGCATCCTCCATCGTGAATTTTTTCACCACGAGCCTCCCCAGAGGTCTTGACTCCTTCCAAGGGACCGGCTTGCTATCCCGAGACGTTTTGTGATGACAGTCCCGTGGCCTGGCGAGGTCCCCCCGAGGCTGCAAAATTGCAAGAACCATCCGTCGCGTTGTTGTTTCTTACTTCTTTTCACAACGACAGGGTGTCGGGGTTCTTCTCCTGTAGGCAGCGTGCGCGGCTTCCCGGACGCCTCCAGCATCAGGCAGCGCCCTTGCCGTGCGCTGCTGCGGCTCCTGCGCAGGCGCATCGGTAGCCAGCAGCTGGCCTGCCTGGAGGAAGTCCGCGGCGCCTCCGCTGCCGCGTCCACCGTGGCGAGCCGCTGCCAGATCGGCACTCTCCTGGCGAATCGCCTTAAGGAGGGCGGCACCACGGTGCTGACGCACAACGCGGGGGTCAATTCCTGGTGGCTGCTGCCAGTTGTGGCCGAGGACCCGAAGGGCATGGTGAGGGGCCTGTGGGCGCGCGGCTTCGACGCGACCTGCACCTCGACGCAGCTGAGGCGGGTGCCAAAGAGCGCCGGCCCTGGCTGCAAGGACATCATGGACCGGGTCGTCTTTCTGCCGCTCACCCCGCAGCTGCCGCGCGCGGCCGCGAAGAGCAGAAGACGGCATGCACACGATTTCCCGGAGGTCCGAGCGGACTGCTTGGATCGGCGTCAGGCACCGCTGGCGGCGCCTCCCGCGCCGATCCGATAACTCCGCGCGGAGCTCCGAGAGGTGCTGTCTGTGCTGTTCTCTGCGTGTTCCCTCCCGAGGCCGCGAAGTCCCTGGCGGACGCGGTCCTGGACCTCCAGCGAGCGCGGCCCGCGGAGGAGGGCAGGGCGGCGGCGCGCGGCGCGCTGGCGGCCGGGGTCTGGGCGGCGCTTCTCGCCATGTGCGAGGCGGGGCTTCGTCCGTGCCCACCGCCTGCGGGATCGATCTGTCTCCTTGGCGTGGCAGCCGGCCCCGGCCCGAACCTGCGGGTCGGTTGTGGAGGTGTCCGCGTCGAGGGCAGCTGCCACAGCTCGGGGCAAGGTTTTTGGTCAGGGGGTGGCGTGCCCCTTCCCACTCCCCCCCCCGCCAGCTCTTCGATGCAGACGTGGCGCATAGTTGATATAGCGACAACTCTGACGGTGTGTGTCCCATGGGCAGTCCTGTCTTTTTTTCTAGGGGCCGATTGTCACGAACCATTTTCGGTGACTTCGGTAGGCGGTGGACAAGGATATGATACACGCATTTGCCCCCCGAGTGCCCGAATATACATGTATGTGTATGTCTATATATATATATATATGTATATATGTATGTGCATATCAGAGTGAGGGGGCCGAACGATCATTCACTGTCCATGGGTGCGTAGCTGAACAGGGAATCCGTGGTGAGAATTCTGTTTGTTGCGTTGTTGTTGTTGTTGTTGTTGTCGTTGTTGTTATTGTTGTTGCTGTTGTTGTTATGATTGGTGTTGTTTGTTGTCGTCGTCCCACCCGCGACCCACCCCGCGACCCACCCGCGACCCAACCCGCGACCCACCCGCGACCCACCCCGCGACCCACCCGCGACCCACCCGCGACCCACCCACGACCTACCCCGCGACCCACCCCGCGACCCACCCGCGAACCCACCCGCGAACCCACCCGCGACCCACCCCGCGACCCACCCTCAAGGGAGGAAAAGCCACCCAGACCCGCGACAATTGACGTTTACTAAGCGGCCCTGGGCGTTTACTAAACAGCCCTGCCCTGCTCGATTCATTCCTTGTGTGCGTTTACCAAACGGCTTCGCTTGTCGGGGTGATGATCATGGGGTGAATTTTCTGGCCAGGTAAATCCTTCAGGGCCCCGGGGCCCGCGACAGGGCCTAGGTCACCCGTGGGGGGCGCGAAGGTAATTATGCTTGGCGCTTCGCGGTCTGGACCTGAGCGGCTGCCATTCTCCAAGGGAGCGGCGCGATGGCGGGAGGCCACGAAGATATCCGCGCATCGCGGGGCGCGATGCGGGAAGTCAGGCGACTTGGAGGGCAAACGCGCCCACTGCGAGAAAAGAATCGCGACGCCAGGATCGCAGAGGGAACCCCCGCCTCGCAGCCATGGTCCTGGCGCTGCGGCCCTCGCTGCTCCAGGGGCTGCTGCCCTCCCGCACCGCGGCCGCGAGGTCGGGAGCAGCGTCAGGGGGAGATGGGCTCAGGGGTGGAGGCATGGGGCGCTGCAGAAAGGGCTTCGCCTTCGAGGATCGAAGGAGCTGGCATCTCTTCTTCGGCGGAGGGCGGCGGAAGGGCGGCGGCAGTAGCGCGAGGCCGCCTCCGCCTGCGGAAGCCAGCGGGAGCAAGCGATGCGCCCCAAGGAGGAGATGGCAACATGTGGGGGCCCGGGACTTCCCAGCATCGGCCGCACCGACCCTGCGTCGCCCCACTCGTCGCCGACGAGAAGGGCCCAGCAGCCCCCCCCCCCAGGACCGCGTGGGTCCGCCATCTCGGAGGTTGGCCTCGGGGGAGGAGGGGGAGGGGGAGGGGGAGGGGGAGGAGGAGGATGATGAGGAGGAGGAGGAGGAGGAGGAGGGAGGGAGGAGGAGGAGGAGGAGGGAGGAGAAAGAGGAGGAAGAGGAGGAGGAGGAGGAAGAAGAGGAAGAGGAAGAGGAAAACGAGGAGGAGGAGGAGGAGGAGGAGGGGGAGGAGGAGGAAGAGGAAAAGGAGGAAGGGCCGCGTGGGTCCGCCATCCGTCGACGATCTTCAGGGCGCGTGCCAGCCCGCAGGGCCTGCCCCGTTCCGCTTCGCCGGCAGCACGCCGCGCGCGCCGGGCGGCGGCACGCCGCCCGCGTCGCACGGCGGAGGGCCTCGGCGGACCCGCACACCGAGGGGCGCCGACGCGCTCCGAGATAGGATCACCGAAGGGGGGGGCCATCGCCGATCTATCGGTGAGGCTGCGGGCAATGCCTTTATCCACGTCCAGTGCGTCCTGGAGTTTCGGACTCTCTTCCCAAGGAACATGAGGCGCACTGGATATGGATCATAGTCTGCCTCCAAAAGGCTCGATTCTTATCCATATCCAGTGCGCCTCGGCCTTGCGGCGCCCCTTCCAAGAAAGTCCAAGACGCACTGGATATGGATATAAATATTGCCCGCAGAGGCATCGCCGAGTACAGCTCGACGGTTCCCTTTCCCTGCTGAGCCGGTCCCCCGACGGCTCCCAGTTTCACTTCGGGCCTCCAGCGGCCGTCGGGGACGATCCGGGAGCCTCGGGAACGCTCCCGGCGAGGCGCGGCCGCCGGAAGAGAGCACGCGGCGGGGAAGCCACCGAGACGCAACGGCGGCGTCCGAAGACCTCAGACCTCGAGCGTCGAACACGACGGAGAATCTCGAACGCCCCCCTTCCGAAAACTGCAACATCGTGACCAATCACGGCCAGAGCCCCAGACCCCACCTTATTCGATACTTGGCTCCGAAACCCTCGCAGGCGCTTGTTTCGATAAATTTGCCCCCCTGAGCCGTGGACCCCGAAAAGTGTCGACACCCCAGGGGCCGGCGACGCCCCAGAGGTTTTTTAAAACGCCAGACAACCCCTCGTGAGGGCGGCAAGCATCCCGAGGCTCGGAAGCGGCCAAGAACCAACGAACGCGCCCGAGAACCCCAAACCCTCGAACCTCGAAAACGCTGGACCCCCCCCCCCTGGGAAACTGCCGAGAACCAACGAAAGCGCTCGAACATCCCAAACCTCGAACCTCGAAAACGCCCGACAACCCCCCAGCGAGCGCGCCCGAAAACCCCAAACCCTCGAACTTCGAAAACGCCCGACGACCCACCCCCTGGGATGCCGCCGAGAACCAGCGAACGCGCCCGAAAATCCCACACCCTTTTTCCCAACCCTCCTTGTTTGGGTATTCGTTCTGAATAGGGCACTGCGGTCTCCAGTCCTCCTCCTCCTACTCCTCCTCCTCCCGCCTCCCGTCTCCCGCTTCCGTCTTGTCTCTTCTTGCTTTGCGCGTACCTCGTGTGTGTGTGTGTGTGCGTGTGCGTGTGCGTTTGCGTGTGCGTGTGCGTGTGCGTGTGCGTGTGCGTGTGCGTGTGTGTGTGTGTGTGTGTGTGTGTGTGTGTGTGTGTGTGTGTGTGTGTGTGTGTGTGTGTGTGTGTGTGTGTGTGTGTGTGTGTGTGTGCGTGCGTGCGTGCGTGTGTGTGTGTGTGTGTGTGTGTGCACTCTGGCTGCGGTACCTCTTGTGTGTGCATCTTGCCAAGGGGCTGCGATCTGTGACAGTGTCGCCACTTTCGAGGGCTGCTGGTGGGTCCTGCAGAGTGAGGCACCGCGGGGACCTGAGCCAGACCTCGCCGTCCCTGGGGGTGTTGCGATCTGCGACAGTGTCGCCACTTTCGAGGGGTGCTGTTGGGTCCTGCGGAGTGAGGCACCGCGGGAATCTGAGCGAGACCTCGCCGTCCCTCGCCACTTTCGAGGGCTGCTGGTGGGTCCTTTGACTGAGGCACCGCGGGGACCTGAGCGAGACCTCGCCGTCCCTGGGGGGCTGCGATCTGCGACCGTGTCGCCACTTTCGAGGGCTGCTGGTGGGTATTGCGGAGTGAGGCACCGCGGGGACCTGAAGGAGGCCTCGTCGTCCCTGGGGGTGTGGCGATCTGCGACATTGTCGCCGCGTTCGACGGCTGCTGGTGGGTCCAGCGGACTGAGGCACCGCAGGGACCTGAGCGAGACCTCGCCGTCCCTGGTGGGGGGGGGGCTTGCGATCTGCGACGTTGTCGCCACTTTCGAAGGCTGCTGTTGGGTCCTGCGGAGTGAGGAACCGCGGGGACCTCAGCGAGACCTTGCCGTCCCTGGGGGGGCTGCGATCTGCGACGGTGTCGCCACTTTCGAGGGTTGCTGGTGGGTACTGTGGAGTGAGGCAGCGCAGGGGCCTAAGCGAGACCTCGTCGTCCCTGGGGGGGCTGCGATCTGCGACAGTGTCGCCACTTTCGAGGGCTGCCGTTGGGTACAGCGGAGTGAGGCACCGCGGGGGCCTGAGCGAGTCCTCGCAGTCCCTGGGGGACTGCGATCTGCGACGCTGTCGCCACTTTCGACGGCTGCTGGTGGGTCCAGCGGACTGAGGCACCGCGGGGACCTGAGCGAGACCTCGCCGCCCCTGGGGGGGTGCGATCTGCGACATTGTCGCGCCACTTTCGAGGGCTGCTGGTGGGTCCAGCGGAGTGAGGCACCGCGGGGACCTGAGCGAGACCTCGCCGTCCCTCGGGGGCTCTGGAGAGCTGCTGCGGGATACGTTAGGCGCAACGGGCGCATGGCACAGCCAACGGTGGTGATTTGTGAAACAGACCATTGGTCGGGCGATGGCCATAACGTTGCGCCTGCACGTATCCCGCGGGGGCTCTCAAGAACTGCTGCGGGATACGTTGGGTGCAACGAGCGCATGGCACAGCCAACGGGGGTGATTTGTGATTGCGTTGCCCTTATATCTTGACCGGGGGCTGCAAGCCTTCCGATTGCTGCTCGCAAAATCACAGGCGCCCATATTACGTCATCGCCCCCGTTGTAGCAATATTGATGTACTTGTGCCCCGCATTGCGCAAGGAGGAGGGACGCGGCCAAAGGAAAAGGAGGAGGAGAAGGAGGGTGGAGGAGGAGGAATAAGAGGAAGAAGAGGAAGAGCAGGAGGAGGAGGAGGAGGAGGAGGAGGAGGAGGAGGAGGCCCGCTGCCATTTTTGCTCAAGTGGGAACGCGCCCCACCTGAGCGGGCAGCTCTGCTTTCGAACGATCCTGCGTGTTGAGCGCATGCGGGCACCTTCGTTTTTTGTTCGCCCTCAGGCTCCTCCATTTCTTGGGCACGGCGCTGTCAGTGGTTAGTCTCGTTGCCCCATGGCTCACGTGGATCGTGGTGGTCGTTCTGATTCTTTGGGCGCAGCAGCATCGACGCCCCCGCCCAAGGTCCAGCGAATTGATGGCAAGTCGAGCAATGGCAAGGGCTCGTCGGAGGCAGCGCAGCACGTGCAGCATCCTGCGCGTGGTCATTAGCGTGTACTCACTGCTGCAGCCGCAGCTCCTCAGGACCCTGACGATCTCGACCTTTGGCCCCAGCCCGAGCGACCCCACGGACATTGAATGTCTCCGCGCCTATGTGGAAGTCACCAAGAACGGTGCCATGGCCTCCATCCAGAACATGCAGCGCGGGCTTGCCACCCTTTCCGGGACTTTCACCCAGCTTTGCACGAACCTGGAGCAGCAGGTTGTTTCCCGCATGAGCGCCGCTGGGCGTCGCCTCGACGCCCGCGACTCCAAGGTCGATGCTATGGCTATGGAGATTCGTGAACTTCAGGAGCTTCCCATAGTGGTTCGCACGGAGGAGCCCCCCGCGGTCGCGCCGTCGGCCGTATTCCATTGCAAGACTGACCCCACCATCCTCGTCGTTTTAGCTGCCGTTCTCGTCAGTCGCGAAGCTGTGTGCGAAGGGCTCGCGGAGCGGTTGGCCGCCTCTAGCTTCGACTTCGAGTCCTGGCAGGTCGTCGGGAATTCAGCGGGCACGCGTTTCACGGTCAAGGTCAAAGGGGGCCCTGGCTGGGCTGCTCGCGCGGTGGCACGTGCCCTCAGCAACGTCGAGCTCGCGGACGGCTCCTTCCGTCGTTTCTCCGCGCACTCGGCCCAGCGCCAGCACGTTGAGCTCTGTGCGTCGGGCGACAAGAACCTGGCCCAGATCCGCAGGAAGTTCGACCTTCAGAGAAGCAAGCGTCTTCTCTCGGAAACGCATCTTGGCGAGCCCTTTCTCGCGGACAGGCGCGCGGGAAAGATCTCGCGCCAGTGGTGTGCCATCCTCAAAGTTACCTCGAGGCAGAACGAGACCCCTGTCACCGAGTGCGACCAGGAGGTCCTCGACGCCTTCGGCCTGCCAAAGCCCGGGCTTGTCGCCAGCGTCGAGCAGTTTTTTTCGCGCGGTGTGTCGGGTCTCAAGAGCGGTCTCTTTAACAGCCTGTTCCGTTTGCTGAAGCTGCCGCCCCGCGCAGCTCATCCTCGCGGGCTAGGCCTCGCCACGTGGAACGCCAGGGCGTGTCGCGCCGCCGCCCAGGCAGTCGAACCCGTAAGATGAAGTGCATCCGCGGCATCTTGGTTGGTTTCAATGCTGCGCCGTATAAGACTAGGCCCGTGGATGACGTTTGCGATTTTCTCCACATGGCAAGAACCGGTTCTGAATTCAGGGCTTCCCTCGCTGGGCCCAACATCCGCAATGGTGGCGTCGTCGCGTTCCTCCCGCGGATGTCCCTGTGGCCTGGCGCTGGGATTTCAATATCTTCGGAGGTTCTGGCCCCTGGGAGGGCACTACTCACTGCGCTCGATTGAGGCCAGCTCCCGAACCACGCAGACCACACGTGCATCGCGCACGTTGGCGCCCACAACTTCGGCCTCGCGGGGCCCCAGATTCAGTTCGAGATGAGCTTTCTCGGAGGTCTCTGGCGCGCTACTTCGTCGTCCTCGCCGGGGGCTTCAATCTCCCGGGAGAAGCGCCCCGCCCTGTCTTGCCCCCGTACTCTACAGCCCCTATCCCGACTCAAGCTGAACTGCGCCGCCAAGGAAGGTCCCCTTGGAAGCCCCTCGTCCTGAAGTTTCTTGAGACTTCGGCGAATGAGGCGCGCGATCAAATGGAGCACAGAAGCGCGCATCTCAGATAGATCGGATCTTCGTCGCGTCTCCCGATCTGGCCGATCACGCAGATGCGCGCCTCGGCGAATGCGTGGGGCTTCCCCGAGACGCTGGGGCAGCATAGCATCTCTGACCACGCGCCGCTGCAGGTTGCTCCCCGTCATCGCCCTCCACGGCCCCCCCCGCTGCAGCCGGCCCTGGGGCTCCTTCAATCATCCCGATGTCACGGCGTTTCTGGAAGGGTTTTAGGAGAAGCTGGATCCGACGATGGCGACGCCCATGGATATGAGAAGAGCTGCCACGCATGCCCGGGATTCGATGTTCAAGAATGAGCCAAACACGACGGCGACGAAGTTCATCTTCCTCCGCTCGATTGCACGCGTTGCATGTCGCCGAGATAGGGCGCCTGCTCGCCGCCTGCTCAGATGTGATCTTGCGCGGGAGCATTCCGTTGTGGACGTGGGGTCTCGCCGCGACTCTCTCGTGCACCCTGCATCTTGCGCTTGGGCCATTGGCGCTCTTCAGCCCGCCAGTGCGGAGGAGGGGCAGCGCCTGGCCAGGGGGCGTTTACAGTCCGACGACTTGCGAGCGCATGCAAAGGCGCACGATCGGCTTCGCTCGCTGGCAGAGCGCGGCAAGCTGCGGGCGCCGTTCAACCGCTCAGTCCAGTTGACCGTTGATGCGCCTGCGCTCCGACGGAAACACCCTGGCCCCCCCAGCCCAGATCCCCCAGGAGATAACCGATCACTGGGGCCAAGTGTTTGAGCAGAAGAATGTTGACACGATCGCCGCTGACGCGCATCTCTCCCGCCTCTGCAACCACGGCGACCTTGCCGACCTCCCGCCCCCCATGCTCAGGGAGGTCCAGTCCTGCGTGGCTACGTCGGTTCCCTCCGCCCTGGGCCCAGATGCGCCCCCCCCCACGGTGCGCGGCAGGCCCGGGTCTTGGGATCTCAGGAAGTGCGCGGCGCTCTATGGTGGCAACCACATGGAAACCCCATGCCTTTTGGATCTGACAGCCTGATCGGCATATTTGCGCCCAAAGGAGAGGGCCCCGATGACTTGCCACATGGGGTCATCCGACAGGTCTCAGAGCTTCACCCCCCTGGCCTCGAAACACGGATACCAAGATCATAACAGGCATCGCGTTCAGGCAGCGAAGTCGCCGGCCCCCTCCCGTTGTCAATCACGTCCAGAGGGGCTTCTCCGGCACCCGCAACTTGGAAACAGCGTAGCTGAGCTCGACGCTTGCAGCCGCGTTTGCCCCATGCAGCAGCGCACCCCCGTTGCCACGACTCTCCTTGCAGGGTTCGATTCCGGCCGGGCCTTCCCAGCTTGACGCCCAGCTGGACCGTCAGAGTAAGCAGTGCCGTGGTCCTGCCGCCGCCGCCCCAGCTGTTCGCATCTTTTCTTTTCTTGGGGGCCTGCTGCTATGGTGGTGCACTGTGCTCAGGGGTTGCGCTTCTCTTGGGGGCCATGCGCGGCATTATTCAAGGATGT
>CAUYUJ010017439.1:171674-202221 GCA_963575745.1 Prorocentrum cordatum
ATCGAGGGCGACACGTCCCAGAGGGACTTCGGGCAGGCCGACGCGGCGGGGCCCTGGGCGCAGCGCGAGCCGCTCCGTGCCGTCCTCCACTGCGCCGCCGACGTGCGCTTCGACCAGCCGCTGCAGCAGGCGGCGCTCTCGCTGATCTCCGCCTCGCTGCAGATGGCCCACAGGGGCAGTGACGGGGGGCATAGGCTCAGGAGGGGGAAGGTGTCGACCCCACATCGCCCACTGATCGTCGATGCTGAGATGACCGCTGGGGTGGCAGGGCGATAGGGAGGCCAGAAGCGGAGGCTGAGGCGGGGCAGCTCTGGCTCAACCTGCCTTGAACATGTTGGTCAGGTTACTCGCTAAGTGGGCTCCGCCAACTTCCACCAGCTCTGTACCCTCCTAGATCACTTTTAGGGCACTTGTAGCCCACACATAAGCTAGGCTCGACCAGATATGTCCCACCGTGTGCACCCACATCCAACCTCCCTGTCCCCTCGGCAACCCCCAGCGGGGTCTGACAGCCCCACCCCGCCCAGGAACGTGCGGACTCGCTATCGAGGGCGCGTCGCCGATGCATCGGCGATGCGCCGCCGATTTTCCAGGTCGATGATTCCCCCCCCCGTCCCAGCCTGGAACAGATCCCTATCCCTATGTTTGGCATCACCTCACCTCGGTGCCGATCTGAACGATTCCCTCAGCTTCTGAGGGTCTGTCCCCAGGATTGTCCTCGCTTTTTTTGCTCGCCCATCTTAGGGAGAGGGATGCGTTCGAGGCTGGTTACCCCCCTGCCCCAGTCTCCACCCCCTTCTCGTTGCCCCTCAGGCCCTGCTGGCAAAGCGCTGGGGCGCCGCGCGCTTCCTTTTCGTGTCGACCGCCTTCGTGCACGCCGTGCCCGCGGCCACGGTCGCGCTGCAGGAGACGCCAGCGTAAGGCGGAGGGGTCCTGAGGGGCACGGGCCCCGGAGGTTCTCTGGGCCGCTCTCGGCCTCTCGGGGCCGTGCCCGGGTCCTGGGACCAGCCTCCTCCTCCTCCTCGTCCCTCCAGAGATCCTCCAGAGAGGACGCGCCCCCCCCCCCGGCCCCCGCGCGCCGCGCCGCCCGCGGCGCGCTCCCTCCCGCCGCGGCGCGCCGCGGGCCCGAGCAGCCGGGGCGGCCGCGCCGGTTCCGAGCGCACGGTTCCCACCTGGGGACGGGAAGCTGGTCCTGGGAGAAGGCCCTGGGGTCCAGGACGGTTTTGCCCTCGGGGCCCACGTGTGTGTCATGCCAAGAAGGAGAAGTTGGTGGAGCTCCGTGACTTCGACCCGATGGAGCTCTACCGGGACGCCGTGTCGCACGGCAGGTGGGCCGAGAAGGCGATGCGCGAGCTGGGCTTCCCGAACACATTCGAAGAAAGCATGTCGGCATATTCATCAACTTTTGGAGGCCTCCGCGGACTTCTTGCATGGGGCATTGGACCCCGCTGGCGGCGCCGCCGACGCCGCCGGTGGCGCGCTCAGTGCGCCAGGGCGGGGGGGCCCGGCGCCGATTCAAGAAATCCGCGCGGACCTCGAAAGGTGGTGCTTTTGCAAATGTCTTTTCTTCTGCGCGTACACATTCGCCAAGGCGGTCGCGGAGCACCTCATCCTGCAGGCCTGCAACACCGAGGGCGTCCAGGCCCAGATCGTCCGGCCGTCCATCGTCACGCCCGCGTGGGCCGCGCCGTACGCCGGCTGGTCTGGTGACAAGCCCTCCACGATCGTGGCGGCGCAGCTGCTTCTTCTCAAGCGCGGCCTGCGAATCTTCAGGTGCTTTGGTAGCAAGTCCGTCTTTTGAGTGCACCGGCGTCGATGAGCGTCGGGTAACCGATGAGATGACGCCAATGTAGCGTCGATTTAGCGTCGACTAGCGTCGAGTGGCGCAGATTCTCAATAGCCAACAAGATTGTATTGGAGGCTCCCGTGAGTTGCCGAAGAAAGGTGCTCGGCGCACCCGTGCCCTCTGGTGCCCGTGGACGTCGTCGCCTGTGCGGCCATCCAGGCGCTGGTGACCTCCGCGCCTACCGCGGGCAGCGCTGCGAGCATCGTGAACGCCACCGTTGACATATCCGAGGCCGACAGAGTGCCGTCTTTTCAGCTCCTCGTCAACCGCTTCTACCAGCTGTTGGCGCTGCGAGGCGACGTTTCACTGCCAGAGGCGGGCCTCATTTTCCGCTTGAACCGGTTGGCAGAGAACGCGACCGCTTTCTGGCTGCTCGACAGGCTCATGAACGTGCTGCCGAACGCGGCGATGGCGCTCGGTGCCAAGGCCACTCTCTTCGCAGCGCAGACGGTCGGACTGGACTCCACCGCACTTCAGAAGCAGTGTAAGACGATGCAGCTCATCGGACGTTACAGCACGCTCCCGGCGCAGTACGAGCCTTTCAGTTCCCCGTCGTCTGGGTGGCTCTTCCGCTCAAAGGTTCGTCTGCCCGATGACTGGGACCCCGTGGAGTACAATGTCCTCATCCAGCGTGCCGCGATCTTGTTCGCGGAGTCGAGTGGCAAGTCGACCCCCCCCCCGCGCTTCCCAGCGGACACTTTCCACGACATCTGCATCGTGTCGTCGAGGCCTTGGTGGAGCGACGCGCTGGCCGCCCTGAGCATGCCTGGATCACCGCTCCTCCTATCCTGTGCCGACTTCTTGATCCGGCAGGTGTTGAAGTGGATGGATTTGACGGTCAAGGTGGACGCCGCCTCCTTGGTGTCCGCCACGCAGTTGTCGCAGCCGCTCGTGCTGTGCCCGACGCACCGATCCGTGCTGGACTTTGTCATCATCGGCGTCACCTGTTTTCGGCTGCGTCTGCTGCTGCCCCGCCTGCAGGTGCCCCACGTGGCTGCGGATGCAGAATTCGCGGGCCTGCCCGTCCTGGGCGGCATGCTCGGATCGCTGGGCGCTTTCTACGTGCGCCGTGGTGGTGGTTCGGTGCAGCCGGACCCAGCGCTGCGGGCAGAGGTGAGCCGCGTCTTCCAGAAAGGCCGGCCTCTGGAGGTTTTCCTGGAGGGCCGCCGCAGCAGGGGGCGGCGGCAGCTGCGGCTGCGTTCGGGCCTGCTCCGGGCGCTGCGGGACGTCTCCCAGCGCACCGTGGCGTTGGTGCCCATCGCGCTCAGCTACGAGCTGCTGCCAGAGGACAACTCGTTTTTCGACGAGCTGAAGGGTTGCCCGCGGCCCCCGCTCACCACCTCCGCCCTTGTCGACTGGGTGCTCCGCGGCATGTGCGGGGAGCTGCCGTCCTTTGGGGAGGCCTACGTGCGCCTCGGCGCCGCCCACGTGCTCGACGCCTCCGCCGAGCTGCCCGTGCTGCTCTCCGAGGTGCAGGAGCAGCTCGTGACGCTGACGTCTATCACCGCTCTGCACGCCAGGGCCCTGGCGGAGCTGCTGGAGCTGCCCCCTGCGGCGGTGTCCAGCGCGCTTCGCGGCGGGGGCATGCAGGTCCGCGAGTCATGCCTGCCACCGTGCACGCCACTCACTGACTCGGAGCGGTGGTCCCTGGCTCTGCAGACGGCAACGCTCCTGAGGGCCAGGCTGCCGCACCAATGGGCCCGCTGGCTGGTGGAGCCCGTGTTGGAGAGGGGTAACCCCGACTGCAGCGAGCCGCCGCCCAGCGCCCCCCCCTGCAGCGCTGCCGCCCCTGTGGCGTGCTGCGCGCAGCCAGCCGTGGCCTCCGAGGCTGCTGCGGAGCGTAATGCCCCTGCCGCCCCTGCTGCCTCGGAGGCCCGCGCTGTCCTGGCTGCGGCGGGAGGCCCCCCGCAGCTGGATGCGGACGCAGTGGCAGCTTCCCTGGCCCTCAGGCTCGAGGCCGCTGAGGATGCGGCCCACGACGTGGCGCGTGCGCTGCGGGATGGCGGCGTCGCCCGGGTCACAGAGGAGCACCTGCTGCAGCAGCTGCTGCAGCCGCACGCCGACCGCCGCGCGCTGCCGCCGCCGCTGGCCCGTGGGGCGGCGTGCATCGTGGCCGGGCGGCTCGGTCCGGGGATGGTGAGCGGCTACGGCGTGTCCCGGGAGAAGCCCTCGGTCCTCAAGCCGATCGCGCCCTTGTGGCCCACGGCGCCCCTGCACACGGAGCAGCGCTGCGACGAGGAGTCCCTGGACAGGTGGGGTTTCAAGGACACTCGCTTCGCGGCGCAGTGGGTGGATGGGCGGCCCGCCATCCAGGTGACGTCCACCAGGTACGGCTCCCTGGGGAGGCAGTGATGGGCCAATTGTCCACCACCACTACCAGAGGTAGGACAGGGGAGAAGGGAGGATGGAAAGGTCCTCCTCCTCCGCCTTCTCCTCTTCGAAGCTGGGCTCCTCCTCCTCTTCCTCCTCCTCCTCCTCCTCCTCCTCCTCCTCCTCCTCCTCCTCCCTCCTCCTCCTCTTCCTCCTCCTCCTCCTCCTCCTCCTCCTCCTCCTCCTCCTCCTCCTCCTCCTCCCTCTCGCACCTGTGGCAGTGTGGTGGAACATCGGCCCATCAGAGGCAGCCCCTGTATCAGCTCTGGGACCTGTTCCAGAAGGAGCTCCGGGTGTCCATGAGCGTCCGCGACACGCTGCAGGAGGAGGCGCCCGCGGCCCTGCCGCCGCCCGCGGCGGGCCTCGTCCGGCAGCTGGCGGCGGTGGTGGCGGAGGGCCGCATCTGCACCGACCCCGAGGTGATCAAGGAGGAAAGAGCTGCACACCCAGACCCCCTCGAGCCATGACAAACTCAGGGAGGAGGAGGAGGGGGAGGGGGAGGAGGAGGAGGAGGAGGAGGAGGAGGAGGAGGAGGAGGAGGAGGAGGACAAACACACGACGTGCGGTTGTTCACTGTTTTCAGGCCCTGGGGGCCCGTACCCGGCCCGGGACCGGCAAAACACGACTGAGAATGAGCAACCGGTCCTGGGGAGGTGGTGCGGGCCTCTGGGGGTCCATGCATCGGACACATTGAAGCGCTGCATGGGTGTCTGGATACGGTGAGGGCATTGGATAAGGAACCAGTGGGTAAGGAATCCAGGATCTGGAAGACGGAGGAACTCCAATCGTGGATTGGCCATGGATATCGCCGCCGCTCTCATAAGGTGAGGAACCCTCCAGGGTCTGAAGCCTCCTGGGCACATTCCTTAGTACCCAATGCTCCCACCATAACCATCAATAAGCTTTTGGAGCTCCGCGCTGATTTCTTGCATCGGCTCTGGGCCCCCCTCCCTGGCGGGCGAAGCGCGCCCGGGGCGGTGCCAGAGGCGCCGCCAGGGCGGCGCCAGCGCCGATCCAAGGAATCATCGCGGAGCTCCGAAGGCTTGTGATTATGTCCTCCTGTTCAAGCCAGGAGGCCGTACAGTGTACACCGATCTTTGGCCCAGGATGGGATCGGTGCAGGTGTATATCGAGACATGCGATGTCTGGATATTTTAGATGCGGGGTCCTCGGAAGTCCCGAGTCTTTCCCCACGGCCAGCTCTCCATCCCTAGTCGTTGTTTGACGGTCCCGGGGCCTGGCGAGGGCCCTTTAGGGGCTGAAAGCGGCCATTGCAAAGGTCGTTCACTGTTTTTTGTTCAAGACGCGAGCATGTCTGGATTAGGATGCAACTCCTGGGATGCTGAATTCAGAATCGGAGCTGGTATGTCCTTGGTCGACAATGTGTTGATTCCAGCTCAATCCCGCTTCATCCGGAGTTATCTCGTTCAATCCAGTTGAATTCCCCAATCAGAGCTTGCCTCTGTAGGGGTCCTAGCGGATTAAAGGCTGAGGTGAGGTTCGCCGCCGATTCGGTGGCCGGGACCGGGTGCCCGGGTGCCCGGGTGCATGGGTTCGAAGCCGATTCGGTGGCCGGGCCCGGGTGCCCGGATGCCCGTGCCCGGGTTCGCCGCCGATTCGGTGGCCGGGCCCAGGTGCCCGGGTGCCCGGGTGCCCGGGTGCCCGGGTGACGGGTGCCCGGTGCCTTGGTGGGTGCCCGGGTGCCCGGGTGCCCGGTGCCCTGTAGCTTATAGCCTTATAGCCCTATAGCCCTATAGCCCCAAACAAATTCTGATTGGGGCTTTTCTCCGGTATCATATTGTTCAACCATGTTGTGTTGAATCTTGTTCAACCCTGTTTCATCCCGGGCTCAACCCGACCCACTCCGGCTCAACGATCCCTTCGCCGGGCTTTTTTTTATACTTGTACACACATACACGCATACATACGTACACATACCTACCTACCTACCTACCCACTTACCCACCCACCTACCTACCTACCTACCTACCTACCTACCTACCTACCTACCTACCTACATACATACATACATACATACATACACACCCAGAGGATCCAATCCTACAAAAAGTTGTGGGGATGTCAACTCCGCCTGGTACCTGCGATACTTTAGGGTTTTCCCCACAACATGCGCGCGCGCATAGTGGGATCCCGCAAAAGAAAGCCGGAACCCGCATACATATATATACACATATATATAGGTTTACATACATATATACATTCATACATATATATACATATATGTCTGTATATATACATATATACACATGTATATATGTATATAATTGTGTATGTATATATGTATTCGTTTATATGGTTATGTATATATATGCACCATCACACACGCTATTCATACCACCGCCATCATATACACAAATCTCTGTCATTATATCATCATCTTACACACATCGCGAGAAGCAGAGAGAGAGAGAGAGAGAGAGAGAGAGACGCAAAAGAGAGAGAGAGAGAGATAGAGAGAGAGAGAGAGAGAGAGCAGAATAACACCTTCCACATCCCGACGTCGTTTTTTTCGCAGTGGACCCCGTTTTTTCCTCTTCCGTGGGTCCTTGCGGCAAATGTTCATGGTCCCAAGGCCCGTTGAGGGCCTTCCGAAGGAACAAAACACATAGTATGTTTCCCGCGACGTCGGTGATGTGAGAGGGGGAAGAGCAGCAGCGCCCTGCGGCCGAGGGAAGAGGCCCTCCTGCGGCCCTCCTCCTCCTCCGCGACTTCTTCCCCAGGTCTCCGACGACGACGGGCGTTTTCTGGCCATGTTTCTTGGTGCCCTCGATGTCGTGGGCCTCCTTGGGGCCGTCAACGGGCCCTGGGACCGTCGCGCAACGATTCGCGATGAAAAGCTGGACCATCAGGAGGGGCCGCGCCGCGGTAAAACAAAAACGACGTCGGGATCTGGGGGGCAGGGGAGGGAAGGAAGAGGTGGACGAAGATAACGAGCTTTTGGGGGAGAGGGCCTTGCCTATCTAGACGCACCGTCCCCGTACCCGTCTTCTCTGCCACCCCAGGCCTGTCATATGACAGACTGGTCTGTCATATGACAGGCCCCGTCTGTCACCCAGCCTGGCTGGGAATTACGTTTTCAGAGTTCGGCACTCGTCAAGCGGTGCTTCTCAATGACACGCACGTGCAACAGGGAAGGGTGCACCGTCTCAGCCAACTCAGAGCAGGCTCCAATCTCAGATTCGTCCATGTACTCCCAATGATCCTGCTGGAACCAGGTGGAGGATGGACACGGGCGGGGAGACAGGGGCAGGGGAGAGAGAGGAGGAGGGGGAGATGGTGATGGGGAGGGCGGCGAAGGAGAGGGAGAGAAAGAGAGAGAGAGAATGCGGGATAGGGAAAATGAGATGGAGAACGGGCCGAAGACACCCTTGCTCCCCTCGGTCCGTCGGGTTTCCTGGCGAGCACGCTTCGGCGAGCTCCAAAAACATATGGTGCTTCGGCTTGATCCCCCAAGCCTTGTCATCCAGGGCGTAGTGATCCCGCATCACCCTGTAATATTCTAAGTGCTTGCGTGCGAGATCTGCCACTCTAAACGGGCTCGCCGCAGGATCCCAATTCTTGCGCTCGTCGTATGTTCTCGGAGCAGCATCACGCATCTCATCCTCGAGGCGGACGTGTCCCCCGCATCCACCCTCGTCCAGTCCCTCTCCCGCCTCCCTCCCGCCTCCGTTTACCCCCTCGCCGTCCGTGCTTGGGAACGGGGCGTAGTGCACGGAAGGAGATTCGCCAGCATATATTCGATTATCGGGACCATGTACCTACCTTCGGCTGCTTTTGCTTTGAGTTTCGGTGCTTTGCCTGCTTTCGCCCGAATCATGCCGAGGGTGAGGTGCTGGATCGGACACGTCGTGCCCAAAGCTCGCGCAGCCAGATTCAAAAGAAGCTCCAGCTTCGTCAGCACCTGGGGTCCAGGGCTCCACCGCACAAGATGGCGGAACAAACGCCAGAGCAGGAATAAGGCGAGGATGATGGGAGGGGAAGGGCGTGGTCAGGAGGTGTGAAATGGGCGGGGCAGGGAGGGCGAGGCGAAGGGTGAAGAGGTGGTGGGCGGTGAATGGACGGAATGGGGAAGGGCTGCCCCTCTGTCGCGCACCTTTCCCCGCCAAGAGCAGGTGGGAGAAATTGTGGGCGGGGGGGGAGCTGGGGAGAGGGAACGGGGGTGTAGAAGGCGAGTGAAAGGGCGAAGGGAGAGGGAGAGTGAGAGGAAGGTGGAGAGCGAAGGATGGCGCCGAACCTATAAGCGTGCTTCAGCGTGTGCACCATCCATGACAACAGCCTTGTGGCTTCTCCGCCGCATCCCGCGTGCGTCGCTCACAGGGCTGATGCCACGGCATGCGCCTGCGCTGAAACTCGTTCTGCACAGAGCGGCGCCTCCAGCGGATTGGACCTGGCTCCGCCTAGTTCTTTAAACACCTCCCACAGCACGTTCCCATTGACCTCGGACGTGACGCCCAGACAGCCGACGTGCATTAACCCTGGGCGCAACATTTTCCACGAAAACCCTGGTAGTGCCAACGGTTCCAGGTCCATGTCCAAGGTGCCGTGTAGCAATAGTTCGAGGTACGACTTAGCCGTGTAAATGGTGGAGCGCCATCGCGCATGTCCCCCGAACTCTCCCATCTGCTCGACCGTGCAAGCACACCGATAACATATTCTCGCCGTGGGAGGCCCCCCCCTCCACCCCGTCACATTGAAGACTTGTTTGTACCACGCCCGGTCCCCGCGAATATCTATGCACGCACCCCTAGGTATCCTCATGTCGTGAGCTGCCTTCGCAGCCCTATCCCGATCACCCCAGTACGGGGAGTCTGCGAATGGTAAATCGTCGTGCCGCTTTGACGGCCACTTCCCCGCCAGCCAATACGTGAACATCCACCCGAGAACGCGCCAAACCTCTAGGCGGGAGGCGGGCTGTCAACGCTGCCGCACGCTGGGACTTCCAGGTTCGCAAAAAAAATAGAACCTCTAAGCCGTCCCAGCGTTGGCAGGGGTGACCGCCGTATTCAAACGCGACCGCGGCAGTTCGTTGGCGCCGACGTTCGGCCGCCCCCTATTGAGAGCGGAATGGCGAGGAGGGCGCGAGGACGAGGGGAGGAGCGGGTTGGGAGGAGAGATGGCAGAGAGCGTGACGGAGGAAGCCAATTATGGTTGTGGTGGGGGGAGGAGGGGGACGAGATCGGGAGGAGCATGACGGCCAAACATCGACGCAAACGGAAATCGGGCCTCCGTGAACGTGCACTTGCCTGCGCACCCGCACTGGCACGTCTGGCGCTTGCCGAAGCACCCAAACCAAAAACGCTTGCGAGACCTGGGGGGGACGGTGAGCCACATCACACGCGCGGCCCTCGAGTGGTGTTACCCCCTCCGCTTATCTCCCTCTCTCTATATACACACATCTCGATCTATCTCTCTTATGTACAGCTTTCTCTCGCTGTATATATCTGGCTCGCTGTTTATCTCTCTCTCTCTCTCCATGGCTTGCTCGAGCCCCCTCCCCCCTCGAGGAACGCAAGCGTTCATTGCGGGGCGGGGGGCGGGGCGGGGTGTGAGGAATCGCGCGGTTCTGTCGCGCCACAGGTACTTTCCCGTGAGCGCAGTGAGGGTCCATAGGTAAATAGAGTCTCGCGTGTGATAAGGCGCGCCATCCCCCCACAGCCCGCGCAATATCAGCTTGTCAGTGGCAGCTCGGTCGAAGCCTATTCTGTCTGACCGCTCGTGCGCCGCCTCGCGGAGCGGCTCCTTCACGGAAGGTCGGGGAAAGACTGCGTGGGTTTGAGTGGTGTTGGGCGGAGATGCGTATTGCAGCATCGTTCAGTTCACCGATTTGTCTTCGTGGGCACGGGGGCGTTCCAGGATCGGAGGGGTCGTGGAGCTAGAGAGTGTATTACAGCCTCGTGTATGTCGGCATGTAGATTCCGTATAGTTGTCGTGTGGTGTCGTTGCGAGTGTTTTTTATTGTGTATGCTCCTGTCGCTCATCCATGTGCGTCCAGTCCATCTCTTCTCCTGGTGCGATGGCAACGTCCAACTGTTCTGTCAGCAGTAGGAAGTTGACGACGCGCGTGACCTGCTTGCCAGTGCGCTTGTCCCATAGTGGAACTTTGGCCTGGTAAGGCGGTGGCATCTTGGTCTTCTGGGGGTTCTTTTTGCGGCGTTGTGTTTCACAGCAGTCTGCGCGCCGCGACTGACAGGCGGGCATGTCATATGACAGACCAGTCTGTCATATGACAGACTGGTATGTCATATGACAGACTGGTCTGTCATATGACAGGCTGGTTTGTCATATGACATGCCCGCCCGCAGTCGCCAGCGCAGTCTGCTACGAAACAAAACGCTGTTCACTGAAAGAAAACACGGTCCTTGGATAGCTTCCGAGAGTAGTCCCTGTATGCATTCGACTTGGTAGTGGGACGCTTGCCGATGCGCCTCCAGCTTTGCAAAGTGGTGCACGAATTATTGTCATCGATGCTGGCCCTCGCTCCTTCGCCGACTTCGACCGAGCTCACGCGCCCAGTGCTCCACAGGCGGTGGATCCACTTCGATGCATTGCCACTGCTGGCGCTGCTGCTGCGGTCTCTGTCAAACAGCCGTTGCCTAACCCCTCGGCCTGGCATGCTGGGCGGCCGTCGCGCGCGTGCGCTGCCAGCCGAAACGCCATCTGATGACGCGACCGACTGGCCCGCGATCCAACACGATTCGGCAGGCGGCATTCGAACGGATCCGATCGAATGCCGCTTGCAACAATTGGTCGACAACCCATCAGGATCGCAGGGCAGTCGGTTGCGTGACATCTAGTCTGCGATGTTCGCTCTCGCACTTGCGATATTGCTTCAATATCGTGCCTGCTCTGCTTAGTTATCCACCCTGGTCCTCCATCCCCCTTCCCCATCTCACCTCCTCGCCTCCCCACCTCGCCTCATCCCCTCGCCTCCTCACCTCGTCATCCTCTCATCGCCTTCTCACCTCGAGATGTCATCCTAACCCGATCATCCCATCCATCCCTGTACATACATTTCACGGCACGCAACGACCGTGCGAATTGCCTGGCATCACCCAAGCCAGGCTCGGCTGTAAAGAGCTCACGCAGAGCAGGATCACCTGCTGACGTCCTCAGGCCGCGACATGCGGCCCCGCCGCCTCGCCTGCGTCGGCTACCTTCTTCATGTCGTTCCAGAGCAGGCGCCGCTCGAAGCTCGACCACGACTCGACCAGCTTACCGAGCTCCGTCTTCACGTGCTCCTCCGCATCCTGGCACATCTTGATCGTCGGCTTCCCCCGCAGCAGGCGGTGAGATTACACTCAACACTACGGTAATGATGCACGGCCCCTGGACGGTTCGTGGGCGACCTCGGGCGACCACGGCTGGGTCGACGAGGCAAGAACGCAATGGGTGCATCTGGACGCTGCCGTTTCTGGTTGCAGCGGGGTCGACGCGGGAGGAGTTAGGGGGCTCAACCACCTTAGGCTGCTGGGTCAGCACCGTGCGCTTGAAGACGTTCACCCTGTCGAGGACCTCGTCAGCCCCAGCCCTGAGGTGGTCGGCCGTCTCCTTGGGGAAGTCCCGCTTGAGGAGCGCGTCCACGACCTGCGGCACCTGCACCTCGCACGTCAGGCCGAACCCCGTGGCCTTCTGCTGGGCATCCCGGAACGCCTTCTCCATGGCCTTCTTCGCCTCGTCGGTCTGCAGCTCGAGCGCGCGGGCCTCCTTCTTCTTCTCCTGCTCCTCCTGGGAGAGCTCGGCGATCGAGGCGAGGAACGCCACCTCCGCGTCATGCAACTTCTTGGCCGTCTCGGCCTTCTTGGCCGCATCCTTCTCGGCCTTCTTCCTCCTCTTGGCGTCCTTGTCGGACTCGACGGGCTCGCCGCCCTTGCCGCCAGTCACCTCGGGAGCCGACGCCGCCGCCGAGTCAGCGACGCTCTCAGCCACCGACCTTGCCGTCGACGCATGCGCCGTGTTGCCGTGGGCCATCGAGCCCGCCATGTGCACCGCGTCGAGGGCGGCGTCCCAACCGTCCATGCCCAGCAGCATGTCCTGCGGGGCTCGAAGGGGCGCAGGCCCGTCCTCCCCACTGGGCCTCCTCGTCATCGTCCCTCTCTGCTGCCCTCCGCCCCCAAGCGTTTCGAAGAGAATCCAGCCGCGGCGGCTTCGGCTCTTCCCCCGAAAGCGCGCCACCTATGGCGTCGAGGAGGTATAGGTTGCCCATACCGTTCCAAACCGCAAGGAAAGCTCCTGTCATCCTCCTCCTCCTCCTCCTCTTCCTCGGCCGCGTTGCGCGGTCGCTCCTGAAGCACCCTCACCGCGTCGAGGGGATTCATGGGCGCCTCGGCCTCCACGGCGGCGGGGTGCGACGTCTGGTCGATCAGCTGGCCCTCCGCGTCCGCCACGTAGTGGTACTCGAGCACCCCCTGCGCTCGAAGCGCCATCGAGCGCTTGTGCGGGCGAGAGGGCAACTCCTTCACGATCGCAGCTGCGTGCGCCTGTGGGCAGACCAACGCAACGGACCCATCGCACATCTTCTTCCTCCGCATCGTCATCCTCCTCAGTCCCTTCCGCATCGTCATCTGCAGATTCCTCCTTCTCCTCCTCATCGTGATCATCCTTCCCGCATGTTTCGGCCTTGCTCCTCGTCGCCTCGTCCTGAGCATGATCCTCCTTGCCCCATCCTCTCGTCATTCGCTCTCATATCCTCCTCGTCCTCGCCATCGCATCGGTATCGCTGTCCGAACACGGGCTGGACACTAATGCTGGACACGAATTATGGACACTGAAGTGGGCCTGTGCGTTTCAGGCCAGAGTGGGCGTCATTACCCTTTCAGGCCCGCTTCAGCGTCCGACTTCAGTGTTCAACTTCAGCGTCCAGCCCGTCGCTAGCCTAGAGCTCGGTAGGCTGGGTCCGTATGTGCAGCGCAGAGCGCAGGTAGGTAGCCCGCCCAGCTAATTGGCCAGCTTGCGCTGTCGCACCGCCCCCCCCCCCGTTTCACACGGAGGCACCGCGTCGTTGAGGTACTTGGGGCCAGCCAAGATCGACTCCGTCGCCCAGACGTCGATGATGCCCTCCCTCCTCGTCCTCTTGGTCTTGGTCTCGCACCTGCGTGGTTCCAAGAGGATGCGGGTAGGATTGCAAGCAACACGTGCACTAAGGACGGGCGGTAAGGACGCACGACCCTCCTGGGCCGAACTGTTTTTTTTCTTCGGAGGGCAACATTTGGCCAACGAACTTGGCGAACAGGACAGGCCACAGGCAAGGACACGAGGGGTACCTTGGGAAAAGCTGGATGCTGATGTGGGGGGGACCCCAGGACGTTGACCTCGAGGATGAGATTGATGGGGATGTGGGTCGGGTGGACGGTTTGGACGCCCACGCACTTGGCTTTGCATCCACCCGTGGACGGGTCGATGACGAAGCGCATCAGCCACTGGACTTTCTCGGCGTCGCTGTGCCCGCACGTCGCAAGATACCTCGCGCGCGTGGCGGGGGCATGGTTCTTCAGGAACATGTTCATGGCCGAGAACGGGGCCTTCTTGTCCTGGGGTCTCCGCATAGCTGATCCGAGTTCGGTGCATGTGCTGTTTGTCTCGGGCTGGGTTCGGGATGCTCCCGTGGTCTCGGGGCGTCCTCATGTGGTGCGTTCGTCCAGCTTTAGGGTGTGATCGCAGCCACTGGGGCCTTCGGCGGAGGAGCTCCCTGTGGGGCCACGAATCGTGCGAGGCGTGGCGGGGCGCATGTGGTCACAATTACCATCATACTCATCCTCTCCTTACCCCGTCCAACCACCGAGCCTCCTCCTCTTCTTCCTCCTCCTCCTTCTCCTCATCATCATCATCATCATCATCATCATCAGCATCAGCATCAGCATCATCAGCATCACCATCATCAGCATCACCATCATCAGCATCAGCATCATTATCATCATTTGTCTCCGTTCAGTTTCCATCCAGTCCTGCGCGTTCATGCTTGAAAGCATCGTCTGCAGCTTCACGGGGTCCTGGTCCGCGTCCTTCCACAGCTTCGCGATGCACTTCGGGGGCGGCGCGGTGACCAGCGGCTGATCGGACTCGTCCCCGCTGCCAACCGTCGCGTGGTCGACCTTCTTCGCGTGGCCCTTCGCCTTGGCCTTAACCTTGCCCTTGGAGTCCGTGCCAGCCTTCGGCATGGCGAGGGGCTGCAGCAGGGAGAGGGCGTCACAACGCTGCCAGGACAGCACCTCGCCTTGAGCCCTAACGGTTTCAGAACCACCCCCAGACATCCCGTGACCCCCTGATTCACGATCAGGTGCCAACTTCGGCATCGGACTTGGGGCGCCGAGGCTCGCGCGTTGCGCTGCGCGAAGCGCCGAGCGCGCTTATCTTCGCGCTCCCCCGCCGCCCCCCGAGGAGGGCGACCCTCCTGCCCCGACCGAGAAGCGCGACGCGCGATGATCTTCGCGCTCTCCCGCATCCCCCGAGGAGGGCGACCCCCCTGTCTAAACCGCAAAGCGCGCAATGCGATCATCTTCGCGCCCCCTGCGGGAAGTCACCAGGTCCACCAGGCTCCCGAGGGGTGGGGGGTGAGGTTGAGGTAGGTGAGAGGGGCTGACAGAGAACGTTTCCAAGCGTGGCGCGAAGCCACCACGCATCCGCCGCGGCGCCGCCAACTGCGGCCAGCGCGCGTCCACCGAGCAATCTGGCTGCTCGCCGACGCGCAGCCGAGACACTCAGCCCCCGCTCCGAAGGTTCAGATTAGTCTGTCATTTGTCCGGCATTTGTCTGTCACCAGTGGTTCTGCCGGATACATTCATGAAAACTCTGTACTTGTAGGTGACAGACACTGACAGACAAATGACAGACAAATGACAGACACTGACAGACTCACTTTAGCTGTGTTTTTACAGTGTTTTCTGACCCTGACAGACACTGACAGATCTGTCATATGTCTGTCATTTCTGGGGGTTCAAAAACTGATATATGTATCGTGCGTTTGTGGGGGTGACAGACAAATGACAGATCTGTCATTTGTCTGTCATTTGTCTGTCGGTAGCTGTTTTTTGCCCCCCGAGGCCCCCTTCGGATAAAAAAAAACAAGCCGCGCGAAGCCGCCCCTTCGGGAAACAAAAAAAGCTAAAGCGGCACTCGGGATCCAGCGCCCTCGGAGCGAAGGATTCGAATTGTATGTAGGTGAAGCCGACTGATGGTCAAGCCTCTCGAGGCCCCCTGGAGATCCCCGCTGGCCGTCTGTCGACGCAGTCGATTGCTTCTCAGGCCTCTCGAGGCCCATGGAGATCTCCGCGGGCTGTCGGCCGACGCAGTCGATGGCCCGTTGGGCCTCTCGATGCACCTAGAGACCACCGCGGGCCGTCGGATCAATCCGAGGGCGGGTCCGACGCAGCCGTGGGCTGCTCCCTGAAGTTGATGAACGGGTTCACGTAGCTGGGGGGAACGTGAGCAAGCCACGCGAGGTGCCTGGGCCCATGGAATTCTTTGGAGGCCCCTGGAGCCCTTGGAGGCCCCAGGCCACGGAAACTGCCCCTTGGGGCCCTTGGAGGCCCCAGGCCCCTGGAGCCCCACGCTCCCCATTCATGATGTTTCCCCGATGCTGGAGGTCGCGGCCCCTGGAATGCCTTTCCCATGGTAATGTGGCTCGCGCGCGTTCTCCCTTCTGGCCTAGAGCTCCTGGGGCGCGTGCACGGAGATGGGCTCGTCGACCAGCCAGGCAACATCGCTGTCCTGGCGGGGGGAGGCACGATGAGGGCGCGGGAGGCCCAGGCCCGCAGGGTGGTCGGGGTGCGATATCTGGTCAAGTGTGATCGGGGGAGGCGGAGCGGGTGGATCACGGTGGAGCTGGAGGAATGTGTGAGCGAAGCATGGTGGAGAGGGGTGGAGGAGAAAGACGGGGTGGATGAGGATGGTTTTTCTATCGTTTGCCCATCACGCGTCCCGCGTGGAAATCCGCCGAACAACGAGCCATGCTGGAGGACGGTGTGTACCCTCGACGAGCTCTCGATGAGGAAGCCCGACGGGTCGCACATGCACTGGACGCAGCAATCATGGTGGTCCACGCTGTAGACGCTGTCGCAGAGCGGGCACCGCCACTGGCCAGGACGCAGAGGGCTCGGGTCTGGAACGTCAAGGGCTGACCCGATCAGGTCGGCCAGCGTGTCGCCCTTGCCGCCAGCGGGGCTGCTGTTGCAGCTGATCGGGCTGGTGCTGATCTTCTGCTTCTTGATCGGCGTCACCGTGAGCGGCGTCGACACGAGCGGCCGCTCATCAGACTCATCGCTCGAGTCCTCCTGCGTGGCGGCGGCCCCCTGTGAGCCAGGCGCCAGCTCGGGATGCAGCCCTGGCTTCATCCACCTCCTCAGCGATGTTTGCGTCGCCGATGTTGCTGATGATGCGGGCGACGATGCCGCTGGTGCTGACTTGCCCGCGCGGGCCCTGCCCGCGCGGACCTTGCCCTTTCGGGTGGCGGGTGCTTGCACCGACGAACGGTGCGCAACCATGCAACGCACATAAAACTAAAGAAGATTGGACGAGGAGGAAAGGAACGCTGTAGCGTGGAGGTGTGGGAGTGAGAGAATGATTGGGTGGATGGGTGCGGGTGTGGGGGAGGGGGGCATGGCGGCAGGGGACGGATGAGCGGGGGGGTGGTGGGCTGAGGTGGATGGGGTCATGGATATGAGCTCCATCCCATTCGACCTCTATCGGCTGCATCTCGCATTGCGCCTCCTCGCTGACAGTGGGCACCCCCTGCGGAATCGCGATGCTGCTCACAATGGCGGCCAGCACTCGAACCTCGGCGCGCGTGATGAGATGCCTGGTGGAATCGGCACTTCATCAGCGTATCGCTCACTCGGTCTGCCGCGCAACGCACAGACAGCATGTCATATGACAGACGGGCCTGTCATATGACAGACAGGTCTGTCATATGACAGACGGGTCTGTCATATGACAGACGGGTCTGTCATATGACAGACGGGTCTGTCATATGACAGACGCGTCTGTCAATGACAGACCCCGTAGATCACGTGAATGGTCTGTCGGACAGCTGATTGATAGTCATTACGGTTATTGGTGTGGAGGTTGGGGAGGTGTGGTGACGGGGCGGTGGATGGAGGTGTATGATGTGATGAGTGAGGTTGATGAGGGACTGCGATACCATATGTGTTCATACATACATCTATAGATGGGGGCGTGTGTAAAGATTTGAAAGCCTCGCTGTGCCCGCTCGGAAGGTTCGGCATGCCTCGTGGCCAGTCCATGCGACGGCAGCGGATGAAGCAGTCCACGATGTAGAGGCAGAACGCTGCGGGGTAGCGCGAAGCACAGTAGAATGCATACTTCTCGCCTGGTGACCATAACTCGCCCTCCTACGGAGAGCAGGGCCATTCGCTCAGAGCACGTGTTTCGCATGACCGAGCGCGGGCGGACGGAAAACTACGTCGGCCCCAACGGGGCTGGGCCCGACCAGACATTGCCGCGCTCTCAGTCATGCGATCCACAGTGCTCTAGACGAATGCCCATGCTCTCCTCTTTGGCCCGTCGATGTCTGACACCGCACTTGCACGATAATCCAGCAGCCACAATCCACCAGCACGAACTCCACATTCGGATCGTCATCCTGGGTACAGTCGTTGCTAGCTGCCCGCTGCACCTAAACATGCACGAGTGGGCCTCCGTCGCATATAAGTTCAGGTCTCGGAGCGTGGAGGCGATGGTAGGGTATGCGAACATGCAACTCTTACCGTTGTTCTCTAGCGTGGTCCAAACGTTGCGGGCGTGGCACACTCGAATTATAAATGCAGTGATTCTGGCAATCTTGTTGCCACGCCGCACGTCGGGGTTCGTCTGCTTGCCCTCGATGCCTGGCGGTGGTTCCATGGCCAAGCGTGCTTCGACGTCTTGGGTCGAGGCGCGCCAATTCCTCGTTCTCTCCGCCTCGTGGGTAGATTCGAAGCCCCAGCTCGCACAATCGGGAGACACCCACACAAGGCCATTCTCACGCACCTCGCCCAGGGCGAGAGACAGAGGACCGCGTGGAGGGTGGTGGAAGGTGGACGGCGGTGGAGGGTGGATGGTGGAGGGTGGATGGTGGATGGTAGGGGGTGGTACAGGGCGGAGGGTGGAAGGTGGAGGGTGGAGGACAGATGGTCGAGGGTGGATGGCTGAAGACGATGGTGGATGGCGGAGGGTGGGATGTGTCGGAGGGTAGAGGGTGGAGGGTGCAGGGTGCAGGGTGCAGGGCGGTGGAGGCATGGGGCTGGAGGGCGGAGGGTAGAGGGTGGGATGGTGACCTGGAGCAAATGGTCGAGCAGAACGAGGAAGCCGTCCACCGTCGTGACGTCGTGCCCAGGGTCCAGGTGCTGGCCGAACTGCCAGGTGTCGAGCCCGCGCTTCAGCGCGGCATTGTGTATACCACCAGATCCGCAAAACACGTGCACGATGTCCAAGCACCTCCCAGCGTTGCTCTCGAGCTGGGCTGCCTGGGAGGATGGGGCGGCGAGAAGGGTGAGGAGGAAGAGTGGGAGATGAGCAGGATCAATGCCTGCTGCACCGTTCTGCCGTAAACTCTTGGAGCTCGAGTCGACGTCGTGCACCTGGCTGGCACCGCCGACCCCTGCCCCCTACTCTCGCCCATGCGTTCGAGCTGTGGCTCCGACCATCCCCCCTTCCCTCCCATCGCCCCCTCGCCGCGACCGCTCTCGAACGCAGGTTTCGGCCCTGTCATGGGCCGCTCCCAGCGCCCGAGCTTTTTTTTTTTTTTTTTTTTTTTTTTTTTTTTTTTTTTTTTTTTTTTTTTTTTTTTTTCTGGCCCTGTTATGGGCCGCGCGCGGAACTGGAAGCCTCGCGATGGCGAGGCGCACGAATCGATCACGGACGTCGGGGAAAAGCCGACCCACACCGCCCTTCCAGTTAGAAGGATGAGGAAGAGGAAGATGAGGATGAGGATGAGGAAGACGGATGAGGAAGAGGAGGAAACGTAGAACGAAGGAGGAAGGAGGAGGATGGAATATGAGGAATCACTCTCAACCTTCCGCTCTTTGTCCCTCCTCCCCCGACTCTTATTCGTCCATCACTCCTCACTCCTCACTCCGTCCGCCTCACTCCGTCCGCCTCACTCCTCACTCCGTCCGCCTCACTCCTCACTCCGCCTCTCATCCGCATCCCCTCCACTCTTCGCTCCGACCTCATCTCTCCTCAGTTGTATCGCACCGATGTCGTCGGAACGCTCAGGGTGCGCTGAGGCCGCACGCCGACAAGATCCTCGGCAGCAACCACGGCGTGGCATACGCCTCCAGCGACATGCGCGTCGGCATGGACGTTGACGGCCTGTGCGAGCACGCATCGTGGTTGGAAGGCCTGCTGCGTCTCGACCCGCGCGGCGGGTTCTTCGACCACATCGACGTCGCCAAGGGCTTCTACGGCATCATGAAGGCGCCGGCGGAGAACGTGACGAGGGCGAGGGCGATCTCCAGGGCGACGGGCTACCCCGTCGACGGGCTCCACGACTACTGGGCGCTCAAGACCCGCGTCATGTTGTCGCACCTGAGGATCAAGAAGAAGGAGCGGGTGCGATATCGCGGCCGATCGTGCCGTGTCTGATCGACTTGCCAGCGCGCAGGGTGACAGACAACGTCTGTCATATGACAGTTCCGTTTGTCATATGACAGACGTCGTCTGTCGCCCTGCGCGCCGTGCGGATAGTTTGCGTAATCCGAGGAGCTCACCAGCACTGCGATCGAGAAAGCGCAGCCCGAGCTGAGGTCGATGCTGTCGCTGATCTCGAGGCCCTCGCCGTCGCCGCCCGCCAAGCCCAGCAGATCAGCAGCGCGGCAGGAGCCAGTCCAGAACCCGTTCATCAACTACAGGGTTCCCGAGCTGTTCACAAGCCCTCCTCAGACGGGCGCCGGCTTCGGGAGCTCGTCGGTCCTGGACTCCGACGGCGACGATGACGACGAGGACAATCATCCGATCTTCTGCCACTTCGATGGCCGTGCCATCCAGCTCGTGCTCTCCAACGGCTCGGCCAGAGAAGCTGAATGGTTTCGGGTGAGTGGTGACGGCTTCGTGATGGGCGTGTGGGGCTCCGTGAAGGGCGCCGACGGCGAGCCGTGCTCGTGGGAGTCGGAGCTGTCGGCCGACTGGCTCGGAGACGACGGGAAGCTCAAGCGCCCCCCCAAGGCGCAGCCGAAGCCCGCGGGCAAGAGCAAGGCCAAAGGGAAGGCCACCAGTGCCAAAGGGAAGGCGAAGGCAAAGGCGAAGGCCAAAGGCAAGGCCAAGGCCAAAGGGAAGGTGCAGCTCAAGAAGCGCAAGGCGGGCGAGGACGACAGCGAAGGTGACGAGGCAGATGCCCAGGGCGAGGATGATGAGGAGGAGGAGGATGAGGAGGAGCATGAGGACGCGGCCGAAGCTCCCGAAGATGAGGAAGCAGATGCAGCGGAGGCAGAGGAGGCAGAGGATGTGCAGCCGTCGAAGCCCGTCAGCAAGAAGCCGGCTGGTAAGGCTGGCAAGAAGGCTGCCGCATCGAAGAGGCCAGCGATGATGTCCAAGCCAGCGGCAGCAGCAGCAGCAGCAGCACCACCAGCAGCGGGCGCAGTACCAGGCGACGCAGCGGGTGCAGTACCAGCACCAGCAGCAGGTGCAGCCGATGCAGCAGGAGAACCAGCCGATGGCGCCGCGGAGGACGCGTCGCAAACCAAACATCCTCCTCGTGTCCGCCTCCTCCGCATCATATCCCTCCCCGTACTCATCGCTCTCCTCGTCATCATCCTCGTCCCCCCTCTTCATCCTCGTCCTCCAGATCCTCTCTCTCCTGCGCGCCCCCGCGCTCTGGGGGGCCCCGCGCCCAGCGCCGCCCTCGCCCCCTCGTGACTAACGAGGGGGAAAGTGGGTCGTGGAGGAAAGGAGGCGTGAGGGATGTAGGGACAGGGTGGAGTGAGGGACGGTGAGTAAATGGAGGGGAGTGAAAGACGGGAAGCGAGGGGCGGAGGAGGGAGGGACATGGAGCGAGGGAGGAGTGCAAGAGAGCGAGGGATGGGGGGCGAAGGAGGCTGTAAATCCACCGCACCCCTGAGGATGACACGCAGATTGAGCTCATCCTTGCGAACGGCCACAACGGCAAGGTCGCCGTATTCATGAGAGCCCTGGGCCGCCCCAAGAAGAAACAGATTCTCGAGGTCGGCGGCGAGAACGCACGTGAGCGGGCTACGACGATCATCGACATGATTAGGACGCAGGTGATGGACATCGTCGGATCTGTCAACGACCCCGCCAAGGTCTCGGATGAGGACATGAAGGCCGTGAGGGCGATCGCCAAGGCGGCGCGCGACGGGCCTGCTGATGATGGGCCTGCTGACGGGCCTGATGATGGGCATGCCGAGGGGCCTGCTGACGGCGCTGCTGACGGGCCTGCTGATGACGGGCGTGCTGCTGACGGACCTGCTGCTGACGGGCCTGCTGCTGACGGGCCTGCTGGCGGGCCTGCTGACGGGCCTGATGACGGGCCTGATGACGGGCCTGCTGACGGGCCCGCTGACGGGCCTGCTGACGGCGGTGAGTGAAGGGCCTGGCGACGGCGGCGGCTGGGTCGCAGACTCGTAGGTGCATAGGCCGTAGCCGTGCGAGATGCGCGGGCGGCCCGAGGAGCGGTTGCAGACCGCTGGAGATATCGCTCGGTCGAGGCGCCTAGCAATATCAGAGACTTGCAGTCCTGAGCTCAGCGGTGGCATTGGATAACGAGGCGGCGGCATCGAATGTCGAAACGTCGGGCCGTGTAATCCAGGGTGTCGCGGCCGATGTGCCAATTGCGAGTGCATTGCGCCGTGGGCATCTCAGTGTTTATCCAATGCCACCCCTGAGCCCAGGACTGGCATTCGGTCCCGCGGGAATGCGACGTCGCGAAATCGACGAAGATGGGATCAAGAAGCCCAGGATATTTCCAGGGGTGCACCCCTGGATATCCCCTGGGCTTCTTGACCCCATATGAGGGGGTTAGCCATGCCCGCGCTGCGAGAGTCATCCACTACAATACGGCCTTTCATTTTGCACGGCGGTGGCATCGGATACTGACCAGTCGGGCCGTGCAATCCAGGGTGTCGCGGCCGCCGCGCGAATTGTGAGTGCACTGCAACGTGGGCGTTGCATTCCGCCGCCTTGGACGATGTCAGGCAGTATGGTAGTGGCTGGCCCTCGCAGCGCGGGCTGACAAACCCTCACCCCTGGTAGTTCCTCGGGCGCCAGGACCCCCATCTTCGACTGCGATTTCGCGCCACGGCATTCCCGCGGGACCGAACGAGGGGGATGGTGCGGACGAGGCCCAGGGGGAGGGTACGCACCCACCAGCAATAAGAATAGGTAGGTCGACACATGAAAGTAGAAAGGTGGACACATGAAGTATAAAGGCCGATCACACGCAACAATAACAATGACAACCACACCATATCGATATTAAAAGTAATACGACACGTGACATGTATTGGGATCTTAAGGTCCAAACAAAGATACTTTCAACGAGCGGCGTGAACGTGGATGGGGAGCGCGGTGGGCTCAGGATACCCCCCCAGGAGCCCACAGAGCGCCTCGCGGCCCTCGCGGAGCCTTTTGTGGAATGGTGCGAGCGGGCCCATGGGCACACACATGAACACACACCTCCCAATATTCCCCATATGTTCTATAGTTTCTGGATGTTCGCCTTCTTCAACCACTTATCATGGTTTCTTTTATTTCTCGGAGAGGGGTTGGGCGATCCGCACGCGTACCACGATAATGGCATGAACATAAACGTTCGGAGGTCAGCTCGGATTTCTCAGTGCGGCGCGCGACGCGCCGCCAGTCTGTCATATGACAGACGGGTCTGTCATATGACAGACGGGTCTGTCATATGACAGACGGGTCTGTCATATGACAGACCCCATTTGTCACGTTGCACGGCTGACTGGGATGCACGGCGAGCGCCGAAACAAGCAATCCGAGCGGACATCCAAGCGTTTATGCTCATGCGTTGTTTCACTCCGTTCGGTTCGTCTGCACAGCTGGGCCCAATCCGATCCGATCTCAACGCGCATTTCGAATCGTCGCCGCGGCTGGGTGCCCTCCGAAGCCTAAACGCGCTCATCGATTCGTCGCCACGGTTGGATCCCACTGGATCAAATATCCTAGTCTGAACGCGCATCTCAAATCGTCGCCGCGGCTGGATCATTTTCGAATTTTTGGTCGGAGCGCGCATCTCGAATCGTCGCCACGGCTGGACCCCTTCCGAACACCTGGTCCGAACTATCGTCGCCACGGCTGGATTTGGCCATCTGACGCTGGCCGCGCGCGCCCCCCATGCGCGCAGCGCGGCACCAGACAGCCAGCGCCGCGACGACGGCGGCCAGCACGGCCGCGGGCATATGGAAGGGCGGCCCCGAGGGCCGCCAGGGGGAGCGGCGCTGAGAGCCAAGCGCCAGGGGGGATCGAGGAGCTGCGAGGAGCGAATGTCATCCGATACATAAACATACGCACGCACACACTCACACACATATGTATATATACATACATATATGTATGTATATACACATATGTATACTTATGTCATATATATATATGTATACTCACATATTTGTATAGTTGCTGTGTTTATGTGTATATGTAATGTATGTATGTATGTATGTATGTATGTATGTATGTATGTATGTATGTATGTATGTATGTGTTATATGTATGTATGTATGTATGTATGTATGTATGTATGTATTTTTATAACACAAGAAAGCCGGAAAGCCGGAATCCTACAAATCTCCGCGCTTTTTAGCAGGATCCAGGATTCTATCGCAGATCCCTACAAAATTGCGTTCGATATGACATGTCGCGTTTCTTTTAGCAGGATCCCCAAAAGAAAGCCGGAAAAGAGCCTCAGGGCACATCCGTACATGCACACATACATGCATGCATGCATGCATGCATGCATACATACATACATACATGCACACATACATACATACATACATACATACATGCATGCATGCATACATACATACATACATCCGTACATACACACATACATACATACATACATACATACATACATACATACATGCATACATGCATACATGCAAACATGCATACATGCATACATGCATACATGCATACATACATATATACATGCATACATACATACATGCATGCATGCATCGATACATACATACATACATACATACATACATACATACATACATACACACATACATACATCCGTACACACATACATACATACATAAATACATACATACATACATACATACATACATACATAAATGCATGCATCTATGCATGCATGCATGCATGCATGCATACATATATACATACATACATTCATATGCATATATATTTAATATCAATATATGTGTATAGACCTCACTCGTCCTGACGAAGACCTCCTGCCTACCTACCTACCTACCTGCCTGCCTACCTACCTACATACATATGTACATGCATACATGCTTACACATATACATACATACATGCATACATACATACATACATACATACATACATGCATGCATACATACATACATACATACACACATACATGCATACATACACGCATACATACATACATACATGCATGCATGCATGCATGCATGCATACGTACATACATACATACATACATACATACCTACATACATACATATATGCATACATGCATACATGCATGCATACATGCATACATGCATACATGCATGCATCCATATACATACATACATGCATACATACATACATACATACATACATACATACATACATACGTACATACATACATACATACATACATACATACATACATACATAAATGCATGCATGTATGCATGCATGCATGCATGCATGCATACATATATACATACATACATTCATATGCATATATATATATATATATATATATATATATATATATATATATTCAATATCAATATATGTGTATAGCCCTCACTCGTCCTGACGAAGACCTCCCAGGAGCTGCCTCCCGCCCTGCACGGCCGGCGCCCCCTCTGAGAGGCGAGGCTGCGCGCCTGCACCGGCCACGGGCTGGCGGACATCTGGCGCCTGCGGGCGCGCGCCCTGCCGCGGGCCCCGGACGCGGTGGTTCGGCCCGCCGCCGCCGAGGAGTCAGGAGAGGAAAAAACACACAGACACAATTAATCGTCGATCCCCAGGAAAATATGGCAAAATATAGGAAGTGGGGGGGAAACAAAAACCTAGAAAATAGGGGAAAAATCAGGGAATATTTTTATTTGTGTGTATTTATTTGTGTGTCCTGGGGCTCCTTCAGAGGAGGTCGCGGCCGTGCTGGAGGCCGCCCAGGGCGACCCGGGCTTCGCCGTCGTCCCCGTGGGCGGCCGGACCTCGAAGAGCAGAAAAAAAGCGGGCAGTGTGGCGGAGCGTCCCGGCTCGCCTCCATGGGCCCACCATAAGGAGTGATCTGAGAACCTTTTTCGAGCGGTCTGCACGAGATGTTCGTCAGACACTTCTGGCCGAGATGGTCTTGTTTTGACACATCGGGTCCACCGAAGTCAAACGGCACGAAGATCGGGACAACATCGGATCGGGATAACTCGAAATCTCTGAGAGTCGGCGGGTTTGGAGGATGTATTGGGCGCCGCGGCCGCTCCAGAGCGTTCCGGAACGGTTTGAGAGCGCTCCGGAGCGCTCTGGAGCGATTTATCCCGATCCTAGCCCTGTTTTGCGAAGGAGTGGTCTGAGAGCCTTTTGAGTGGTCTGCACGAAGTGTTAGTCAGACGCTTCTGGCCGAGATTGTCTTGTTTTGACACATCGGGTTCATGCTCTGAGAACATTGATTTTGTTATAAGAACATGTCCGGGTTCTAAGAACATGCCCTGGTAGGTCTATAGCAATACCAGGACGGTCGGTCCCTGCTTAAAGAAAGATCGCAGGAGCATGTCCAGTTTCTTCCTGGGGTCTGGGCGGGATTTCTTGGACCAGCGCTGGTCGGGGGTCCCCCAGCGGTGTGGTCAGTGACCACACCCCGTGGTGAGTCACCGTGGATTGGGGGGCCACCGCGCGGTTTTGGGACTTCCGTCGTCCTCCGAGGGCGTCTCGGGTGACTGGGGCCTCCGAGGTCTCAGCACCGTGCGGTGACGGACCTCGCGGTGAGGTCTTTCGGCATTGCGACGTCACCACGCGGTCGGTCACCACACCGTTTTGGGGCCCCGAAGCTGGGCCTCTTTCGCGGCGCCTCCGGCGCCGCCCCGGGCGCGCTCTGCGCGCCGGCGAGGGGGGGGTCCAGCGCCGATGCAGGACACCCGCGCGGACCTCCGAGAGATTTCGATCATGCTCGTGTTTCTGTTCCTCTAAGTATAGGACCAACGTGACGTCGGCGCTGGCGCTCCCGACGCAGGAGGCGGACCCGAGGCCACAGGCTGCCGGAGCGGAAGCTCCGAGGAAGGCGGGTTGAGACAACGGTATAGTTGGCCTTCGGGGGGCCCCCCGTCGCCAAGAGGCTGGGTGCAGCTCGGAGAGCTGCTGCGTCTGCTCCGAATACCGATCCCAGACCCCCTCGAGTCATGAAAAAATCACGACGGGAGGTTTTTTGCCATTTTCGGCTTCTGGGGGCCCCTACCGGGCCTCGGGGCTATCAAAAAACGACTCAGGATGAAAAACCGGTCTCGGGGAATGGGTCCAAACCGCTGGGGGTCGACGTCATGAAAAAATCATGACGTCGGGGGTCTGGGATGCCCGCTAGCCTGATGCCGCTACCCCTTCCCTCGTCACTGGGCGCAGGGGACGGGGTCCGTGCAAACGGGGGTCAACCGGAGCGCCGGATCATGCAGGATCCTGCAGAGCCAGGGGTGCACTGACCCGGGTTTGGGCCATGGGTGCAGGATCCGGCAGGATCCTTCAGGATCTTGCAGGATCTTGCCAGGCCCGGCTGACCCGGGTTGGCACTGACCCGGGTCAGTGCGTCTCCGATCGTCGCTGCGGCTGGATTCGCCCCGACATCCCGACCAGCCTGGTAGGAACGCGCCCCTGGAGAGGTCCGTGGAGCAGCGGTGTCGCTATTTCTTTTGGTTCCCCCGAGGTTGCCCTGGACATGCGCGGGCTCAGCCGCGTGCTCTGGGTCAACGCAGAGGACGGGGTCGCGCACGTGGAGGCCGGCATCACGGGGAGCGCTCTGAAGGAGGCACTCCGCGCGCACGGCGTGAACATGGGAATGGAGCCCGACTCGATGGAGTTCTCCACCCTCGGCGGCTGGATCGCGACCCGTGCGAGCGGCATGAAGCGCGCCCGCTACGGGAACATAGAGGACATGATCCTCGAGGTCAGCGTGGCGACCCCCAGCGGCGTGCTCTGGCAGCACCAGGGCACTGCTGGTGGTGCGACGTCGCGCTCGGCCTACGGCCGCGCCTCGACGAACGTCGGGCTGCCCAGCGTGGTACTGGGCAGCGAGGGGTGCTTGGGCGTCGTGACCTCGGCGGTCGTGAAAGTGAAGCCCCTGCCGGAGACTGTCGAGTACCAGAGCGTTGCCTTCTGCGACTGGGAGGGGGGCGCCCAGTGGATGAGGGAGGTCGCGCGCCTGCCGGCCGCGCTGCGGCCTGCCTCGTGCCGGCTCATGGACAGCAAGCAGCTCCAGCTGGCGCAGGCCATCCGCGAAGACGGGTCGAAGAGCAGGCTGGCATCGGCCGCGAAGGCCGCCGTTCTCAGGCTGAAGGGCGTGCGCCTCGAGGAGGCGGCTGCCGCCACCCTGGTCTTCGAGGGCAGCCGGCTGGAGGTGGCTGCCCAGAAGGCTGCCCTGTCGCCCCTGGTACGGCGCGCAGGAGGCATGTGGGCTGGCTCCAGCTCTGGCGAGGCGGGGTACGCGCTGACCTTTGCGATCGCCTACCTGAGGGACTTCGCGCTGGACCACCGGATACTCTCCGAATCGCTGGAGACGATGGCCCCGTGGTCGGTGGTGAAGAGCGTGTGGCCCGCCGTCGTCGCGGCGGTCAGGGCGGAGCACGGAGCAATGCGCCTGCCCGGGCAGCCGTACCTGACGTGCCGCATGACCCAGCTGTACGACGAGGGCGCCGTGCTGTACATGTACCTGGCCGTCAGCACCGTCGGCCTCGCGCCGGAGAAGGCGCTGGAGGCTTTCGAGCGCCTGGAGCGCGCGGCGCGCCGTGCCGCGCTGGACGCGGGCGGCTGCCTGAGCCACCACCACGGCGTGGGCAAGCTCCGCGCGGAGCTCCTGCCGCAGACGCAGGCCCCGGCGTGGTCGGCCGCGCTCCGCGGGCTCAAGGCCACCGTGGACCCTGCCAACGTGCTTGGAGCCCGAAACGGCGTCTGGTCGGATGCTGCACGTGTCGGGCACGATGAGGCGCGCGCGGCCTCGACACAGCTCCGCGCTGGGCGTGCGGGGACCCCACCTCGGTGCGAGGCTCGCTCGCAGTCTGTGGTGGCCGAGGACGAGGAGGCCGCCGCCGCTGCCGTCGAGCAGGAGAGCGGCGTCGATGGCCCTGCTGAGCTGGAGAGGCGTTTCGAGGAGGCGCTGGAGTTTGTCCGGACGGAGAGCCCGTGGTCGAAGAAGGTCGGCAGCGATCGGAAGCTCATCCTTTACAAGTTCTACAAGCACGTTCGCGAGGGTAACGTTGCTGGCGACAGACCAGGCGCTCGAATAACACAAGAGGGCATACACATAATTTCTTGTCGCTGGGCGCGGATCTCTTGGTTCGGCGGTGAGCCCCCTGGCGACGCCTCAGGCGCTGCCCCTATCGCGCTCCGCGCACCAGGGAGGGAGGTCCAGCGCCGATGCGAGACATCAGCGCGGACCGCCGATGAGAGACATCAGCGGACCTCCGAATTTTGTGTCCCTCTAGGCATTTTCCGCCCACAGGATCGCCTCAAGTGGGATGCCTGGAAGTCGGTCGAGGGGATGAGCAGGGAAGAAGCCATGAAGGGGTACATCGATGAGCTCGAGTCGCAGAAGCAGGAGTTCGGAACTTAGAGAGAGAGCGGTGCAGCTCGTGGTCTCCGTGGAAGCGCTCTGAGCTGCGCGAGCTCCCCCCCTGGATCGGGAGAGTGCATTGGCGGCGCGCGCGCGGGGGGGGGGGCGAGGGGTGCGGCCTCCGGAGAAGGCACGGGGGCCCCTGAGAAGGCAAGGACCTTCCCAGGAGGCCCCGGAGTCTCCCTAGGGAGGTCTCCGAGAAGCCGAGAGGGCTTCTCAGAACATTATTCCGCCGTCTCAGCGGGGCCCCCCGCCTTCTGCCCAGTCATCCACCGACACGATTCTTGCAATCCGTGGGCCCAGAATTGTAGACCGCTTCCCTTGGGGTAGTTCTTTATCCCGCACCCGATGTTCACGGCCCCGGGGCTCGACAGCAGCCTCCAGAGAGCGACATCTGGGAAGCCGCCCAGGTTGCCCGCCCCTTCACCCGCAGAAGCCACCTAGGGCACCTGCAGCCCGCTTGTCAGCAAGCCTAGGCCAGATATGACCCACCTCAGTATCCACTTCTAATCCGCCTATCGCCTGAGCAACCGCCGCGGTCATCTCAGTGACCAGCCAAGGAGGAGGAAGGGGAGGAGGAGGAGGAGGAGGAGGAGGAGGAGGAGGAGGTGCCCACCAGGCTCCGTGGCCCCGACCGAGACTTCGCACAGGCCTGCTGGCACCGTCGCCGCTCCGTCTCGGAGCGGCTAGAGGGCCTCCTCGGGCGGGGCTTCCCATCCTCCTTCCAGCCCCCCCTCCTCCTCCTCCTCCTCCTCCTCCTCCTCCTCCTTCTCCTCCGTCCGTGCACGCTCTGTCTGATAGGCTTCACGGTGCGTGAAGCCCGTCACCTCGGATCGTTTCGAAACAGTTACGCTTGTGTGAGGTTTAGTTTTGAATCGAGCTCGATGTTCGACGATCAGCAGGACAGACTCAGACCACACGCAAGGCCGAGTCTTCTTATTGTATTGCATATAATTACAATACAGGTCCTCCTCCTCCGCCTCCTGCTTCGCCCTCCGTCAAGAGTGCCCCCCCGAACTCTCCCAGAGCGCGTCCTGGTCAGAACTTCGAGGCGCACCCAGTCCTGGCCACGAGGGTGCGCCAGGACATTGGAGCCTCGGAAAATGTGATAGAAGCGTTCAGACAGATGAGTCCTCGATCTCTCTCCTTCCTTGTCGTCCCCCCGTGCTGCTCATCATCCCCTCCTCCCCTTTCGGCCGTTCCGGCCTCGCCCGCGGAAGGTTTCCGCGCTGCGGGGCGTTGTCGGCAGCAGCCCGTGCTCGAGGAGAGGGAGGAGGGCTGCCGGGCCGGACCCCCGCTCCCTGCAGGAGGAGGAGGGGGGGGAGGAGGAGGAGGAGGAGGAGGAGGAGGAGGAGGAGGA
>CAUYUJ010017439.1:202321-204821 GCA_963575745.1 Prorocentrum cordatum
GAGGAGGAGGAGGAGGAGAAGGAGGAGGAGGGAGGAGGGGGAGGAGGACGAGGAGGAGGAGGAGGTGGAGGAGGTGGAGGTCGAGGAGGGCGATCGCCGCAGGTGGGCACGCCTCTCTGCCGCCAGGGCGGGAAGGCGGTGGGGATGGCAAGTAGGCGTCCACGTCAGCCGCCTGGCGTGGTCTGCGGCTCTCCCCCGTCATCGCGACCGCCTCTTCCCTCTCGTCCTCCTCCTTCCCCTCCTCTTCCTTCTTCCGCTCTCCACCTTCCTCTCCACCTTCCCCTCATCATTTTCCTTCTCCTCGTCCTCCCCTCCGCCTTCCCCTCCTCCTTTTCCCTTTCCTCGTCCTCCCCTCCGCCTTTCCCTCCTCTTTCCCCTATGTGGACTGCGTGCTCCCCCAGCCGTGGGGGAAACTACTGGGGGGCACTGGGGAGGGTCCCTCTGGGGCTACCTTGGGGTTGCCTTGGGGCCTCTGGGTATTTCTTGGGGGCTTTCCGGGGCTCTCTTGGGCCCTCTCGTAGCTACTTTGTGCCGTCTGGGGGTGCTGTTGGGCCATCTGGCGCCTTGAGGGCTGTCCTGGGGCTGTCCTGGGCCGTGCTGGGCCCTCTTGGGCCGTCTGGGGGCCTCCTGAGCATTTTTCCCAACCATCCTGTGGTGTTGGGTCCTCGTTTTGAAGAGACAGCGCCCCGCGTCTCCTCTCCTCTCCTCTCTCTCCTCCTCCTCCTCTCCCCCCTCCTCCCTCCTCCCATCGCCGTCATCATACTCATCGTCATCATCATCATCTCATCATCATCATCATTCAATCATCATCATCATCATCTCATCCATCATCAACTCTTCATCATCATCAGCATCATCATCATCATCATCATCATCATCATCATCATCATCATTCTCGTCATCATCACCACCAGCATCATCATCGTCATCATCATCGCCATCGCCATTAGTTCCCAACCATCCTGTCATCATCACACCAGCATCATCATCGTCATCACCACCAGCATCATCATCGTCATCATCATCATCAATCGCCATCGCCATTAGTTCCCATTTCCGCACACCCCTCATTCGTCCATAGGGAGCTCCACCACAGGGTTCGCCTGCCGCACTTTGGCAACCCCTCACACGTTCGTGGCCCCATAGGGAGCTCCACCGAAGGCCCCAGTGGCAGGGTTCGCATGCCGCCCCACCCCCATTTGGCACACCCCTCACACGTTTCGTGGCCCCATAGGGAGCTCCACCGAAGGCCCCAGTGGCAGGGTTCGCATGCCGCCCCCACCTCACTTTGGCACACCCCTCACACGTTTCGTGGCCCCACAGGGAGCTCCACCGACGGCCCCAGTGGCAGGGTTCGCATGCCGCCCCCACCCCACTTTGGCACACCCCTCACGCATTTCGTGGCCCCATAGGTAGCTCCACCGAACGGCCCCAGTGGCGGGTTCGCATGCCGCCCCCACCTCACTTTGGCACACCCCTCACGCGTTTCGTGGCCCCATAGGTAGCTCCACCGAAGGCCCCAGTGGCAGGGTTCGCATGCCGCCCCCGCCCCACTTTGGCACACCCCTCACACGTTTCGTGGCCTCATAGGGAGCTCCACCGAAGGCCCCAGTGGCAGGGTTCGCATGCCGCCCCCATCTCACTTTGGCACACCCCTCACACGTTTCGTGGCCCCATAGGGAGCTCCACCGACGGCCCCAGTGGCAGGGTTCGCATGCCGCCCCCACCCCACTTTGGCACACCCCTCACGCATTTCGTGGCCCCATAGGGTGCTCTACCGAAGGCCCCCGTGGCAGGGTTCGCATGCCGCCCCCACCCACTTTTGCACACCCCTCACACGTTTCGTGGCCCCATTGGGAGTTCCACCGACGGCCCCAGTGGCAGGGTTCGCATGCGTCCGCGCCACCCATGTCGACACACCCTTGACACGTTTCGTGGCCCCATAATGAGCTCCACCGAAGGCCCCAGTGGCAGAGTTGGCATGCCGCCCCTCGCCCATTTCGGCCCACCCCTCACACGTTTCGTGGCCCCATAGGGAGCTCCACCGAAGGGGCCCCAGTGGTTGCGTTCGCATGCGTCCCCACCACCCATTTCGGCACACCCCTCATACGTTTCGTGGCCCCATAGGGAGCTCCACCGAAGGCCCCAGTGGCTCCCCACCACCCATTTCGGCACACCCCTCACACGTTTCGTGGCCCCATAGGGAGCTCCACCGAAGGCCCCAGTGGCTGCGTTCGCATGCCTCCCCACCACCCATTTCGGCACACCCCTCACACGTTTCGTGGCCCCATAGGGAGCTCCACCGAAGGCCCCAGTGGCAGGGTCCGCATGCCTCCCCACCACCCATTTCGGCACACCCTTCACACGTTTCGTGGCCCCATAGGGAGCTCCACCGAAGGCCCCAGTGGCGCGGTGCCTATGAGAAGAGGGGCCTAGTTTGCGTGCCCCCTCCTTCGTTTCATATCCGTGCGGTACTCGCAGCTGCATATGGTTGGGTCCT
>CAUYUJ010017439.1:214821-224821 GCA_963575745.1 Prorocentrum cordatum
AAAAATTGACGAAATGCACACGCGCGCGTCGTCGCGCGCGCATGCCGAAATCCTTCAAAAACCTTCGGTGTCGGAAGGATTTCGCAATCGAGCTTCCCAAAACACATACAGAAACACAGGGTTTCGCAACACAGATTTGCGAAAAAAGCTTACGCGCGAGCTCTTGCGAAGTCTTAAGAAAACCATAGATTTTTCAAGATTTTCACAAAATGCTACCAAACGGGCTTCGCGCGCGCATGTCGAAATCTGTCGAACGCCCTTGCGCGTGTGCCGTCGCGAGAGTCCTCTGCAAAAGTGAGACGAAGTGCAGACGCGCGCGTCGTCGCGCGCGTATGCCGAAATCCTTCAAAAACCCTCGGTTTCGGAAGGATTTCTAAATTGTGTGTCCAAAAACCATACAAAAACACAAGGTTCCGCAACACGGATTTCAACAAAAGCGTGTGCGCGCTCTCTTGCGTCGTCGTCGTCGCCGTTCTCCCTCCTTCCTCGTCGTCGTCGTCGCCGTCGTCGTCCTCTGTCCTTCCTCGTCGTCTTCGTTGGCGTCGTCGTCGTTTCCGTCGTCGTTGTCGCCGTGGTCGTCCTTCCTCCCTCGTCGTCTTCGTCGGTGTTTCGTCGTTGTTCCTCCTATTTCGTCGCTGTCGTCGTCGTCGTCGTCGTCTTCCCTCCTCCCTCGTCGTTTCCGTCGTCGTTGTCGCCGTGGTCGTCCTTCCTCCCTCGTCGTCTTCGTCGGCGTTTCGTCGTTGTTCCTCCTATTTCGTCGCCGTCGTCGTCGTCGTCGTCTTCCCTCCTCCCTCGTCGTTGTCGTCGTCGCCGTCGTCGTCCTCCCTCATCCCTCGTCGTCGTCGTCTTCGTTGGCGACGTCGTCGTCGTCGTCTTCGTCGTCGCCGTCGTCGTCTTCGTCGTCGCCGTCGTCGTCGTCGTCGGCTTTGACGTCGTCGTTGGCGGTTGCGTCGTCGTCGTCGGCGTTGTCATCGTCGTCGTCGTCGTCAGCGTCGGCGTCGTCGCCGTCGTCGTCGTCGTCGGTGTTGTCGTCGTCGTTGTCGTCGTCGTCGAAGTTGTTGGAGACGCCGACGGTGTCGTCGTAGTCGTCGGCGGCGTCGTTGTCGGCGGCGTCGTCGACCAAGTTGCGGGTGGGGGGGTGGGATGTTTGCACGAGCAGTGGAGAGGACAGCTTCAAGACAGCCAAAGTGAGTTGCACCACATATATTGCACCACACAGGTTGCACGACATAGATTACAATACATATTATCTGGAGCGATCCAGAAAGGGCCTCGCCTTCGTGGATCGAGGGATGTGTCATCTCTTCCGCGGCGGAAGTCTGCGGAAGGGCGGCGGAAGGTGGCGGAAGTAAAACGGCAACGTCTCCGCCAGCAGAAGATCTGCGGAAGGTCGGCGGAAGGTTGCGGAAGTAAAAGTTTGCCTTCCAAGTGGGTTCACGGTTTCCGGACCCCCTCATGTAATATAGATAAGTAAGTATACAGAGAGAGAGAGAGAGATTCCTCAAGCGGTGCTTGCACCTGGAGGGGCTCTTACTTCTCTTGATGGAACTGGGCCGTCTGGCCAGTTTGGCGGCCATGTGCTCGCCGTCGCCGCCCCTGCGGCGCCTCGGTGCCGCCCGTCGCCCGGGCCTTCTCTTCCGCCCTGCGTGGGTCCTCGGCTGCTGCGCCGCACGCGCTGCAGGCGACGTGTCCTCGCCCTGCTTCGTGGGACCGTACACGGACAGTACATTCGCACCCTGTGGCCCAAGATGCCCCCCCAGAGCCCCCGAAATCAATAGCGATGGCGTGGCGACGGGGGGGGGGCGTGAGTGGGCAGAGATACTCGAACCCCACAGCACCGCCCTTTCTGAGATCAACACTGACGTCGGGGGCGCGGGGGTGATTTAGAGTCTCCCTCGAATGTGTGAGGGTTCGAATATATTGTCCATCTACTGGAACTCCCGTCTCACTTTCAGCGCGCGCCCTGCCGGTGCCCAGGCGCACTCAGCCAGCGATGCTCCAGGCGATTGCACTCGGAGCGCACGTGCCGGATGAAAAGGTACAGCCGGAGTCCAGAATCCCCAACGATCCTTTGTGTAGCCGAGGGTGCTCCTCAGAGTGCTCCCGTGTCCTCCTGCTCCTGATCCGCCTGCGCCTTCGGCTTCGTCGTCGAGTTGTTCGTCGTCGTCGTCGTCGTCGTTGTCGTCGTCGTCGTGGTCCTCCTCCTTTTCCTCCTCCTCCTGCTCCTCCTCCTCTACATCCATACCTCCTCATCTCACTCCTCCTTCGTCCTCCTCCTCACACGAATCCTCCTCACCTCCTGGCTCATCGACGCTTTCCTCATCATCAGCCTCTACCTTCTCATCGCACTCCTAATTTTCTTTTTCCTCCTTCTCCTCCTCCTGCTCCTCTCTGCTCGCCGTGCTCCTCCTTGTAATCCTCGTACTGCATCGTGCGACCTTTTTCCGCTCCTTTCGAGGTCCTTTTGGTCAGTCCAACAGCCTCGTGGGCAGTCTTTCGGTTCAGTTGGCCTGTCCGTGCACCCCTCCTCCTCCTCGCAGAGCTCCTCTTCCTCATGCTCCTGCTCCTCCTCGTTCCCCTGCTCCTCCTCGCAATCTTCCTCCTCGCAATCCTCCTCCTCCTCCTACTCTGCCTCCTCCCCCTCCTCCTCCTCGTCCTCGTCCTCGTCCTCCTCCTCCTCCTCCTCTTTCTCCCCTTTTGTCATCGTCCTTCCTGTCAGTTTCCTCCCCCTTCTCCTTCTCCTTCTCCTCCTCCGCCTCCTCCTCCTCCTTTTCCTCCTCGTTCCTCCTCTTCACCGTGTCCTCCGCCATGCCAAGGATGCCTTCCCACATTCGATGCCGCTTTCAGGAGGCAGCCTCGCCATGGATGCCCTCGAATATGTAGTTTGGGCCTGCTCCCGTCCCTCTCGCCCATTACTCCTGTCCCCCCCTTTTTCTCCTGCCCCATCCCGCCTCCTCTCCCTTCTCACCGCGCTCTCGCTCGAGGCATCTCCACGATTTGCTCAAGCATGACCCCCCCCCGAGAATCCTGTTCTGGGCCTCTACCAAGACGTCGCGCGCGCGCGTGTCAGCACCGGCTGCCTCCGTCGTCGGGCCCGGGTCGCCCAGGCCCCTCCACGAGAGCAGTCCGAGCACAGGGTCTGACCCCTCCTCCCCTTCTCCCAGGCGGGGGCCAGATCTGCGGGGATGCCTCATGCGACACGGGCCAGACAACCTCGCGCGCAGCGTTTCGGAGCCCGGACTCGCGAGGGTGTCTCGGGCGAGATGGGCCAGACCAGCTCGCGCAGATTCCCTCGGTGCCCAGAGTTGCGAGGAACGGGCTGGACCACCTCTCGCGCGGCACCAGTCGCGCGCGAAATCGCTGGGAGCTCAGAGCTGTGAGGATGGACCACGCGGCGCCCAGACACCTCGCAGAGCACAAATCGACAGCAGAAGTAGAATCAAATGGTTCGTTTGGGTCTAATCCCTCCTCCCTCTCTCCTCCCTCCTCCCTCTAGGAGCCCAAATGTTCGAAGATGTCTCAGGCGAAACGCGCTGGACCATCTTGCAAGCAGCATGTCGGAGCCCAGAGTTGGGAGGATGCCTCGGGCGAGACGCGCCGGACCACCTCGCGCGCGGCGTCTTGGAGCCCTGAGTTGCAAGAATGTCTGCGGCGAAACGGGCCAGACAATCTCGCGCGCGGCATCTCGGAGCGCAGAGTTGCGAGCATGTCTCAGGCGAAGCGCGCTGGACCATCCCTCGCGGGGCACGCGGGGAAGGACCGGGCGGCGCCCAGACTTCTCCCAGAGCAAAATCAGACAGCAGAGACTCATTCAAATGGTTCGTTGGGGTCTTCTCCCCTCTCCCTCTCGGAGCCCAGTTGTGACGTCGAAGCGCGCAGCGTGCCGGAACCCAGAGGTGCGAGGTGCCGGAGGCGAGGCGCGCTGGAACACCCTCGCGCCAGTCTTCCCAGAGCCCAGAGGTGTGAGGATGTCGTGGAGAAGGACGGCCCGGTCTACCTGGGGAGATGCCACGCGGGAGCTGTCGCGTGGAATCTCGAAGCACAGGGCTACGAGGATGCCTCAGGCGAAACGGGCCATACCGTCTCGCGCACGGCATCTCGAAGCCTGCAGCTGCAAGGATGTCTCGGGCGAAACGCGCTGGACCACCTCGCGCGCGGCGTCTTGGAGCTCGGAGTTGCAAGAATGTCTCGGGCGAAACATGCCAGACCACCTCGCGCGCGGCATCTTGGAGTTCAAAGTTGTGAGGATATCTCAGGCGAAACGTGCTGGACCACCCCGCGCGCGGCAGTTTGGAGCGCAGAAGTGGGAGTATGTTCAGGCGAAGCGACTCGGAACACCTCGCGCGCGGCACCTCGGAGCTTATAGTTGTGAGGATGTCTCCGGCGAAACACGCCAGGCCACCTCCTGCGCGGAGTCTTGGAGCCCAGAGTTGCTAGGATGTCTCAAGGGAAACGGGCTGGACCACCTCGCGCGCAGCATCTCAGAGCCCAGATTCGCAAGGATGTTTCAGGCGATTCGGACTGGACGACCTCCCGCGCGGCATCGCGAAGACCAGAGTTGCGAGTCTCGCGCGCGGCATTTCAAAGCCGAGAAATGCGCGTATGTCTCAGGCGAGTCGCGTCCAAACACCTCTCGCGCGGCCCCTCGAAGACCAGAGTTGCGCGGATGTCTCAGGCGAAACATGCCAGACCACCTCGCACGCACCATCGCGGAGTTCAAATTGAGAGGATGTTTTCGGCGAAAAGACTCGAACCACCTCGCTCGTGGCATTTCGGAGCCCAGCGTTGTGAGGATGTCTCAGGCGAAACGCGCCCGACCTCCTCTCGCGCAACATTTCGGAGCCCAGAGTTGCCAGGATGTCTCAGGCGAAATGCGCCGGACCACGTCGCGCGCGGCGTCTCGAAGCTTAGAACTGGGAGGCTGTCTCAGGCGAAACAACCAATCCAGGCCAACTCAGGAACGAGAGTTGTGAGGTTGTCTCAGGCGAAACGGGCTGGACCACCATATTTATTTGAGGATGTCTCTGCTTGGGTGTTCCTCGGCTGGAGCTAGTTTCTACCACAACCGCAACCTGTTCCGCAAGATGTTTGAGGACAAAACGCATCCATCGCCATTTGCACCATCATCACCACCGCCGTCGCCACTACCATCACAAGCATCATCGCCTGCTGCCGCATCAGGCTCGAGCTGCTTCGTTGTTGCCCCCTTCAACGCGTGTACTCGCAAACCTCTGTGCCTGCATGGCACTGCAGATGCACGACCTTCCACTGCACGACCCCACTGCTGCTACAGAGCACAGCGCGGGTAGAGTTGCAGAGCATACGGTTCCTATCGTGGAGATCGCGTCCAATAGCGGAATGTCACATGGTGATCCCTGCCTGCTGACATCTCCCGCCACCTCTATGATCAGCGGGTGGCTGGAATCAACGGAGGCCACACATGGGACTGGGGCTTTGACGGGCGGCGAGGCATGTGGCGCCCTGATGGAGAAGCAACCTCGATTAATCGCTACATCGTGGGCGCCCTCCAGCGGCCTCCCTGCGCGCTGGCGCGCCACGGCCTGGGCGGTTTGTCGCGCCTCCGCCACCAGCTCTGCCCGGGCGCCTCTGCGGCGCAGAGAACACCGTTGCCGGGTCAGCCCGGCCTGCACAGCCAGCTCGTTCCCAAGTTGGCGTCTGCCGCCAGGGCTCCGTTTCGGCGGGGCCTAGAAGTTTCCTCCGCCAGGCTGCCGCGCGGCGCGCGCAGCGCCGCTCTGCAGAGGGCCGTGGCCTGCGCGGCCGCGGCCCGCGCCCCACCGGGCAAGAAACGGAATGCGGGGCAGTCCGCCGCTAGCTCGTCCAGCAAGTTGAGCGAGCCCGGTCCAGCTCAGCACTCCGCCGCGTGAAGAGGCTGCAGCGGCGGCCCCGGCGCCCCGGCGGCGGGCGCAGCTGGCGCCGCGGCTGGTCCAAGTCCCGCTGGCGCGCTCTGCCCAGGGTCGCCGCCAGCAGCCGCCGGGCCCAGGGCCGCGGGGGCAGCGCCAGAGGTGGGCGCGGCGGGCTTTGGAGCCAGCGCGGCGCCGGCCGCGGTCGCTGCGCCAGGCAACGCGGCGGCGGCGGCGCCCGCGGCGGCGTCCGCGCAGCCGCGACAGAGCAGCGCATCGCAGGTGTCGGGGTGTTGCAGCAAGCCGCCTCTGGCCCCCGTGCGGCAGGCCGCGCAGGCCTCCCCGGGAAGCATCCGCGTTGCGCGGAACGGGTCGTGGTAGCGCGGTAAAGTTTGCGGAGCCCCCGCGGCCGCCAGAGCCCAGATTGTTGGCTTCGCCGACCGCACGCTAACGTAGCCGCAGCGTCGCCTCAGCGGCTGCGGCTGCGAGCGCCTGAGGCCCGGGCGGGCGGTCGACCCGCGGTCGGGCGGCGGGCGGCGGCCGCCTCCCGTCGAACCCCCTGGAGGAGGGTCGTGTCGTCCACCTCCGCTGTTGGGTCGAGCTCTTCGAGGATGGCGTTTTCCTTGCAGTCGTCGTCCCCGTCCTCGTCCTGGAGGTCCGCGCCTCTCTCGTCCCGGGCTTCGCCGAGTGCGTCGTCCAGGTCGGGTTCGGGGGCCGGCTCTGCCGCGGTTGCCAGGCCATCGCCGCTAGCAGCGGCTCCCGCGCGTGTTCCCAGGCCCAGCTTTCCAGCCTGTCAAATGGCTCGCGCGCGGCCCGCGCCAGCTCCGGGGGCTCCGCGTCGGCTGCGGCCGCCCGCGCCGCCGCCCCCGCCCGCTGCGCCGCTTCCTCCGCGCGAGCCGCGGTTTCGGCGGCGGCCACGTTCTCGCGGGCGTCCTCGAGGCGGAGCTGTGCGGTCTCCAGCGCCTCCGCTGCTGCGTGCGTCGCTGCCGCCGCCTCCTCCGCCGCCGCCCTCAGGCCGCCGAGGCGGTTGTCGCCGCTGAGTTCCGCCTGCCGCTGCCACGCGGCCTGCTCTTCCGCCAGGGGCGGCTCGTCGACGGCCGCAGCCAGAGCCCCAGCGCGCCTGGCCGCCGCGGCCACCTGGCGGAAGGCCTCTGCTAGGGCCCCTCTCGCGGCCCTGCAATGCTGGCCAGGTTTCGCCCGCGCCGCCTTCGGCAACCGCCAGTGGGGGCGGGCAGCTCGCCCTGGCCCCGGCGCGGGCGGCGCCGCATTGGCGGCAAGCCTTGCGGTTTTCGAATTTGGTAGCGCCGCAGGGGTAGCGCCACTCCGCGCGGCGCTGTGGCAGCTGCTCCCGAGGAGGCTCATGAGGAGCTGCTGCGCGAGCTCCTGGTCGGGGCGCCCGCGCCTGCGGCCGCGGCGCTGGACAAGGGCCCATGCCATTGCGCGGAAGGGCGGGAGGAATGTGCGAAATGGGGTGGGCAACGGGCGGGTGAGGAGGGAGGCGGCCAGGCAGTGCCTGCGCTCGACTTGATCCTAGTCCTTTTCTTTGAGCCAATATGATTTCAGCCACAATAGCTTGAGCCTCCTCCTCAACCTCTTTTTCCTCCTCCTCTTCCTCCTCCTCCTCCTCTTCCTCCTCCTCCTCCTAAGCATCCTCCTCCTCCCTCCATTCCTTGTCCTTACAAATAATTTCCTCCTGTCGCACCCCGAGGCCAGTTGTTTGAACTGCTGGGCGTTTCGCCTGAGATTTCCTCCCCATCTATGACCCTGATATTTAAACATTGCCAACAGTTTCACAGATGAAGGGCGGGTGGTTTCAATGTGTGGCTCTCGCCTCAGTGCCGCGCACATCCGTTTTAAAAAGCGCAAGAGTTCCACTGATTGAGGACGGCTCCTTTTCAAAATGTGACTCTCGCCCTAGCGCCGCGCACATTCGTTTTACACATTTTCAAGGACTTCACATGTTGAGGGCGGGTCCTTTTTAACGTGTAGCTCTCGCCTTAGCGCCGCGCGCATTCGTTTAACACATTTGCACGGGCTTCAGGGATTGAGGACGGGTGGTTTTCAAATTGTGGCTCTCGCCTCAGCGCCGCGTACATTCGTTTTACAAACTTACAAGAACTTCGCTGCTTGAGGGCGGTTCCTTTTCAAACTGTATTTCTCGCCTCAGCGCCGCGCACATTCGTTATACAAGTTGCAAGAGTTCCACGACTTGAGGGCTGCTCTTTTTTCAAAGTGTGGCTCTCGCCTTAGCGCCGCGCACATTAGTTACAGAGTTGCAAGGGCTTCGCGGATTGAGGGCTGCTCCCTTTCAAAATGTTGTTCTCGCTTTAGGGCCGCGCACATTCGTTTATACTACTTACAGGAGCTAGCTTCACGGATTCCCATGATCAACGTACCAGAAATCCCGTTTTGGGAAAAACAGGATTACGCGGGCGCAAAGTCGCGGTGTATAAGTGCCAGGAACGGCGTTTTGGCGCCATTAAAGCTCGTCAAGACGCAAGAATATGGTTGATCCGTGGCGTTGGGATCCCGAGAACAATGTTTGGGCATGCTTCAGAAACTTCAAACGGTTGTTTTCCGACGAGGCAGTTCCCTCAGTGGAGATGAATCGTCGTAGGAGCCTATGGAGAGGGAGCTTGGAGGGAGGGTTTATTCCAACCTCGTTGATGACTCTTGGGCCGCTCTTGGGTTTACACTGGTCCTCCTCCTCCTCCTCCTCCTCATTCCCTCCCTCCTCCTCCTCCTCCTCCTCCTCCTCCTCCTCCCCTCAACCATCCTCCGATCACGGAGAGGCCGAGCACGCCGAGCGGCACGGCGAGGGCGAGGTGTTGCTGCGGCCCGCGGCGCCGCCCCTGTCGGCCAGTGGCGAGCTGCTGCGGCGCCGCGGGCCCGTGGCGGAGCGCCCGGAGGCGCTTGCGACGGGCCCAGACGTCAATTCCTCGGGGGGGCCCCAGACCATGTGGTGACCACACCGCGTGGCTTCGAGGCTCTAAGCTTGCGGACGTCTTGGACGGCTTCGTCGGTTCTCGGCGGTTGTTCCGCCTCGGGAGGCGTTCCAGCAGCTGCGCCTCGCCGCGCGTGCGTTCCAGGGGTGCCTTGATCGTCCAGAACGGCTGCCAGAGAGCCGAGTTATGACCAGGAAGCCACGGAGAGTCAGGGGTCCCGTCGTCGTCGGCGTCCTCGTCCCAACGACTTGAACCTGAGAGATCCACGAACCCAGTGAGGATTTTCAATCACTGTTCCTTCTGACACGCGTGCTAGTTTTCCTTTTTTTCTGGACTGCCACGCGGGCTATCGTAACTGTGTGCTGCCACAGTTGTCCCGTACGACCCGTCCTTTTCAATATCTTCGCCTACCATGTCAGCCATGTCGGGCATCGCCCCCCTATCCCTGTCAAATCGTATTCTGCGGTGCGGATGCGCTGATCTAAGAAGCGTGTTTCCGAAGAGCCCCTCGAAACACAGATTACCTGGGGCACAGGTGCGCGCCGCCGCGCGCGCCTGGCAAAACCATCAGAAGCTAACGCAAGGCTTCGTCATTGCAGGTTGTCGGCTTTCTGCGCGCGAGCACTCGGTGAATTCGTCCGAGAACCAGATGTCTTGGCCACACGAATTGCCCAGATTGGACATGTTCAACACACACACACATCGCCCGCCCGCCAAGTTAGCGATATGATAGCATGGGGACCCCGCGTGCGCGTTTCCGCGCACGCGCTCGTTGAAACCGGCCCAGAACCATACTTTGTGGTCCAGTTCGTTTAACACCGAGGTGTTCAACAACATGCGACAGCGCAGTTGTTCCGCGTGCGCATCTGGCAGGAATCCCGAGTTCCTGCCAGATGCGCAGTTCCTCACCATCCTCATCTGCGCAATCGTTGTCATGATTACCAGGGTCATCATTACCATCGTCGCCCACATCATCATAATCATCGTTGTTGTCGGCCTGTGCCCCCAGCAGTGGATTGCGCTAGAGCCAGCCGCACACGTCAGTGGGGTTATTCATTACCGAGAGGCCTTCTGGTTCACCCCGTCGATCAATCCTTGATGACATCATCGCCACCGCCGTCACCATAGTAATCGTCAATGTCGTCACCCTCGTGAAATTTCTGCGCGCGGACTTTCATCTCATCTTCACCAGCC
>CAUYUJ010017439.1:229821-236186 GCA_963575745.1 Prorocentrum cordatum
CGCGCCGCCCTCGTCGCTTACTTGATCTGCAAAGCAGCTGCACCTCGCTACTCTCGCGAACAGGGAAAGCCTCAGTGAATACAGGAAGCACAAGTACAGAGACGAGAGCTCTTACGAGAACGCGCGCAACTGCGAGAACGTGGCATCGCCAGTGGGCGACGCCCTACTCAAAGACATCTCACGACGACTGCGAGAACGCGCCAAGTGGAAACCAGCCTGGTGGAACTACTCTCTTGACGAGCAGATCTCCGACGCCTGGCTCCAGCCAGACCTTTCCCGAGTTGCCGAACTCGCCCGACTCCGCGCTGGGGCGCGCATGGGCCCCAAGAAGCGCGCGTTCCTCGCCTTCCCGAGCGCCGGGCCAGCAGCGGCGCATTACGAGGCATCACTGGGACGAGACGGAGTTGACGGCGGACTCACCGCCACGCTTTTTTACGTCAGCATCTACATCGAGAGCGACACCAGCATCGAGCAACTCTACCACCGCCACGACGACGACATCACGCCACTCGGAGAGTACCGCGTGGACTCGACACACGATTCTCTGTTCGCAGCTGCTGAGGACCTCGGCGCTATGGCTAAACGATGCTGGGCCAAGAAACACCGCAAGTTCCCACCGAGCTGGTCATGGCCCACGGAAGTGACGACGATGATGTTATTTCCAAACTACCTCAGCAGACCTGGACCACCGCGCAGCGAACTCGGGTACGCCACGACCGACTACGACTCTTCACCCCGCGCCCTACGACGCGGACTAGGACACCATCGGCCACCGAACAGCGACGATGACAACCCACGACCACCACGACCACCACGACCTCACACCGACGACAACTTCAGACCGACTACGACCACCGCGAGGCCCCGAAGGTCACGTTTATCCACCTCCTCGCCCACGTACGCGACTCCGACGCACTCTCAGCTCAATCCTACACGTGCCAAACGGTGGCCATCGGCAGGAAGGGCAAAGAACCTCGCGGCGACCCTGTCCACGACCTGGAGAACTGCCTGCGCATGCTTCGCGTCTTCTGCCCCTTCTGGCGGCTATATTTTCGAAGCGGACTGGTGGACTTCAGCAGCACTTGCCACCCGCCCCCATGGGCGCGCGGAGGCATCCGCGCTCGACGACGCGAAGGACTCATGCTATTTGCTCGTGTCGCCACTCACAAGTTACGCAGGGCCCACGTCCCGCACATCGTGAAGAGCTACGACATGAGGAACGCATTCGGCACCGGCTACACTCATCGACTCTGCGCCGCCCACCAAATTCGCACGGACAACGACCACTGCGAGAACATGCTCAGCCAACACCGCGAGAAGGCCACCATGCGGATCGACGCGCGCGACCAGATGATCGGCCCCCACCCGCGCACAGGCGGCCGCATGGCCGACAGCAACGAGCCAGAGCTCTTCATGGAACCTTTCTATCTTCTCATCCAGGACTGGGACCTGGAACTCGCCAGCATCGTCGGGGACGGCTTGCTACGCCCAGCCCGTTCAGCGGAGAAGTACACAGAATCGACATGGGTGCCTTCATCGACGACATCATCCGCATCTTCCGATTCCCGACGGCGCCCTACGACAAGCCCCAGCTATCGATTGCATCGACGCGCCCATCTTGAACCACGAGCTCGCGCGGGGCGGCTACGCACAGATCCCTTCGAAGCAGGAGGCCCTGGTCCGCCTCGCCACCAGCTCAGCGACCAAACGAGCCGAGCGCGACTTGACTGGCACGTGCATGACCAACCTGATTCACCTGGGCTCCTACATCCACGCGGGCGGCTACCGCGCTCGGGAGGTCGAGGAGCGCACCCGCGCTTGCAACGTCGGCTGGACTCGGCTGACTCATGTTTGGACTTCGTCCGCGCCTAGACGATGCAGAATACTCGTCTTCCTTGCGAACATCGCGAGCAGAGCGTGGTCAGGCCTGGAGGCTCTGGTCCTAACGCGGGCCGAGGTGGCGCGCATCGACGCCAGCGCGGCAAAAAAAAGATGCGCTGCATGCGCCACGGCTCCGCTCGCACAGTCGACGACGACGGCGCTCATTCTGCTCTCACCACTAGAGACCTGTTCACGGAATGGAGCATTACCCTCACGGGACTCGAGCTTTGTGTCAGGAGATTGAAGTAGTGGCAAACTCTCAGCAAAGAAGCCTATCATCATGACCAGTTATTGTTGCAGGCTTCTTTGGCCGCAGTAAGATTGAAGATCAGATTTCTCGTCGAGGCCTACCCACTTCCGCTCATACGTTGCTGCCTGGCGGCCCCCTGAATCCCGACGAACATGTCCATTCTTGGGCCCAACATTTCCGAGCAGACCTCCGAAGCGCCCTTGAAGCCCGCGTCGCCGGCGACTTCGAAGACATGTGGACCATCGCGTCCGATATCAAAGAGCTCTTTCAGAATCCAGAGATCCAGGAGAACTTCCAGAATATCGACTTCAGTTACCTCCGCCAGGCCTACGTCTCTCAGTCTTGGGCCCCACCTGAACACCTACGGCATCTACCTTTCGACGAGCCACTTGGAGACCCAGACGGCGACCCCGAAGATCCCGCTCCGTTCGCATGCAACGCCGAGGGGTGTACGAAGAGGTTTCGCACGTTCTCCGCACTTATATACCACCAGACGACGGCAGCACTCCCTGGGCACGGTATGAATATTATCCTATCTACCACCGCGATCGACAATAAATGCTTCGTCTGCGAGAACGTCTACGGAGACATTCTATATTGCCAATCTCATCATCACCGCTCCTGGCAAGAAGGACGCTGTTTCGTCGATCGCACGTTGCACACCTATCCCTGGTCACCTTCGACACGCACGAGATGCCCCCTGGAACATGTAAGTGGTGCCGTCGACTGTCATCGAGACCATCACGACCCCGAAGCACTTCGAGCCCACCTTCGCACGCGCATCCCTCCGTCGCCACCTGGGCCCTGGCTCAAAACAGTCCCGCGCTCCGCGCGGACGGTCGCTCGAGACGGCGAGTCGGCCAGACCGCAATCCTTCCCTGCGCCGGTTTGGAAGCCCGCTGACACAGCACCACTGCGGCGCGAAATGCGCCTAGCGGCTGACTGACTGCTTGGTACTGCGCAAGATGCCAAGCCCACGACTACACGCACGAGACGGACCACACCACGTGCTCTGACGCGCACGCAGCTGGGTACCACCAACTACAGCTTGGCGACTCGAACGACTCTGACTTCTACACCTGCTCTACTTCTGCGACCTGCACCACCACCAACTGCAGATGGCGAGCACGGGCAGCCAGGCGGCGCCGCCGACCGCGCAGAGGCCGAGTGCCCCTTGGCTCGACCAAGTCTGGCAACTCTGGCAGCGCCCCCAAGGACGGCGAGCCACCAGCCAAAGCCAGACACAACCCCCCCCCCCCGAGGAGGGGGCGAGGCGATGGGCGTGGACGCGGACGAGGCCGACGCCGAACCGCGCCGAGCCCGACGCCGAGGCGGACGACGAGCACACAGAATTCACCATGCGGACAAGAGCTGGACGAACAAGGACAAGAACATGCACGCACTCCTCATGTCATTGATGGCCTTGACGCGACAGAACACACAGGATATCAGACTACTCATGTGCGCGGTGGCCGATGTAACTCACCCGCTTCTCACACGCATCAGCGACGAATTGGGAGGGGTTTCGCAAGAGGGCCAACGGCTACAAAGCCTGGGCCCACCGACCCCAGCACAATCCTTCGCGATGCTGGAGGGGCTGGCAACATGCGAGATCAGAGGCCGAGTCAAGCAGCTGATCAACGACTACCTCGAGCAGTGCCAGCCAGCCGGCGACGTCAAGGAACCCACCATCGACGTGGACCTCCTCGCCCAGGAGGTCTCGTTCATCAGGATAGAGAAGACCCACGATCCCAACGTCGCCAAGCTGGTGATCGGAGCGCACGACTGGCCAGCCCGACTGCCCATCATCGACGGGCCCCGTGCCCAGGAGAAAGCGGGCCCCGCCCTCGCGGGCTGGATGGAGGAGGGGATCTCGGCCTGGCTGGAGCACTTCAAGAAGATAGGCGGATCGTGTTTACAGCTGGCGGGACCCTCCCAGGCACGTGCCCCCAACCATCACCAACGCCAGCGCCTGCGTCAGCTATCACCGACCCGACCTTGCCAGAGGATAATGCGCGCTTATCAGACCATGATGTCAATCCAGATGAGTACGCCGCTGATGATGAGGCCGCCAACCGTCTTGCATCGCAGTAGCTGACGCAGCCCCGCCCCCCGAGCTCGAGCGGCCACGGTAGTTAGTCTCCACTCTCTTCCTCCCTCCCTGCCTGCCCTGCAGAAAACCATTTCCCAAATCCAGATGCCCCTCCGCCCGCTAAATTTCGTGGCCGGCTTTTTTTTGATGAGCTCGTCCGAATATTTAGATCGAGCGGCGGCGCAACCATGCCTCGATAGGACGTTCACTCCAGGAGCAGCCGCTTGTCTGCGAGGGCCGCGAAGGGGGATTGAGAAGGGGGATGGGAAGAGCTGGCCCCCTCCCAAGAAAGCCGCCCCAGAGAAAAGGGTTAGGGTTTTCTCCGCTGCTCCGCCTTGACTGCCCGCCTGAGCGAGCAGCGCCGCTGCAGCGCACAGCCGCGGAAGGCGCGAGGCAGCCCCCCCCCTCAGCGGGGGGCGCGCTGCAGCGACGAGCATCACTGCATACTTCTCTCAGGCGTTCCCGCTGTGTCGGCCGAGGCTTCGGCGTCGGTCGGGGTGGTGGAGATGCCAGCGTGGTTTAATCCATTGCAGGCTGCCTCGAACTTTCAAAGGCTTTCATCGCTTCCATGTCGTCGTGAAAAAAGATGGTCCTGGGGAGGTCGAGACCTCCAGGGGCCCGAAGCAATCGCGACGACGGGGGCCTGGGTCAAACGCGATCTCCGCCGCGGCTCTCCCTCGGCGGGCGTGCCAAGGTCGGCCGCGAGAGCGCGAAAGACCCAGATCTCCCACCACGTGCCCGCGCGTCTTTCCTCCATGTCGGCCTGCGTTGGCAAGCGATCGGGCCCCGGGGCCGTCGCAAATGGACCCACGACGGAAGCCTACCCCCAGGGAAGGGGTCGGGAGCCCTGGGGGCCGCACACATCACATCAGAATATGCTTGCGTTTGGGAGCGCGCTGCGAGCTCGTGCTGGCCCGGGTTGCGCCTCGCTCCTGCGCGGGCCCCACGGCGTGAGAGGGAGGCGCAGGAAGGAAGTGCCAGTCGAGGAGGAGCACTCTGCACAAACATAGACTGTCGGAGGCCTGTGCGGGACTTCCTGGACCTGAGCTGGGCCCCCCTGGCGGTGCCTCCGGCAGTGCCACAGGTGCACTCCGCGTGCAAAGGGAGGGACAGAAATGACCGCTGTAGTTGCTAAGCGGCCAGTGGGCTTCGGCGCGGAAGCCGGAATTGATCATCTCTGGCCGAACCTAGCTCGTAAGTGGGTTACAAGTACCTTGAGTTGTGGAGGCTGATCAGAAGACTCCCCGAATCTGCTTCCGCCTCCTTACACCACTCATGGCACCTGCAGCACACGGGTAAGTTTGGGCAGGCCAGATATAGCCCGCCTCATCATGCAATTCTAACTCCGCTATCCCCTTCGCGACCGCCGCGGTCGCTTCAGCAGCGCCGTTGCACGAATCCGCGCGGACATCCGAAAGTGTATGTTTCTGCTGTTGTCCTTGATGGGCTTGTTTTCCACCACCACCACCATAACTTGGAGGGGGGAAGGAGGAGGAGGAGGAGGAGGAGGAGGAGGACGAAGAGGATGATGATGATGATGATGATGATGATGATGATGATGGTGATGGTGATGATGATGATGATGATGATGATGATGATGATGATGATGATGATGAGGAGGAGGAGGAGGAGGAGGAGGATGAGGAGGAGGAGGAGGAGGAGGAGGACCCCCTCCCCCGCCAACTTACTGTGGTGGTGGTGGAGAACAGGCCCATCAGTCCTTCTTCTGACCGGGGCCGGGGCGGGGGCGCACGTGGCATCGTGATGTTTCGGCGGGTGCGGCATGTTCACCCCGGAAGCGCAGACCATCCGCGCGAGGGTCTTGCAACGATGAAGGTTTGAGAGTGCTGGGTGCGGGCCACGAGCGGGACGCTCTTGGGGTGGGCGAAGGGAGGGAGAGTGAGTGAAACAATATGTGCTTGGGAGCGAGAGAGGGAGAGAGAGAGAGAGAGAGACAAAACAAGAGAGGAACATGAAGATGAATATGCGGAGCGGCATACATTTATATATACACATATTTATATAAATATGCAAAATATATACACAAATATATACATGATTAGACATGAGAGAACGCGTTCTGTGGTCGCTTGGAAAGGGGGGGGGGGGGGGGGTAAAACCGCCCCCCCCCATCCCCCACCC
>CAUYUJ010017440.1:0-50000 GCA_963575745.1 Prorocentrum cordatum
CGGCGCTTTGCAGGTCCTCTCTGGCTTCGCAGATGCCTTTCCTAGGTCAGGAATGTCATTTTTATCCATTGAGAACGGAATGCCGGACGGCTTAGCCGCCGGCTCCTTCTCGCCCCCTTCAGCTGCCCTCCCTTTCTCCAGTGCATTCTGCTCAACCAACTGAACTGATCTCTCCGAGGCCTCGCCCCTATGCATTGGGTAGATCTCGGTCAGTCTGACTCCTTTTTCTTGGAGCCAAGGCCAGATATCATCGTACGAGTCCCCTTAAATAGGGGCTCTCTCCCCTTTGCCATTCGAAAGAAGTCAAGCCGGGGACCCAGGCTGTTTGAGCATCCAGAACTACATTTGTGGCCTCAGTCCTTTCTCGATGTCGGTACCTTTCAAACTCAAAGTCCACTTCCAGGTTTCATTCTTTATCTCTGACAGCGTGCAGTAAATGTGTATACGCATCAGTAACCCACAGTGCTGCTGCAGTCCAACGATAGAGTCTCAACTCATATAAAACATCAGTCTCTGGACCACTCACGTACTGGAGCGGTGTTCCTTTAATGGACTTTGTCGTCTTGGCATAGTAGACAATCTCGGCCGTGACCCAAATGCCATCTCCAAAAGTCTCCTCCGCAATGGAGTAAGTGGTGTGAGTGTTGGGATTGTCAGAACATGGAAATGAGTACACCCCAATCGCATGTGATTTCACGCTTCCACCGTATTTGGGATTTGAGGGAAGCAATTGATGGCCCTCCAAAATAGCATGAAGGGTGGTCACTGACGTACCATGTGACTGCTTCGTCCAGCTAGTGGATGAGTCTGAGACTTCCGCAAGCTTCTCTTTTGTCGGGAAGAAAGGCAACGCTAATTCGACGCAGTGGGCTTTGCCAACTTTGCGGGATGTCAGCCTCGACTGAGCCCAATTCAAGCGGTCAACCACCGTGGCGTTCCGCTTCGATACCGACCTATCTGCTTTGATCCTGAAGAAACGAGCCCACTTCGGCACTAGATAGTTCCGCGTCATCGGTGGAACTCTCGTCGTTTCCTGAAGCATCTGGTGGGCAAGCCACGCTTGGCTGCTAGCATCTTTTAGAATCGTTTTCCTTTCCAAGCTTGCGGGAGGCTCTCTTCTCTCGGCGATCTCAGCAGCTCGTCCCTCTTCGCCTGGGTATGCGTTAAACGGCAGCATACCCCGGTGAAGTTAGCCGCTGGCAACTGTGAATGGGCAAAGGCAATTATGACGAGTAATCTCTCCTGTCTTTGCATCTTTTACTGGCAGATTCTCTATCTGCTGGTACACCTTATGGATGGGCCAAAAGTGTTCTTCCTCTCCAGGGCATCAATCTTTCGGCCTCCTCGGAAACTTATGCTTTTGTTTCCTACTGGTCATAGTCAACTCACCCTCAGGGCATTTCTCACGGATGGTTATTTCAGCTGTTTCCCCAGGTGTCTCGATGTCCTTGATATTGGTTGGAGGAGCCAACGGAGGGGCACGCGGTGATTTAGCCGTCATCGCGCTAGAACCAGAGCCCGTTTCGGCTGAGCCGACGGGTTTGGTCTTGTCGGTCGCAGTAACAGCGCCGGGTTGACCGGCCACCACTTCAGTAAATACAGGGACCGCTATGCCACCACGCGTTGCACTACTTGACGCAACAGCTAAGCCGCTCGGCATCGCCGTCGGTGCTGCTTTGTTAAATTCTTTGAGTGCGGCACGCATTGGCTCGTCGATTTGCACCCCCTCGGTCGCTGGTCTCTGGCCCCCCCCTCGGTGGCATCCCAGGACAGAAGATTTCTCCGCGGGGCAAAAAGTAAGCATCATCCGTCCACGGGAAGAAATCACTATAAGCAGCCCCCTTTTCAAGGAAGCTTTTAAATTCATTTGAATAGAACGAGTGTATAGCACCACCTCCAGTTCCGTTTGAAACGGCTGGGAACTCTTTGTCGGTCAGTGGTTCCTTGAAGGGGAGCGCGCCAAGTATCGACCTGGGAATGTTACCTTCTGCGGGGGACCAGTCCTGCCAGTACATGACAAGGTCTCGGACATGCGCCTCCTGTTTGGCGTGCCAGTCCTCCCTCACGGGGCATTTTATGCGGCCATCCCCGACGGCTGAGCCGCCGGCAGGCTGACGGAAGAATAGCACAGCCAGTTTGGCTGTTTTAATCATGTAATCGGTACATAATTGGGCGGCAATGACCTTTCGGAACTTGCCCCCACCATACACTTTATAGTCCTGATGGGTAGCACTGCAATGGAAAACATCCCCTGGGCGGTGCCTAAGCTGGCGGTGGAGGCTGACACCGTCAAGGACCATTATTCTGGGGAACAGTCCTATTGTTTTATAAATCCGACGGTTCATTCTGGCCCGGACCATAGTGGCAACATCGCCCCACATCGGACCGACGCCCCTATCACCTTCTTGCCAGCACTCCGAGTCCCCGCCGATATACATTATGTCTATAGTCCCCTGTTGGGACCGTTTCATCATATCATCGATCAAATCCACGGCGTCCTTTATCATCTGTCTGAGGCCCCCTGCGAAAGCGAACGGGTTCTCATATCTTTTGCGTCCGCTGCCGACTCCGTTTAATTTGCCCGAATTATCGACTATGTCGTTGAAATTCCAGAAAGCGAAGCAAATTGGAGTGCGTGCCCCTTCTACATAGGACCATTGCTCACCCACCGAAAGCTCGCAGCGGCGGCGGCAATACCTTTGACTTGTGCTCCACTCATAGCTCCCTGTGCGCTTCCGGATACTGATTGTCGCAGGTTGAACTCAGGCATAAGGCTCGACTTAGGCGCCCCTGATGCGTCCTTGAATGCAATCGTAGAATCAGAAACAATATGGACAGAACATGACCAACTATGGTGTGATCCATTCCGCATCTGGGTCAGCGTTCGGAAGAAATCCGTCACAAGTTTCCCCGTGGACGACATAGCGGCAAGATCTTCTCCCGTGAACGGAATCCACGAATGGCCATTGACCTCGGGCCCGTGACCTCCGCATAGAGTTCCAGGATTTCCTCCACCTTCTCTCGCCGTCCATTCCGGAGGGGGTTTCGGATCACGCCCAAACCTCCCTTGCATCCGAAGATGCTCGAGGACGTTCCTGGGGCCGCGTCCGAGGTAAGGTCGGTCTTCGGGCTCGGGTTCTGTCGCTGCGGGCCCCGAGTCCGGCGGCCCGCCTCCCCCTCCCCCCCCTGGGGGAGGGCCATCTCCTGAGGGGAACCCGCCGGACGGCGGCTGCCCCCCATCCCCGCCGGCTGAGCCGCGGGACGGTGCACCGCCGCTACCCCCACTGGCTAGGCCAGGAGGGTTTTCGATGTAGGGAGGCTGGCCGGCAGGCGGTTCGCCGGCCGCCTGCCCCCCGGTCCCTGGGTCATCCAATGATGGCTGAGTTTGGCCCGCGACTGCTGTTTGGCTATCCTCGGCGATCGGGTCGTCGGGCGCCTCTGCTGCAGACCTTGGCTTCTTTTGCGGTGAGTCCTCATCAGCATCTGGGCCGAGTCCGTCTCCAGCAAGCCATCCCTCAAAATTATGTGGCCTCTTCCAGGGACGTTGTCTTTTCCTCCAGTGCACGGCCTGCTTGGGTGCGTCCTCGAAGTACGCCGCCTTTGCGGCGGCGGCAAGGGCTTCCTCGACCACGTGCACCGGTACACTGTATTTTCCTTTGACCACTGGAAGAGCGAACATTGTTCCCCATTCTTCCCCAATGGCTGAGCCATGGGGGGGCTTTCGTGGGGAAGGCCCACAAATGTCAATCCAGACCTGCGGGAAGCCCTCTCTCCAGTGATCCCCCACTGGCACGCTCACATAGTTTCCCCAAGGGGTCTCGTACCGAACGGCTGGGCCGACGGTGGGACCAAATACTTCTCCCGGCTCGAGCGGTCGCACTATGCCACGATATCCCCCCGGGGGGTTCGCGCACACCCTACTGATCAACTTCGTCTTCTCGTCAGGTTACGTCTGAAAGAACGCCCCCACGGGGATTTTGTCGACGTCAGGAGGGGCACAATCGAAACGGCAGGTGGCCTTCCGCTCAAACATAGTCCAATGTACGGTCCATGGGTCTTGGGAGACCTGGGAGTATAAACGCTGGAATATCGTCTGAGACGTTGATTCCAGGTCCGCCCTCCATGCAGTTACGACGGCGTCACTTCTCGCATAGAGTATATCGTTCCTCCACATCGTGTAGCGCCAACCCCAGCCTTTTGACGGCGCAAACTTAATAGTCCCGTCTTTGGGTCCCGGGCGGGACCATTCCCTTAGTTTGTCAGGGAGGCACTTGAAGACCGCTTCGTTGCTCCATGAGTCGACGTCTTCAACGTTGGGGTCAGCCGCTTTCTTTGAGCGAGTGTTGTCCTGGGGGTCAGTCTCAGCTGCCCTTTTCTTAACATGTGTCCCCTGATGGATGGTCTCGACATCAGTTTCAATTTCCGTATCAATCTCGGACACAATGTCATTTGGGCTAAAGTGGTCGTTTCTTGTCCCATCCGGCTGAGCCGGTGGGCAAGCCTTCCCGCTCGGCTGAGCCGGCGTCGAGGCTTTTCGAATTGTGGCGAGGAGAGCACTGTTATAATCCTCTTCCTCCCTGCTCTCGTCTACAACAACGTCGGAATCAAACTCATCCACGATGTCATCAGACTGAATTGAGATCACGTCTTCACCCGGTGGCACAACAGCCTTCTTCCTCAGCGGTCGGCACATGGGCGCAGTCGTCGATCTCTCCGGCACGCGGAAACCGCGGCAAGCGAGATTCGAGCAGTCACCGCAAGGCAACCGCTCGCCTCTACGGGGGGCCGGTCGCGGGGCAGCCCGCGCAGGCTGTCGAGCCGAAACGGCGGCGGCGCATATAGGATTGGGGGAAGAAGTAGGACGACGACGAGACGGCACAACTCTCTCTGCGGCAGTGGCGACGGCAAAATGAACCTGCTTGGCAAAATCATCAGTGTAATCTTCAGCGCTCTTACACTCTCGTCTTCTAGCCTCAACATGTTCGTGTGCGCCATCACACCTACGCTCTAACCCATCCGCAACAATGGAAGAGATGGTGGCTATCGTCCAGGGCTTTTTCATGAAATGACCCTTGCTATCCTTCAATCCGCATGCGCACCGGCGCAACGCCGTCTTGGCAAATCCCAACTCTCGAAGAAAACTCTTTACCTGAGGGTCTCTCCAATAATTGCACTGGGTAGGCCATTCAATACATACAACGCCCGCCGCTTTGTGCACAGCACAGGCAATCTGACGGAAATTCCAAAACAAATATCGGAAGTCGGTTCTAATGCCCCGAAGCCCACGCATAGCCCTATGATTTCCAGTGCGGAAATAATGCGCCTCGTTGCCATATTGCCAGGGGGAGCCTCCTGTACATGGCATGGAGCCCCATAACGTGATATGTTTTCCCTTGAACGTAGCTATATCGTTCAGCGCTATTTTGAGTCCCTCATCCGTCCTCATGTATTCCTTCTCGGTGTGTCTAATCACTTTACATGAATTGTCAACGAAATTCTTAGGGTCTCCTATTCTACTTTAGGGGGCACAACAGTATTCCAACAAAAGTCTTTCCCCGGTCCACTGCGTGGCCGGGGCGCAATCTTCTCGGACTCTAAATTCTGCGTATCCCGTCCATCTGCTAAGGCAATAATCACCGTCGCTAGAATCGCCATCTGAGTCGTATTCAATTTGGTGATGATACCTGCTTTCTTCATCACGCCAATTATCGATGCGATCTATCGTCAAACCTTGTTGGGGATTGACGGCATAGGTGCGACGTTTATCATCCAATTTATCGAGCTCGACGGGACAATCCCCGATTGCCGGCATGAATGTGACAAGTCTCGGAACATAGTGGTATCGTTTCAAACTCTGTCCTTGTCTCGTCCATTCATCCCTTTCGTCAGAGAAGTTGGCAGCCACCGCAGAGTGCGGATTCTGAAGCGGGCGATTTTCGTTAGAAACATCCTCCATATCGTCAGGCCTCATGGAAGGCCCTGGCTCGCTTTCACTATCCGATACTCCAAACATGGCTTTCATTTCACGATCAGAGCTTCTTTTGGTTGTGTTCTCGATCGCTCTCGTTTTCTCGGAGCTTCTGCTGTAACCTTCTTTGCCCATCCGAGGACTGATATTACCTGCAACATCAGCTGAGCTGATTGCGTTCGTTATCGCTAATGCCTCCTCGGCTTGGCCGGGGGCAGCCGCAACTGGTTTTCCTTTGTTGGGGCGCTTCCTCTTTTTGTTTGACTTTTTACTGGGCGCGGCAGCTCCTCTGCGCAGGGCCGAACTAGGGCCCAGGCGGGGCTTGAGAACCCCCCGGGTATCAGGGGAAGTCCGTCAGAAACCATTGAGTCAAGGTAATCTTGGCACCGCTTAGCGGCCCAGAACTTAGGCGTCACAATGTTGACAAGATACAAAACTTTGACCCATGCCATAGGGTCAACAAATCGTTTTGTTCCAATATCAGCAGCCTCATTCTGCGTTCTTTCGCATTGAAATTGAACTACGCCACGAGATAATTGTTCGGACACAGCTGCTGCATCAACTCTGTGTGTTCTTGGTAGATGCATCAATTTCATCGACCCGCCTGCCTTAATGACCTTACAAACTGCTTGGAGATCTTCCAGGAATAAGCATCGCACCGGTCTATCCAGCAGGATCTCCCACAGCGGCAACGCCGCAAGCAGCTCCTTGCGCAATGCAAGGTCGGCCGCAACGATCTCAGCCTCAAGTGTACTGTGAGATACGCACGTTTGTCTTTGCGAACTCATCGATTGGCCTGCCCGTGTATACGGGCCCCAAATTGCTTGATAACTGGCGCCCGCGCTCCTGCGCGTTCGAATGTCACTCGCCAGATCTGCATCAGAGTATTGCTTTAACAGAACATCCTCCTTTTTGTCACCCACCCACGATTTCATACGATAATGAAATGTACATGTTATGTAACTTACGAGGCGGAAGAGGTCCATGTCTTGCTGGTCTGTCCACTTCGTGATACAACTGGCAGTTTGACACACTGCACGGAGTAAGTCGTATCTGGCCATTCTCGCCCCGTAAAATATCTTCATCAACACTTTTGCTGCAATGGGTTGAAGCACTCCCGACTGAGTCGGTGGCTCAGGGTCATCAGGGCCAGCCGCTGCGACATCAAGGCCAAGCACCTCTATCTCCTTGTCAGGAAGGCCGGTATCAACGTTAATCTGTAACGCTGACGCTATAGCCTCCTCAGCTGGGGAGAAAATTTCTCCTCTGGGGCCGCCCTGTCCATCTTCTAAGTCGGTAAGTTCAGGACCGAACGGGGTGCCCGCGGCCGGATATGTAGCCGGGTCTGCGTCCATCGATTGAGCGTATAATGCAACGCAGGAGTCGAAGAACTCTGTCATATCGTATTCGATGACTTTCACTAGTTTTGGTTCTCCCGGCTGGTATGGCTCGGTCGTCTGAGACGCCGAGTCACCCCCCGTTTCCTCCTCGCGAATCTCGTCTGCGACGGAGGCGTTTTTCTTAACTTTGGGAGGGGGCGGGTCAAGTGCCGCAGGCAATTCCCCGTGCCACTCAATTGTCTGAGTTGATATAATCTATGCTCGCATCCTAAATATCGTCCAACAGCCGTTGGAGGATCTATTTCTATGCCCTTACGGCAATTGTCCGAGGGTTCTTGCAGAAACTTCCTTCCCTGGGCTAGCTTGTCGGCAGGTCCCGACAGTTCGAAATCATCGCCATAGATGATCAAGAAGATTTGCAATTCTTTGTAGAAATAACAGCTACGCCACGGGCTACATTTCACGCAACCTTTAGCCGTGACATGTCCCTCGCAATGCTGCTCCCAATATCCGCCCGAATCAGGGTGTCCGTACAACGATAAGTACAGTGGGCATACGGGGTTCCGCATGTTGGATCATGCTTTGGGCCATTCGTCACGAGGCAAGAAAACCATGTAGGAGTGCCTCCCAACTTTGATTGCGTGTAAGCTTGTCGAGCACCAGCTTGTTCGATACTATGGCCTTCAAACAACCCGTAGGTATCAGCTGCTTTGCTGGCCTGCATGGTCGCGGGACTGCTGGAAAGTGCCTGAAATAATGCCACGTCCTTGTTCTGATCTCTAACACTTGAACCGTCAAAGACTACCCGACCTTTGTACTTACGGCCTCTGTGTCCTAACGGCAATTCTAAGTTCATGTCAACAAGGATCGCAAATACACTGCCCAAATGGGCCGTTTTCCCTCTGAGTTCGGCAACAACATCGGAATTTTCCCTAACACCATCCTCTGGCCACGTGCCAATGTCGCGCAATCTGCCCCACTCTTTCCTCAAGGCAGCTTGAGCGCCTTTATTTGCCTTGGCCTCGTCTCTCGAGACAGATCTGGCTACAGCGGCATCTATGCGGGCACAATGCCAGTCACTGGGAAGTTGGAAGGGTTCATCAATAACAGATGTTAAGTCAGTAAAACGATTATAGAAGTATTGCACATCAAATCTTTCTTTGTCACGATGACAGATATATTCAGCTGACTTGTCTTGTAAAGGCATGCGAGGCACGCTTCGCCGCGACGCGGCGGCCGCCGGACTCGAGGTCTGGCTTGCCAAATCATTGTCCTCAGATTTTCCGTTATCATCATCGGACAAGGGACCCCTGCCAGCTGAGCCGGAGGGTAGCCCGTCTCTTGCAATAGTGCCTCCATACCATGTTTGTTCCTACCAAATGTCCCCATCGTCCGACAGGTGTTCTTCGGGAACATCTTCCTCTGATGAATCATCAGCCTCAGATGTGACTTGATAGCCCTGGGTGTTTCGCGACGCCGCCCCTCGCCCACTGCCAGGGGCGCAGCACAGGCTGCCATTTTGCATTCGACGTAGTTGCTCAGCCACCTCAGGTCAGTTAGCCTAGCTTCGGGGGGAGCCGCAAGCGGCTGATCCACTGCGGGATCGGGCGGAGTCGGAGGGTCGTCCACATCTAAACCGACGTCACGCAGGAGACCGAGACAAGGGCCAGGATCCTCTATACCGAAGGATCCTCTCTTGTCTGCCTTGTGTTGTTCGACGGCCTGTCGGCGCTGGGCTTGGTTCATGTTGAACCATCGTCCAGGATGTACTCCGGGATTGGTAGACCCAGGTAACTTCTTTAGCCATTGGGCACTGCATTTTGGGTCTGGGTCTGTGACCCACACTCGGGTTATAGGCACATAATCAGGGTCATGCTAGAGAACAGCTCGTCTGCTACATGTCTTTCGACGGCATGCCAACGGAAGCTGTTGAATTAATGCTTCTTTTGTAAGTCCAGCAACAATCCGTCTGTCTTCAAAGTACTCCATCGTATCAAAATTCTGAATTGTTCGAGCAAGAAGTTGCCCTTTCCCTGGAACTTTCTCACGCGGCTTAGCCGCTGAGAAGTTGGACTGTCTGTCCAAACGATACTCAAGTTGTGCGAGTCCCAGTTTTTGGTTTTTGTCTGCAGGATGGGAATCGCGCTGAGGGCCCCTGCCGTCAACTACCAAAGGCGCATCACCCACGCACAGACCCCCAGGACCGTCATCATCTAAATCGGCCTCAGAGTCAAAGCGCGGGGCGCCCTCGCCTTCTTGAGGAGGCGGCGGCACCAGAATGGCAGGATCATCAGCATTAAACGTGTTGTCCGGTCTTATCCCTGTGGCTGGCTGTGGTCCGTCTGGGACGGCCGCAGCCTCTCCTGTCTCTGTAGGGATTGTGACGGAACGTACCTCCGTCGCCGCTTTCTCGCATGCTTTTCGCAAGGGAAGCTGAGGCGATTGGTCATCAGCAGTACTATCTAAGATGTTGCTGTACACTTGATCTGATTTCTCGATCGTAGGTCGTTTTCCTTCTGGTGTACGCCCCGATTCCATATTCAGTCCATCCAATTGTCCCAGAGGGATAACGTAACTATCCGGTCTGACCAATCCCCCCGCTTTGTGCACATACCCCAAGTATATCCCTGGAATCATCGTCGCTCCAGTCTTGGCGGTGCGAAACCGGGATTCAGGTGGAGGCACATAAGGGACAAGTGATCCGAAGGGAAGAAGCGGCGCATTGAACTGGCACCCGAAGCGTCTTTCCCAACTGGACTGCCCTTCAGCGTGGGTCCTAGTATTGTCGCATAGACAGAAATATCGAACTGCGCAGGTCCAATATGGTGGTGGAAGACCAGCCTGCATGAGCAAGGCTCTGGCTCCCATCTGCGCAACACAGTTCGCACGCTCGGCGACAGCGTTTTGTTTCTTATTTCCTGGGATGGTAGGATCATGGGCAATATTGAGCTCGTAACATGCCCTGGCACCTCTCTTGCACCATCTGCATAACAATATTCTAACTTTTCCTCCGGGGCTCTCAGGTTTACTAAATTGCAAACGTGAAGCACAGACTTGTCGTGTACACCCTGAGCGGCGAGAAAATCCGTAGCTCGGTCGCGAAAAGTCACACACGCGGTCTCGTCGTGGAGTCCCCGCGAGAGTTCATCCATCGCAAACCAATTGTCCATCGTCGTCAGTTGTCCGAACGAAGTGGGGTTAGCGTATGGGCGGGGAACCTTTAGCCCTTTGTTCTGCGCTTTGCGCTGTTGCTTTCTGATAGCTTTGGCCCAATTGCACACTGGACAATATGAGATCTTGGGAGTATGAGTTAGAAGGCGCGGCAGGGAGGCTGCAGCTTTTTTGAGCCGCTCGGCAAGGGTCTCCGACACCTCAACCTCCGCAACATCTGGGTCTAAATCTGGCGGTGCGTCGACGTCGACTAAGTCGACGCCGTCAGCGTCTCCAACCTCGCCCTCCTCGGAGCCTGGGGCCGCGTTGCACGCACTGGAGTCCAATCCTCTACTTACTTCGTACGGGAGGTATCCTGAAACTCCGTATCCGCACTGGCATCTATACGCGGCAGCGCAAGCCTCGGCTTTGCCGGGCTGCTCGTCGAATGGACCGACGGCTTGACCGTGGTCGGGCAAAGCTGAGAGACTTTTAGGGGCAGCAATACCGGTCGGCGTCCGAGTCCAACCGCATTCGCTGGCAACCTGAGGCGAATAGTAGAAGTAGGTGATGGTATCCGCAGAGTCTATCGAAGACGGGAAAGCGTGCGCGATCTCAGTCGGCCGCCCATCAGCGTAGCTGTGGGTACCAATCAGCTCATGTGTGCGCAGGTCTATGGTTGCGCGAGTCTGGACCGCATGGGGCTGAGGGCCCCCCGCAGATTCCACGTTGTCCAAGAGTGCCTTGGCGCCCGGCGTCACGCAACACCACCGCTCGGGGGGCTCGCTCCTTCCGGCGGCAGCTGCGCACATCCACTGACCCAGCGCCTCTTTGCCTGATAGGGTCAAGTATGGCATCTTGCCCTCAACGCCCAGGTCCACTCTTTGGCCGTTGGGCAACAATAGGCAAGGCCTTCGGCCTGCTGGCCAAAAGAAACTAAAGCCGCGATTCATGCACCGCTTCTTTCCCACCGAAATCACGCACGGGGTCTCCGGCATGACTAAAGCATTAAAACTGCCACCCTTAAATTTGGGACACGCGATGCGAACTGAACCGAGGGCCTTAGATTCCCCCCCCAGCAGTGTTCAGAGTGATCGATTGCGGAAGCTTTCGAATCAATATCATTGCACCTGCGCTCCTAATATATTTCTCCGCAATTAGGTTGTACCCGCGCCCAGTATCTATAATGAAACTCAACGCCCCCAGATACGCAGCGTCTTTATCTGTGCATCCAGCAGCGGCTGAGCCGCGCGGGCCTTCTTTCCCCTCCTCGTCCTTCAACCAGAGATGCCAGACATGATCTTGCAGGTCTGATGCTCGGATTAGAGCTTCAGCGACAGATGCCCTAGACTGTATCGACATCTGTCGGCGCATTTCCCCTGGGAGCTTCCATCTATCTTTCCTACTTGAAGGCAACTCTTTCAAATCGTGGCGACGCGCTGTCCTCCAAGTGATAGTCGGCTCCTCAGTAGAGGGGTGAAAACGGACACGGAGATTGCATCGGTTGCTATTCCGGTGTCTTATGCAGCTCTTACTAGGGGGAACGCACCAGCACTTCTTGATCGCGTCCCGAGAAAGAGGGCACAGGAAATTCGCAAGGACGTAGACGAGACACTCGACCTGTTTCCTGCTGCCCTGGTGAAACTCACCTTTGGAAGTATCCCAATAGTCTCCTCCGTCGGCACTAGACGTAACAGTCAAAAACTTAGGGCTGTTTTGCTTCTGCCCTGGGAGGCCCGGGGATAATGGGGCGGGGCACGCGACGGCACCCAGGCTGATTGAATCAGCGGGTCTCTTCCTATCCCCCCGTGTTCTGCTCAACCGACGCAGGCTTCGCCACGACTACCAAACAAGGGCGGCAAGAAATAATACCATTAATAAAATTATGTTCATCATTCCTCCAGCACTGACGGCTGAGCGGCCAGTGTGGAGCCATTGTCACGCAACAGAATGACCTGGAGTGGTCTTAGCGAACCAGCATTCTTTTCCGCGTGAGCATTTTCCCGTTTCCTTGTAGGAGCGGCAGACCATGTCTTTGCCTTTGCCGCCGCCTTTGTTTTTCTCTCCATCCTTTTTTTACGTTTGTCGGAATTAGCACTAGTGGCTCTGGAGCCACCATTGCTTCCCGTCGAAGAGGTATTGGCAGCGGCAGCATTGGCCTGTTTGGAAGTACGCTCATATCCCAAAGATTGTCCAGCGTCAAGTCTCGCTTGTTCCCCACTTGTCACGCTTCAGCTTCTCAGCATCGGTTAGCCCTCTGTGGGCTTTGTTACATCCGTCTTCTGGTCCTCGACAATTCTTGGGGTCTCGGGAGTATGCGTAACACGGAATGGCACTGTCTTTCCCACGTGACTGACTTCTATTATTCTGCGGTCCTCCTTTCCCACGGTTGCCAGTCGGTGTCTGGGATCGGCCCTGCCCCTTTCGGCCCCTGTCCTTCGATCTCCCTCTAGGGTTCTTATATCGGGCAGGAGCGGCACTGGACTTGCGCCCCGCACTCGGCTGAGCCGGCGCGGCATTCTTGGGCTTCTTATGCTTGAAAAGACAGCCCTTTCCTGCGCGCGGGCAAGTTTCGCCCTTGTCCACGAATCTGCACGTGGTTTCGCCCTTAGTCTTCCCGCCTTTCATGACATCCGGGGGTTTCCCCAACTTGGCAGCAATCTCTGCCGGGGCGGCTTTACTGCCTGCGTTCCTCCGGTTGTCATTGCCTCCGCCTCCGCCGAATCGTGCTTGCCTAGCACGTTGGTTCAAGGTGCCCTCGTGCACGCTGATATTCCTCTCTTCTTTTTCTCGCAACATCATTTCTTCAATCTGCTCCACTAGCCATTCATAAGTCTTTACGCCATGTCCCATTTTATATATTGACAAGTCGTATAATTGGCCCACGAAGTTCAGTTTGTTCGGTTTCCTGCATTGTTCGAGAACATGTGCACGAATCGAGGCCCTCATCTCATCGGACGGAGGCTTAGCGCCATAAAGCTGTTGATATACGTCTGTCCATTCATTGTAAAAATGATACAGGTTAGCATCAGGCTTGTGCGGGTCGATGTTCACCTTGAAGAGGTAACGTGAAATGCGACGTTGTCCAAACTCTGATCTTACCGAACACCAGTGACAAATTGCCCGCACCATTTCGCGTCCCGCCATGAGTATTCCCTCGGTCTGGGCGCTGAATTCCACACGAGTTATCTGTTGGAGCAAATGAGTGTGATGACTAAGCTGATATCGACTCCTTCGCATTTTGTTGAACTACTTTTCGATGAGATTCGTTGCGATCATGAGGTCGAGACGCTGGAATCGCCCTGCATCTTTCAGCTGCTCATCCCCCACGGCTGGACCCATAGCCTCGGCAATCCAGTGCTGCGCTGCCTGGCTCTCGGGCGATGATCCAGCGAGCGCACGTATTGCGTGAGTTTTGCACTCACGAATGTTCGTTACATCAGGGATGTCCAACAAATCAATTTTCTGGTTGTTACCAACCTGTCCCCACTGATCTAACGGCGTGCTTTCGTCAATTACTACCGAGTCGTGCGGTCCGCCGGGGCCCTGGGGCCCCCTGCGTCCATCCCCCACTCTCAGAGGGGTCTGACCCCCCTGGGCTTCCCGGAGGCGACCCACGTGGTCCTCTACCACGATCATCTTCATGCGAAGATACGATCTCAGTGTTAGGAGCGTCGCTCTTGTCGTCTCCTTCCCCGCCCTGTCCTGCTTCGCCCGACGACTTAGTCGCCGTCATTCCCGTAGGACCATCTCCATAGGATGGGCGGAGACTGGCGAGAGCGTTATCTTCGTTAGGTCCCGTTAGCTTCATCCCTGCAGGAAGTCCATTTTCAGCGGTGCTCGGCTTAGCCGGATAATTCTAGGGCAGGGCCTGGCACAGTAAAATGTTGACGCAACAGCGGCCCCACGGGAGTTTCTTGCGAAAACAACGGAAATCCGAACGAATTCGATTTGAGTCCGGCTTCGCGCTAGTTTCAATATACGGAGTCGGGTCGGTGATGATAGCCTTAAGCCTCATCTTTCCTTTCTCTGCATTAGCTGCGTTCGAAGCAATCTCTTCCTCTCGCATGTTAGCCGCTGACCTTTCACTCTTCCACAGGTCGCATCTAGAGCATCTCCTTGTACTCGCATCGATATGTTCGTCACGCGCCGATCTACCACATCCGACGCACTTGTCTGTCTTTAGACGAAAACCAACGGCACAGAACTGATCCACGGGGGGCGTGTTTCCTTCCCCTCGGGAGGAGGATGTATTGCACCTCCTACCAGCATGGTCGATGCTCCCGCATTTTCCAAGGTCGTCTGATCAAATTGCGTAGGGACGGATACAATGCCCGACGACTGAGCCGTCGACAACTGGTGTATATTCGATCCGGTCGGCTTAGCCGGCGGGCACTTAGCATTGCTCGACGTTGCAAGCTGAAGGGGCGATCTAGCTTCCTCATACGATTTAAGCTCTTCCAGATAGAGATTGTTCTGGTTGGTTATCTTCGCAGCTACGGCTTGGGTGCTGGCTGCTTCCAGCCTGGCGGTCTTGAGCTTTTTTTGTAAGCCCTGTTTTTCTCATTCCGCCATGACTGTCGCGATGTGTTCTCCTTCTGCCCTGGCCACCGCGACAGCTGCGGCAATCGCATTGGCGTCAGCAGACTCTTTATTTGCCATCGCGACGGCCTGTCTCTCCGAGATCAATAATTCCCTGATTTGTTTTCGGCTTCCCGCCCCACTTGCCTTTTAACGGTCTCAGTCTGATTGTACATATGTTCTGTAAGCGCCTGTTCACGCTCTCTAGCAGCCATGGCTACGGCGACCCGCTCAGCCTCGAACGTTTTTCTAGCGTCGATTCCAGATTCAGTTAATTCTTCTCTGTCCAATCGAGCTCTTTCGGCCAGTTGCGCTTCATTGGTCAGAAACTCTTTCTGAGTGTTAGCCTCCGCTCGCCTGGCCTGGTCCTGAATAGACTGCGTGAGGAGATGCGCGCAGTCATGCTCTTCCATCGGGTAACGCTCCGCGCGCAGCCACTGCATGTTGCACCTGTTGCAAACGTCCGATCAATTCTTGCACACTGGGTTCCTACATGCGCCTTCTGGCCTGTTGGCTTTTCCTGGGCATCTGCTCTCCGCCTGAGGCGCGCAGTCAATGTTGGGGTTCCAACGTGCCTCCATCGTAGAAGCCGCACTGTTGTTCCTTGAGGTAGGTCTCGCCCCTGATCTTGGTATCTTGGGCCTTCCCCTACTTGAAGCATTTGATCTGAGCGGAACGAAAGTGCTTTCTGGTGGTTTGGGCGCATTTAAGAATTCCCCATCCTTTTCGTCGTGTTATTAGCTGAGCGCACGTAGCTGGTTGTCCGACCATTCCTTCATCTTCAACAACAGCTGGAATCGAGGGTTGCCACTCACCTGAGATGGTGGCATTACGGAAGAAACCTTCCTTCAGCGGCGAGACGTTCAGCTCGTAGTCCTCATCTCGTTGTTTCTTGAGGCGAGGCTCGGGGGGTCGCCCTGTGGACGCCCTCTTATGCTTCATTTGAGCCTCCGCCCTGTCCGCCTGGGGCGTCAGGATACTAGTGTCTTCATCAGATCCATCCGGAGACCATCTTTCTTCTTGAGCAGGGATGTCTTCTTCCAACATCACGGACAAAGCTCGGCCCAGGGAAATATCATTATTGGTGCTGCCAAAATCTTCCTCCATTGAATAGATTTCATGATCTTTTCCAATTGGTTCATCGCTGTCCTGGCCGAATTCTCCGTTAAGTGCTATCGGGGTTGGGGCGTTGACGCTCGCGCCCACCCATTCGGACGGGATATCAGGGCACGTGTTCCGATTCCTTTGGACTTCCCATGGCCGGACGGCTTCGCCAACGGCAAAGGCAGTAGCGCGTGGAGTATATGGAATTGGGCTCATTGACTCAGTCGATTTGGCACTCCATGATGAAAAAGCATTTTGTCTGGGTCTTGGCGCGGCGCAATCTCGCCCGTGCGGGTCCAGGGTTTGCTCGCGATTACCTATCGGAGTCCTCGCGGGGGATACGTCTACCGACATTTCGGTTATCCCCTCGGCATTTCTTCCCCTGACTACCCGAGTGGCGATGTCTGAAGGAGGGGTTCGGCCCTGAACTGGGTCGTCACTGTCTGCGTCGCGTCCATCATGTTGTGCAACCCGCCTGTCGGCGCCCCTCGAGATATTGGACACGACATCAGGTCTCCTCATAGCTCTTTCCCGCGGCGACTGAGTCGCGGGGCGCAGCTGAGAATTTTCTCTTGTATCTAATGGCCCCGCGTCGACTGAGTCGCGCGTTTCGGCTGATAACCAGTCTTTCCTCTGAGAATCGGGGTAAGATGACAAAGGGATTAAGATCTCATGTTCACTCTGCTCAGGGAGAGATGGGGCGGGATGAGGCATTGATAAGGCAAGTATTCGTTAAGCAAGGCTAGTCTATCAGGAACGGGCACGGAGGAGGGCGGCCGAGGACGGACGACGACGAGCCGCCCGCGCGCCCCAGCGCGCTCCTTTTCTCTCCTGCCAGCCGAGGTCGGCTGGCTCGAGCAGTCGCATGGATGCGGAAACGCAGCTTCAGTTCAAGCGGGCAGTGCAACGCACACAAGCTAAACTAAATTCTAAATGAATATGAGGCGGAGAGGAGCATATTTACTGGGGCGCGGTGCTATTGAGAGACATTGATCTTGTTACGGTGGACGAGTTAGTCGACGCATTGAAAGCTCTCTCAAAGGGCAAGTGCGCTGACAAGCACGGGGTGGTTCTGGAGATGCTGGCGCAAGGTGGCGACACCATCAAGCATATATTGTTACGGAAGTATCACGATGTGCTACAGGGCGGTGGTTTTCCTAGCGACTGGAGCGAGCTTATCTTCGTGATGTTGCCGACGACTGGAGACCTGAAGGACGCGCACAATTGGCGGCTGGTAGCCATCCTCGAGATCGTTTATAACATGTTCGCCAAGATGATTCACGAGCGACTTCTTCCATATCTCGACCAGCAAATCTCAGATTAGCACATGGGTTCCAGGACAACTTGCGGAGTCGACGAGGCCTTGGTGAACCTCGAAACCAAGGTCGGGGCATCCCTGGAGTGGAATCTTCCGCTTTGGGCGTTAAGCGTGGACCTTCGTAAGGCCTTCGACAAACTCCAGCACAACGCCCTACTGGACTCGCTCACAGAGGTTGGATTGCCAGACAAGTATACGGTCCTGTTGAAATGCATAGATTCTGATCAGGTGGGCATTGTCGACGGCATTTCGTTTTCGATCTGCCGTGGAGTTAGACAAGGGGGCAAATTAAGCCCCCTTCTGTTCATCGCAGCAACCGAAATCGTCATGCGCCGGTGGAAGGTGCGCTTGAGTGCTGAGCATGGTTTCCAGCTTTCTGGCGACGTCTCTGACAGGCTGACGAACGTCCGTTTCGCGGATGATCTCATACTCTTTGCGATGTCTTCGTGCGAGGTCGAGAAGATGACCGCGCTGCTGGTGGAGGAATTTGCAAAAGCTGGCATTGTGGAAAATCGATCGAACACGAAGTTTCCGACGACGGATGCCGCAGTATCCTTTGGGTCAACGCCCCTGGTAGACATCGCGGGCATGTTCGTGGAAGTCATCAAGGCAAGTTCTTCCCACAAGTATCTTGGAAAGTCTTTGCCGGGAGATCTGACTCTGCGGGGGCAGAGAAATATTGATCATCGTCTGTCGTGTGTGTGGATGCGTCTCCACGAGCTGCACCACACCTTGCTCAGCTGCAAGATTCTGGTCAAACTGCGCTTAAAATTGTTCGACGCCGTGGTCAGCCCAACAGTCGTGCACAGTCTTTCAACAGCACCGCTCACAGTAGCGCAGAAAATAAAATAAACATAAAGCAAAACAGAATAGGTAAATCTAAAAAAAATTAAAGAAACATAGAATAAACAAGATAGGTAAAAGAATAAAATTTAAAAGCAAGAGGAATAAAAATAAATAAAATAACAATAAAAAAAGTAAACAGTCAAAAAAAAGGAAACACAGATAATGAAAATAGATGAAGAATTAAAAAAACAAAATGTACTAGAAATAAAATCAAAATAAAAAAAAAAAAGAGCGCAGTTAGAGATACTCGATGGAGTACAACGGAAAATGATTAGACGCATCGTGGGCTGGGTGAGACACGATGTGGAGGACTGGCATTCCACAGGGCATCGCATGTGGAGGACTGGCATGTGGAGGACACGATGTGGAGGACTGCGTGGGACAGCACTGGCGTGGCGGTCTGAACCCAGGCGCGAGGCAAGCAAAGGCGAAGACTGATCGAGAAGGTCGCAAAGCAGCTGGCAGGCATCGTCTGTCGCGTGTATCATTGGTCGATTCGGCCGACAATGCCAGGTCAAATGGCCTACAGGAGGCCGGGCCGCCCGGCGTGCTGGTGGACGGACGGCATCTGAGTGACGACATTCGCGCGCGCGTGTGGGTGTTGTGGTGTTGTGTCTTGTCGTGTTGTGTTGCGCGTTATTCTGTGTTGGGGTGTGGTGCATGTGTTGTGGGTGTGTTTGTGTGTTGCAGGATACCTGTACATGCTATGTTCCTCCCGTGTCTTGTGCAGGAACGGCCGTGTGGCTGTGCGGGATCTGCTACATTGCTGCGCCAAGCGAACACTCCCGATCGGGCCTTCGGTGGAGCTCCCGGTAGGGCCACGAAACGGGTGAGGTGTGTGCCGAAACGGGTGGGGAGAACCTGCGGTGGAGTTCCCTATGGGGCCACGGAGCGTGTGAATGCTGTGCCGAAATGGGCGCGGTGGCACCGCTGCCACTGGGGCCTTCCGTGGAGCTCCCCATGGGGCCACGCATGGCCGCGGTGGCGCAATGCGAACCCTCCCACTGGAGCCTTCGGTGGAGCTCCCCCCTATGGATCCACGAAGCGTGCGAGGGGGGGGGGGCCGAGATGGCCGCAGTGGCGCCATGCGAACCCTCCCACTGGGGCCTTCCGTGAAGTTCCCTGTTGGGCAACGAAGCGTGTGATGGGTGTGCCGAAACGGGTGCGGTGGCGCCATGCGAACCCTCCCGCTTGGGCCTTCCTTGGAGCTCACCATGGACCCACGAAACGAGAAAGGGGGGCCGAAACGGGTGCGGTGGCGCCATGCGAGCCCTCCCGCTCGGGCCTTCGGTGGAGCTCCCTGTGGGGCAAAGAACGTGTGGGGGATGTGCCAGAACTTGACTGATAGTAGTAGTGGTGGTGCGGATGCTGGAGCAGGGAAGGGAGAAGGGAGGGGCAGCGGGAGAGAGGCGAGGTGAGCTGACGCGGGGCGCTGTCTGTTCAAAACGAGAGCCCAACACCACAAGATGGATGGAAAAAACAAAAATCCAATGTCTGGGATTGCACCAGCCTCAAGAGGCGTCGCAATACCGGGTAACTATCGCGTGCCAGGCTGCGGCTGCGGATGGGGAGGTGGAGAAAACCACCCTGGCGAAAAACCCAATCATCTGCAGCTGTGAATGCCGCTGTTGTGAACATCGTCTTCTGTGGAGCTCTCTATGGCGCCGGGAAGCGTGTGAATACGATACGATACGACCACCGCTGCGGACATCGTCTGTGCCTAGCTAAAACCAGGTGGGCAAGGCCTTGGCCTCAGAAGTCTGGCGTGTCTGAGCAACATGCAATGCAAAACGCACGTATAACAAATTGTGCAGAAAAAAATGCAAATATGGGCGAAAGCCTGCACGCAGCGTGCACGACACGCGCGTGAAGCGTGAGGAGCGTGCAAAAATTGGCGAGGGGCCGCACGAGGAACTCCCCAGGGGGCCGCGGCCAGTGTGAGGGGCGTGCCGGGGTCGGCGCACGGTGGGCGGGGGGCCGCACGTGGCCGCACCCACGGTGAAGTTCCCTGCGGGGCCGCGGCCCGTGTGAGGGATGCATCGACACGGGCATGCGGTAGGCGAGGAACCGTACGTGGCCGCACCCACTGGGGCTTTCGGTGGAGCTCATTGTCGGGCCACGAAACAGGTTGGCTCGCTGGCTCAGCAGCCACAACGCTCACAGGCCCCAAGGCCCCTCTTCTGGCTACCGTGCCGGAAAAAAGGCGCGTCAATAGTTTTGGCGAAATGCTGCGAGAAAAACATCGTCGGTCGAGGTTGAAGCTCTCACACTGCAATGAACGTGAGGGGGGTGCCGAAACGGACATGCGGTGGGCGGGGAGCCACATGTGGCCTCACCCACTGGGGCCTTCGGTGGATCTCCTGATGGGGCCATGGAACGTGCGAGGAGTATGCTGGATGGACATGCGGTGAGCGGGGAGCCGCATGTGGCCGCATCCACTCGGGCCTCAGGTGGAGCGCGCCCTACAGGGCCAAAGATTGCGAGGGATGTGCCGATATGGACATGCGGAGGGCAGAGGCAGGGACGGGGGATGGGGGGAGGGAGGATGTGGAGGAGGAAGGAATGAGTGAGACGCAGGGCGCTTTCTTCAAACGAAGACCCGACACAAAAAAAAAAACATGGCGACAAAAAGGCCCCGCAATGACTTCCTCTCTGAAGTCTGCATACGAGCACGGCCGATATCGGAATATGTGCGCAGTGGGGCAACCGCGTCCCGCCAGGCTACCTGCAACAAAGAAATATGGCAACCATCCAAAACGGAACGCCTCCATCTCTCGACTCTGGATGGGCGGGGTCATTCCCCTCCGTATTATCTTTGCGATTTCCTCAGTCTCCTCCTGTCATGCTCTCGCATTATAATGAGCAAGGATGCCCAAGACTCGAAGTTTCTCTCTCCATGTGTAAATATAGAAATATATACATATATGCATACGCTAGGGGGGGGGGGGGGGGCTCCCGAGATCCACCTTTGGGGCTCTTGCTGAATATACTATGTAGCAGCCTTTCGCATCGGTCATGCGCTAACTGATCACAGACAACGCGCGCTGTTTGCGGACATGCGCCCCTGTCCCAAACCGACTGAAATTGGCGCGGCGGGCAATGGTGACGCGCAGCGTCTACGACGATTTGTGCGACGACGACGCGGGCACTTTGATCGCGCGTTTTACGCAGCGGATGATGCCCGCGTCAGTTACGGAACCCGTCAGAAACGACAGCGCGGCAACGACGAGAGAACCTAAGGCTTGGATCCCAACTCGGCCAACGCGCGCCCAGTTTTTGACCGCAGATCTTGCCCCGCGTTCCAGAGCAGCCACTGGGCAGAGCGAGCGCGATTCTCCCAGGAGCGCTGATTAACCGCAGGGGACCTGCTCCCCATTATATCACGCACGTGGCGCCATATTCTATCGACGATATGCGCGCCACCCCTGGCGCAAATCACTTCTCCGCTGGGCATGCGGTGGCGAAACAATTGCACGTACTTGGGCTGAACCCACTGGCCATTGATCTTCTTTTTCTTACGCACCACGAAGTCGTGGATAATTTCATCAACGGTTCTCTTCCTGTCGGCGCCCATCTTGTAGGGGCGAGCGCCGTCGGTGCGTAGAAAAACGCAACGGCCCTTTAACCGCTTCAACGGCTGAGGTTCCCCATCTTTCTTCGTGATTGGCCCAGGACCTGGCGATCTCAATTTCGCGGTTTTCGGTGACGTGCTGAACATCACCGCCGAAGACGGCGCACCTCTCTGCACGATGCCGCCCCACTGATGCCACTTCGCCCGTTTGCCACCCGCAGTGCGCACGACTTCCCCGCGCGGCGGAAGGTCGCCACCAGGTGCTTGGTCCGAGGCTGTTGGAGGTAAGCTTGAGGCCTCTTTTTGGCTTGGTATTCCCGGTTCTTCTCCAGCTTCCGATAGTGCGCCTCGGCGTGTTTCGCCGGTTGCCCACGCTTCCAGGCAGTGGAGTTCCAACGGGGGCCTGAGCCTAAACGCCTTTTTTTAAACCGTGGCACAAGTTGCATGCGATTGCTTCCCGTTTCCATGTTTTTCTTCCCACTCCACTCCTCCGTGTCCCCCCCCATCCCCCTCCCCCCTCGTCCTCGCCCCCCCCGTCCTTCTCCTCCTCGACCTCATCCTGCCCCTGCTCATTTTCCTCATGAGAGGCGTGCGCACAAGCGGCCACAGCAGGCGAGAAATATTATGAGTACGCCGCCACATAAAGAACAGTGAAGATGCATAATGATATGAAGAAGAGCGGACTAGATAATCAAAAAATAGTAATAAGAATAAGCAGAATGACACGAACAGAAGAATACGCATCACCATGTAGGGGGGGGCAAGCTTCTTAGGTTCCTGGGTTCCTGGGTTCCTAAGTTCATGGGTTCTTGGGTCATGGGTTTCCTAGGTTCCAGGGTTCTTGGGTTCCTGAAGTCTTTGATTCTTAGGTTCGTAGGTTCTTAGGTTCCTGGGTCCTTAGGTTCCTGAGTTTCTGAAGTTCCTGGGTTCATGGGTTCCTAAGTTCCTGGGTTTCTGGGTTCGTACGTTCCTGAGTTCCTGGGTTTCTTAGGTTCCTGGGTTCTTAGGTTCCTGAATGCCTGGATTATTCGATCTCTGGGTTCCTGGGTTCTCGGGCTCCTGGGGTCTTAGGTTCCTGGGTTGTTTATGCTCCTGGGTTCCTGGGATCCTAGATTACTGAGTCCCTGAGTTCCCCAACTCTCTTCCCCTGGATCTGGAGAGAGACAGTGCGATGGGTTGCAGCGTCCAGGATGGCACAACATGGTTCCGAGGAAGCGCCCAAATGCTTCAATGTTGCCTCCGAAATGGCCCAGGATAGCCCAAGTGGGTTCATGGCAACTTCACGTGAGCCTCCAAGACGCTTTAAGGCTGTCGTCGTCGTGTCCTTTGTCCTCTTTGGCCCCTGTGTCTTCGAACGCCCCCCTGGGCGCGCATTTCCGGCCTCGTAGATACCCCGACGAACTACAGAGCGGCCGAGAAGGGCCCACGAAGGGACCAGGAAGGGACCACGGAGGGACCAAGGAGGGACCACCGAGGAAGCATGGAGGGACCACGAGGAAACCACGGAGGGAGACCAGAAGGGACCAAAAAGGGACCACGAAGGGACACAGAGGACCAAGAAGGGACCACGAAGCAAAATATAATCCGATTGTAATCATCCACAAAGGAAGCCCTATCATAATTCCTCAATAAAAGGAATCCAATTGTAATCCTCCACAAAAAGAATCCTATTGTAATCCTCCACAAACGGAATATTATTGCAATTCTCCACAGAAGGAATCCTGGTGTAATCCTCCACAAAATGAATCCTATTGTAATCCCACCAGCCCTTTGGGCGTGAGTGGTGTAGGGAGTTCTCTCTGTCCTCAACCCCCCTTCTTCCCCTTCGGGGAGGGGTTTACCCCTCCCCCGACCCCCCCCCTGGACCTGGAGAGGGGGTTCCGCGGGTCGTTGGAGGGGTCTTTTTCCGACTCCTGGGAGGGCTAAGAAACGACGACCCTCACGAGGATTCTGGCCCCGACGGAGGGGGGGAGATAGGCCCCTCTCCTCTTCTTTGAAGCCAAAATCATTAATTTTACTACGGTGTTGGCCCCATGTTGGCCTCCTGCGGGGGCAGCGCTCCTCTTCCTTCATAGCAAAATCATTGATTTTACGAATGTGTTGGGCTCATTTTGTCCTTCTCAGGGGGCAGCGCTCATTTGCGCTTCTGAGGAGGTCGCAAGAGGCCCCAAGATGGCCCCAAGAGGCCCCCAGGAGGCTCCCAAGAGGCCTCCTGGAGGCCCCCAAGAGGCCCCCAAGAGGCCCCAAGAAGCCCCCAAGAGGCCCCCAAGAGGCCCCCAAGAGGCCCCAAGAGGCCCCAAGAGGCCCCCAAGAGGCCACCAAGAGGCCCCAAGAGGCTCCAAGAGGCCCCCAAGAGGCCCCACGAGGAGCCCGAACGACCCACAGCAGGACGAGGGGCCCGAACGACTCACACCACGAAGAGCCCGAACGACTCACACCACAAGGAGGGGCCCGATCGACTCACACCAGGACGAGGCGCCCGAACGACTCACACCACGAGGAGCCCGAACGACTCACACCACGACGCGGGCCCCGAACGACTCACACCACGAGGAGCCCGAACGAGTCACACCAGGAGGAGGGGCCCGAACGACTCACACCAGGATGCGGGGCCCGAACAACTCACACCACGAGAAGCCCGAACGACTCACACCAGGACGAAGAGCCCGAACGACTCACACCACGAAGAGCCCGAACGACTCACACCAGGAAGAAGGGCCCGAACGACTCACACCAGGACGAGAAACCCCAAACGACTCAAATCACGAGGAGCGTGTTCTCTCCCTCCTCCTCCGCCTCGTCCTTCCCCCGCTCCCCCCACAAGGAGGATGTACAAGGAGGCGGGAGGAAGGAGGAACGGGAGAGATATGCGGGGCCAAGCGGACACACGCCTGAAAAAACACGACTGTCGGCATGCTTCGCAACAGTGCTGCTGTGAGATGGGCTGGTGGGGATACGCGAAGCGTAAAGAATTATCCACAAAAGAAATCCTAATGTAATCCTCCAAAGAAGGAATCCTTTCGTAATCCTCCACAAAAGGAATCCTATTGTAATTATCCACCAAAGGAATCCGAATGTAATCCTCCAAAGAAGGAATCCTTTTTGTAATCCTCCACACAAGGAATCCTAGTGTAATCCTCGACAATTATCCCGGCAAAGCAACCTAACAGCGATGTGTAGAAGCATATCTGAAAGCATTCCCCTTAAGATTCAGATGAAAATCCAGTTGTCGAATTCTGCTGTTCTCGCAGTCGTAGTCGCATTCGCGATGACAGTCGCAGCGGCAACGGCAGTCGCAGTCACAGCCTCAGCCTCAGCCTGCCTCCTCCTCCTCCTCCTCCTCTTTCTCCTGCTCCTCCTCCTCCTCCTCCTCCTCCTCTTCCTCCTGCTCGTCCTCGTTCTCGTTCTCCTCGTCTTGCTCGTCCTCCTCCTCCTGGTGCTCTCTCCTCCTCCTCCTCCTCCTCCTCCTCCTCCTCCTCCTCCTCCTGGTGGTCCTCGTTCTCCTCCTCCTGGTGCTCTCCCCCCCCCTCCTCCTCCTCCTCCTCGTCCTCCTCCTCCTCTTCCTCCTCCTCCTCCTCCTCCTCCTCCTCCTCCTCCTCCTCCTCCTCCTCCTCCTGGTAGTCCTCCCCCTCCCCTCCTCCTCCTCCTGGTAGTCCGCCCCCCCCCTCCTCCTCCTCCTCCTCCTATTCCTGGTCTGTCCTCGTTCTCGCTCCTCGTCTTTCTCGTCCTCCTCCTCGTGGTGTTCTCTCCTCCTCCTCCTTCCTCCTCCTCCTCCTCTCCTCCTCCTCCTCCTCCTCTCCTGGTTTACACTGGTCGCTCGTTCTCCTCCTCCTGTACTCTACCCCCCTCCCGCCCTCCTCCATCACTCCTCGTCCCTCGTCCTCTCCTCCTCCTCTCCTCCTCCTCCTCTCTTCCTCCCCCCCTCCTCTTCTCCTCCTCCTCCTCCTCCTCTCCTCTCCTCCTCCTGGTGCTGCCTCCCCCTCCCCCCTCCTCCTCCTCCTCCTCCTCCTCCTCCTCCTCTTCCTGGTCGTCCTCCTCCCTCCTGCTCGTCCTCCTCCTCCTGCTCGTCCTCCTCCTCCTCCTGCTCGTCCTTCTTCTCCTGCTCCTCCTGCTCCTCGTCCTGCTCCTGCTCGTCCTCGTCCTCCTGGTCTTGCTCGTCCTCCTCCTCGTCGTGCTCTTGCCCCTGCTGAAAAATGTGGCCCAGGAAAAATGTTCTGTTCTGGGAATCGAAGAGCACGAAGTTTCCTACAGTTTGCTTACGGGCATTCAAACAAAAGTGGCCCAGGAATGAGTTCTGGGAACTCGAAAGAGCACGAAGAAGAGCACGAAGTGGCCTACAGTTGGCTCCGGGCATTCAAAATGTGGCCCGGGAAAGGAGTTCTGGGAACTCGAAGACCAGGAAGTGGCCTACAATTGGCTCCGGGCATCCAAAATGTGGCCCGGGAATGGAATTCTGGGAAGTCGAAGAGCACGAAGTGTGTGACTGTTGCATCCGGCCCTCCAGAATGTGGCCCGGGAATGGCGTTCTGGGATGTCGAAGAGCACGAAGTGTGTGACTGTTGTATCCGGTTATTCTAAATGTGGCCCGGGAATGGCGTTCTGGGATCTCGAAGAGCACGAAGTGTGTGACTGTTGCATCCGGGTATTGAGAATGTGGCCTGGGAATGGAGTTCTGGGAAGTCGAAGAGCACGAAGTGTGTGACTGTTGGTGAAAAACGAGCCCGGCACCTGCCGCCCGGCAACTCCCAACACCTGCCCGGACCCCCCTGTGGAGTGATCTGCTGCTCTCTTTTGATCCCACTAGAAACCTATCAGTCTTCGCTGTTAGGTAAAAAGAATCCTAGTGTAATCCTCCACAAAAGGAATCCGAGCGCAATCCTCCACAAAAGGAATCCTATTGTAATCCTCGACAGAATGAATCTTATTGCAATCCTGAAATCCAATTTCCAAGTACCTAAGATTTGTTTTCCGTTTGTTTTGTTCCTCGCCCTGGCTTTTGCTGTGCAGGCTATAGGAAGCCCTGGCCCCAGGATTTACAAAAAGTTGTGTTTTTTTGTTTCCCGCCGTTGGTTTTGCTGTCCAGGCACAGGGGAGCTCGGGGCCGATGGAACGTGTTTTGAAATGCGTGTCCATGGAAATTGATTCGCGTGCCTTCATCGGCCCCGAGCTTTCCTGTGCCTGGACAGCAAAGACAAAGGCGGGAAGCAAAACAAAACATGTTTGGAAATCCTGGGATCAGAGCTTCCTATAGCCTGCAAAGCAGAAGCCAGGGCGAGGAACAAAAAACAACAAAAAACAACAAAAAATATCCCGGCAAAGCAACCTAACAGCGATGTGTAGGGGCATATCTGGAAGCATTCCCCTTAAGATTCAGATGAGAATCCAGTTGTCGAATTCTGCTGTTCTCGCAGTCGTAGTCGCATTCGCGATGACAGTCGCAGTGGCAACGGCAGTCGCAGTCACAGCCTCAGCCTCAGCCTGCCTCAGCCTCAGCCTCAGCCTGCCTCAGCCTCAGCCTGCCTCAGCCTCAGCCTCAGCCTCAGCCTGCTTCAGCCTCAGCCTCAGTCTGCCTTCAGCCTCGGCCTCAGCCTCAACCTGCATCAGCCTCAACCTGCATCAGCCTCAGCCTCAGCCTCAGCCTGCCTCAGCATCAGCCTGCTTCAGCCTCAGCCTCAGCCTGCCTCAGCCTCAGCCTCACAATAAAAAAAAAAAGCAAAAAAAATCAAGAAAAAAAAAAAAAAAACACAAAACAACAAAAAAACAAAAAAAATCAAAAAAAAAAAAAAAAAAAAAAAACTAAAAAAAAAAAACAACCTGCTTCAGCCTCAGCCTCAGTCTGCCTTCAGCCTCGGCCTCAGCCTCAGCCTGCCTCAGCCTCAGCCTGCATCAGCCTCAGCCTCAGCACGAAGCGACCCAGCTAGAAGGACAAAGCGCTGAATGTACACCGATGTGTTCGACGACTGCGTATGTAATGATGTGACGATATACAGACTGAGCCCTCCGTGAATGTCTACATGTTTTTCTGACGCCTACAAACGGCGCTGACGTGTGTGAGAAAATTGTCCGCGCAGCAAAAGCCGGCGAAGCGTGCGGGAGCTCGCATGCTGAGACAGACTACGTCTGCAGACCGCCAGCTGCAAAAAGTTGCGAGCGGTTCTTGGAAGATGTTTACGGAACGGAGCTACGGTGTCTGAAAACATTGGCATCGAAGCGAAGAGCCTCGGAGCCCTGCAGCCTGAGAAACACCGCAGGAACTCGCATACTGAAAAGGAATGCATTGCAAACCGCACGATGGGAACCCTGCAGGCTGAGAAGCACCGCAGGATGTCGCATGCTGAAAAGCACTTGTACTGCAGAGCGCAAGCTGCGAAACCTGCAGGCTGAGAAGCACCGCAGGAACTCGCACGCTTTCGAACACTACTGCTCGAGACCGCAGCTGGAGAGCGGCAGACCGCAGGCTGAGAAGCACCGCGGGCAGGGAGACTTGCAAAACTCAGATGTCCTGATCGTCTTGGAGGATGTCACGCCAGTCCGGCGGCTGCCAAGAATCGATGATGCTCCTGGAGCCACCGCCCGTGCTGCCGCCGATGTCCAGGTAGTCGCCATCGGCCCTGAACAGACGGCCGTGCCCCAACGCCAGAATCGCTTGGTTGCGGATTTGAAGCAGCGCTCGGCTCTCAAACATCTGCAACACGTCCAGCTGCCTGCGCGTGAAGTTCGGCTTTGGCTGGCCAGCCTGGGCAGACAGATGGCGGGAAAGCCGCTCCCCCTCGTTGTAGCGCGCGATGGCCTCGGCCTTCAGGTGGTGCAGCCGGCGCCGCTGTTGCCGCAGAGCTTCCTCGGGAACTGCTGCATCACGGCCCTCACTGTGATCAGCTTGCAACGCTTGCGTTAACCAATCAACGTCGAAGCGCCCTGAGAAGGCCAGCACCTCCCAGATCTGTTTGGTACCAGCCACACGTTGCAAATGGCGATGCCACCGCTTACGCTTCTGGTCTTTCACAAACTTGGCGACGCTACCCAGACCTGCAACCTTGGCCTGGCCACCTTTTCCCGCAGGCTGAGAAGCACCGTGAGAACCTTTCTTACCGCCTGGCCCTTTGTTAGGACCCTGCGGAACCGCATGGCCCCCTTGTGGCGCAGACTTGCCTCTCGCTTTTCCCATTTCGACATCCCGTTCCTGAAGCGCACGCTGCTGCCGCGACTGCTCGTACTGGTCGCGAGCTACTCTGACCAATTCCTGGCGCTCAGGCTCCGTGAGAACGAAGCGCATGTCGTCGATGTTCTTGCTCCGCAGAAAGTCATGTCGAAGCTTCAGGACAGAGAGAATGGCTCGGCCAGTCTCCTCCTGAGACGCAAAGGCCGTGTCATATTCCGAGCCAGGCTGAGGAGCGCCAGCTGGATTAGTGTCCGCTGGCTCCGTGGACTTCCTCTTTTTGAAAAGCAAGAGACTGAGATGATGGAGGACTTTCGGATCGTACTCCTCGTCGTACCTGTCGTCCCAAAGCTGCCTCAGCTCCCTGTGCAAGTCGTTCGCGCGATTCTGAACGACATCCTCGACGTAGTCGGGATCACCCGGTGAAGTCGGTGAAAGCGGAGGAGTAGAACTCGGCGACCGATCCCAATGCACAGAAGACTCGGCGTCCGCCTGTACGCTGACGTCGGCGTCGGAGACGTTTTCGACGACAATCTTCCGCCTCTTGCTCTCCCCAGGCTGAATAGCACCAGGGAGAGTGAGCACAACCGCCACCGCATCGTGTGCGTCGTTGCGCATGCCACGATCCGTAAAAGACGCGCCAACGGCAATGGAGCAGAAACGGGCGACTGCTCCGCAGACCGCGACGTGGTCGCCTTTGAGGTCGGCCGGAGTGGCATGGACCTCCCAGAGCTTCTCGTCGTTCTGCTGGCGCTGGTAAGCCTCCCGCGCCTCCTGGAAAGTGAGGTTGTCGTCGCCGACTACAAGCAGAACGACTGCCTGGCTCAGATTCTCAAGAATCTTGGCCAGGCAGTCCAGGTGCAAGCGGAGATGGCGAACTGTCCGCTTTCGAGTCTGGATGGTCGGCGGTTTCTTGCCGCACACGATGTGCATGTTGGCGATCACCACGTGGAACTTGTCATGGCCTGGTTTGTTACCTCAAAATGTGAAATAACAGCATCAATCTCTCGGCCGCTAGGAGGCCTGTAAACTTTGCTGTCTTCGCACAGAGTCAGTTCCGCAGGCTGAGAAGCACCGCGGAACCCCCAGAGAGTCAAGTAGTTGTCGACCTCCAAGAAGCGAATGCCATCACCGAAAGGCTTACTGAGGATCTCTGTCACGTTGATCCCTGCTCGGCGAAAGCCTTCACGGAACGCACCGACCTCGCAGCCACAGACAATATCAGCATCAGCGGTGTCCACTATCGTGGCGCACACCCTTCCGAAGTTAGCGCAGTGAGTGGCCGCCTGCTTACCAGTCATCATGCCCTGCTCGAACCCGAAATTGAACGAGGCGACCGTGAAAGACGCAGGCTGCACAGCGCCAGAGCCAGGCGTCTGTCCACCTTCCTCCGCAGGCTGAGAAGCACCGCGAGGCGGCGCAGGCTGAGAAGCACCGCGAGGCGGCGACACTTCGGACGAGCCTCGCGGAGCAGAGGCTGCGGATGAACGTTGGGTATGGGGGTACGGCCAGGGGAACGCCATTGCAATCGAAACTGAGTGGACTGCAGTGAGTGAATGCAGTGGCACGATTGAATGCAGTGGACTGCAGTGTCACTAGCAATTCCTGAACCAAACACGGCTGTGGCGGAAGGACTACGAAGCGTCTGGCTATTCAAAATGTGGCCCGGGAATGGAGTTCTGGGAACTCGAAGACCAGGAAGTGGCCTACAGTTGGCTCCGGGCATCCAAAATGTGGCCCGGGAATGGAATTCTGGGAACTCGAAGAGCACGAAGTGTGTGACTGTTGCATCCGGCCCTCCAGAATGTGGCCCGGGAATGGAGTTCTGGGATGTCGAAGAGCACGAAGTGTGTGACTGTTGCATCCGGTTATTCTAAATGTGGCCCGGGAATGGCGTTCTGGGATCTCGAAGAGCACGAAGTGTGTGACTGTTGCATCCGGGTATTCAGAATGGCCTGGGAATGGAGTTCTGGGAAGTCGAAGAGCACGAAGTGTGTGACTGTTGGTGAAAAACGAGCCCGGCACCCTGCCGCCCGGCAACTCCCCAACACCTGCCCGGACCCCCCTGTGGAGTGATCTGTGAGCTCTTTTGAGTCAACTAGAAACCTATCAGTCTTCGCTGTTAGGTAACTATAGCTTAGGTACTTGGGAATTTGATTTCAAGATTACAATAGGATTCCTTTTTGTGGAGGATTGCGCTCGGATTCCTTTTATTGAGGATTACAATAGGATTCTTTTTGTCGAGGATTACACTAGGATTCCTTGTGTGGAGGATTACAAAAGGATTCCTTCGCTGGAGGATTTCAGTCGGATTCCTTTTGTGGATTACTACATTAGGATTCCTTGTGTGGAGGATTACAAGAGGATTCCTTATTTGGGGGATTACATTAGGATTCCTTTTGTGGATAATTACAATAGGATTCCTTTCGTGGCGGTTCTAATAGGATTCTCTTCAAACCGTATTACACTAGGATTCCTTCTGATGGGGACTACAAAGTGATTCTTTATGGCGGGGAATACAATCGGATTCCTTCTGAGGAGGATTACAATAGGACTCCACTTGTTGAAGGCTTCAAACACAAACAAACTGTCAGTCGCCAAGAATCACCGTGGCTCTTTGCGTCCGAGCAGCAGCAACTAAATAAAAGCCAAGCGGGAGAGCCCCAAAGGTGGATCTTGGGAGCCCCCCTGCCATACATATATGTCTCTCTCTTTCTCCCTTTGAGTGGTCATCCGCGTAGTACCAATCTCCTGAAGAACAACAGCCAATTATGGACACACGGACCCTGCTCAAAAAGGACCCCCACAGCGCCTCCTTGACTGCCTGGCTGCAAGGACGGGTCAAATGAGACGAGGCCACGGCCGCGATCCCAAGGCCGTGACCGATCATGTTGAGGTCGTCGGTGAAGTGCCTGGACGTGAACCTGAACTTCATCTTCCCGTAGGCCATGTTCTTCGTCCATTTCTGGCGGGCAGGGCGCGCTGCAGAGCGACGGCCGCTCCGCGATGAGAACTCGCATGCCCCGTGGCGCGCCCGCGCCGAGGCGGCGGCCAGATATCCCTGACGCGATTGGAGGGCACTACAGTCGGACCTGGAACAGATCCAACACACAGGAAGAACATCAGGGTGCCCGATCCGACTGTAGCCTTGGCGGCACGCACTCGGAGGTGGACCCACCAGGGGCGGCGCACGTGCGCCCACGCGGCTTCCAGCCAGCTGGTCCCACTGAGCTAAGCGCTGCCAGGGAGCCTGGAGGTCTCTAAGAGCCACTAAGACCCCAGCAACCCATTAAGGCGATCACCCGATGGACCTGTCAATGTGGGGGGCCCAACTCAACATACAAACGCGCGCACTGGTATCTTCCCTTCCCTCTTCACCCTACTTCTCTGGGAGGGCAGTGGCATGTTGTGTTTCCTACGTTTCTCTCCGATATTCCATCATATGAATGTGTCGTTGGCGTCACGCCTCCGCCTCCATTTATCCGTCCCGCCCCTTCAATATCGCTCATACCCGAGATGACTTTCATACTGAACATTCAATACGATTCAAATTCCGACTCTCGCGCACTCAACCGCTTATACTCAGACGCTATCCCGGTATCAGTTGCACCTCATAGACCCCCGTTCGGGTGATACAGAGAGGGTTGGGGCCCAGAGAACTTGCATTTCGTGTTACATGTCGTCTTGTATGTGGACACGCATTCGATGTGCATTTCGGCTGCATTTGAGTTGTCACGCTGGCCTGCACTTCACCTTGCATTTCAATTGCAGCAGGATTTGCATTGCGATGCATGTCGGCTTGCATTCCGATGTGCATTTCGATTGCAAGGTGACGCGCGTGTCGGGTTGCGCTTCGACCTGCAGTCTGATTGAGCTTGGGTTTGCAAGTCGACGTTAATATCGCTTGCAACTGGATTTGCATTGCTAATTGTAACTATGTATGTGTGCATTTCGATACGTATGCGTTTCGATTACAACTTGACGTGCATACAGGACCGCGTTTCGATTCGCATTATGATTGCAAGTGTCGATGCGCAAAACCAAAAAAACGGCAACCTTTGCTTTTGTCGACTTGGGCATGCTTTCTGCAATCGGCCAAGCTTTTCACTAGGCAATCGAAGACTTAGGCAACCAGGTCTAAAGGAACGGTCGACCTGGGCAATCCTTTTCCTTTAGGCGACTTGGGTCTTCATGCTGACTTGTGCAAGCCTATTCAAAAGGAGGCCGACGACTTGAACTCTGGGTGACCTTGTCTGAAGTCGATCATAATACACATGTATGTGACTTGCGTCGACGTCGGCATGCTTTCTGCACGTGGGCAGTTTGGGAAGCTTCTCACAAGGAGGGAAACGACTTGGGCAACCTGTTATGAAGGAGACGGTCGACATGAGTACCATGTTCTGCATTTGTCGACTTCGCATGACTGCTGCCCTTTGTGCACTCCTTGCAACGGAAAACCGACGACTGGGGCACGTCGTCGATGCTGTTGGAAAGCCTGCCCCATTGCAGAAAGCATGCTCCATTTGAAAAAGATGACAGACAGCCAGGGAGACGGCGCCCTGGGGTGCCGCCCGAACCCAGCAGGTCAGCCGATTAGCCCATCAGCGACCGAGCAACCGATCAGCCGATCAACCAATCAGCAGAACAATCTCATCGGCTGATCGGCTGCTCGGCCGCTGATCGGCTGATCAGCTGATCGGCCGCTGATCGGCTGATCTGCTGTTCTGCATTCTCGGCCGCTGATCGGCTGGTCGGCTGCTCGGTCGCTGATCGGTTCGTACGCCTGTCGGCCGAAGATCCCAAGACGGCCATGGGACCCAAGACGGCCAAGGAGGGCCCCAAGAGGGCCTCAAGATGGGGAGCTCGAGTTGAAATTTCGAGGCTCGGGAACAGGCAGAAGATGCCTCAAATAGGCCCCCTTTATGAGGCCCCCGGAGTTTTCAAATGTGGCGGAATGCAATCGGTCCGCCGCCCACTGCGCTTGTCACAAGCGTGCTTGGCGTGCTGAACCGTGTACGGTTTGGTTTTCGTTCCTTTTCCGAAAGAACACCCTTTTGCGGCCTCGGCCGATTGCGCCGGCCACGAAGAAGGCCGCACAAACGATCTCAACGTCCACGAAGAAACCCCCAATACGGCTCAATATGGCTTCTAAGAGTGAGAAGTTTAGGGGACAGGGTTTTGACCATGAGGTTAAAATACGAGACCCCTACTCTTAGGATGACGTCGGCGACGTACCGAAGTATCCAACAACTCATCCCTTGATCCTTGGCAATGGAAGATGGATCATAAAAAGACGTGGCTTTTGTCCGTTGCTAAGCGCCGCAAATAGAGCCGCATTCAGTCGTGCAACTGGCATATAGGACAGCGCTGCCTTGGCCCAAGACAGCGTCGGATATAGCGCTCGCTACGCAGCCTCTTCTTAAGCCTCGTTCAAAAGTCGGAAAAGGGGGGCAAACGCTAGATCCTAGTCATAGTAAATGGTATTAAGTGGAGAGGAAAAATGGGGATTTTGTTTTTCAACACCACCAACAACACACAGGCAAGTAAATAATAACCAGCACGGAGTATTAGGGCCGAGCCCGGGCGGGCCCCCTCGTCCAGCCGCAGATGTGATAATTATGGGTGGCCGCGGACAAGACTGCTTGACCATCCGCAAATGATGAAGGGGAACGACTGGCCAAATGCAAGACGTCAGAGCGCGCGGCATGCGAAGGGATATGACCAAGCGGTCGGACTCCCCCCCCACAACCAAAAAAAAAGAATAGTGCCCGTGTCTGGGCACTCGTGGTAGGTGCGAAACTATGGGTGTCAATGGTCGTGGCCGGGCGAAATGAACCACGTTGCAGGCGCGCATGCCCGTGTCCGGGCAAAGATAACTACTTGTCTGACATTGGGTGGTCGTCCTCATTGGCATCCGCCGGCCCTGAATAGGGCGCCCCTACGTTGGCGGTGTCCTTCTTGCCTCGATAGGGCATGTTCTTCCTTACTTCGTACTTCAAGGACTGATTGCCTTCCATCCCTTGCAGCAGTAACGCACGATCGATGCACCCCTTGGCATGGCCGCCAGAGGTCGCATCTCGCGCATCTCACCACTGCACGCCATGAACTACACCTCGGCCCACTCTGCGTTAGACAACTGATTTGCCTCAGCAGGGCGCGTTCGGAAGGTTTCTTCGAGTCCTTACTTGACAACGATTTAAAGACCGACTCAGTGTCTATAGTAAGGATGGCCTTAAATGCCGAGACGACCGGATTCCAGAATGTTCTCATGCTGAGTGAGCCGCAGGGCTCTGGCTCTGAGCTCATGTAGCGCAAATATGGTAGAGTCGCAGTCCTCAAGATTATGAGCGGCTGCCAGTGCTTCAGCTAAAGAGCTGAAAACAACCTGCAAGCGATGCGGCTTGCAGCGCGCATCAATCAGATGCACTACTGCCTTGCCATCGGGCGCGCGCCCGGGCAGTAAGCGGTTGGCTCCTCGGATCGCATGATATATCCTTGCACTTCGTCATCTTCGCCCCCATTGAGGCGACGGTATCCTGAGTCACTATGGAGGTCCACTTCTCCTGTCGGAGTCACAAGTTGAAATGCTGATGTCTTTGGACCTTGCTGAAGTTTGCGCACGACACAGTTAAGAGTCCCCGCGCATGGAGGCAAATGGTTCCTATGCAGGTTGCATGGATACCACGCGCACCAGCAACCGCACCTGAGTGATCAATTCACACGCCAAGGCGCCACGCAAAGTGATGAACATGTCGGACGCGGCATTCGTTGCTTTATCTTGCGCTACATCACCCGTGAGTTCTGGATGTTGCATCGGGCGAAGCTGCTTGATGTACTTATCTCAATGCAGCCAGACGTAGCCGCCCTTGGTCATCGCGTTTGGTACGGCGCAGTTGACGTAACAGCGTTTGTCTCGCATGCGCCGAAAGTCCCTTCTACAAATTTGGCGCACTTGTCAATCGTGTCCTCCACTCCTGCCATGTTGACGTCGTCAACGTGCTCGGTTGTTAGGAGGTTTGGTTTGGGTTTGTCTCAACATGTACATCACACGCCGTGAGTGTTAGCCCGAATCCTCGGGTAATGGTTCTGAGCATCTGTGAGAATGCCCTAGGGGCGTCTGTGGCGCCTGTGCCTGGTCTAGGGCACTGAAGACAATGCTTGAACTCGTCATATGACGAGAAGCTAGGCAGCGCACGTAGCACCGAGGCTGCCAGCCCACGGCAAGTCAAACCCTTCAAGAAAGCCTTATCGATGTCCATGGATGCCAGGATCCACTGTTTCGCGCACCCAGCCGCGCCGGCGAGCCATCTCTGGCCTTCTCGACGAGCTGCGCCTGAGAAGGCTTCCACGTCGAATGCTTCAACGTCCATAAAGCCACGAAGAGTAAGACGCAATCGCATCGTTCGTTCCATTTTGCCTGTGCCGTTTTCGGCGAACTTCACTTGTACGCGTATCTAGAGGTCGTCATGCTGGTAGCAGTATTGGCGCCTTGCGTCCTGTCACTTTTGCTGGCATACCATATGTCAAATTCAGCGCGCAAACTTTTAGATATGTTCGTCGGGTAGGCTTGCATGTCTGCCTTCGCCAGGAGGTCGTTTTCCTTGGCAACCGCAGCTCTTTTAGCTGCTGCCGAAACATATACGCGAATTGTGGTTACTTGGACGCTGCGTAATCTGATGGAACGACCTTGGCCAGGTCAGCAGCAAATCTTAACTCGACATACTGACCGTGGTCGCCCGAGTCGATATCGTAAGTCTCGTCGTGCTCGGTGGGTCCCGGGTACCAGAAAGGTCTCGTCGGTGCCGCGGCTCCGAAAATAACAGATTTCTCGCAAGTGTCCTTGTTCTTCGCTGGTCACAGCCGCGAGCACGCGGTTGTCGGTAATATTCGGTGGGCACGGAGCACGGGGGCTCCCAATGGGAGGTCTCCAGCAGTTCTTTGTCCTCTTAGAGCTCTACATACCGCAAGTCCATGATGCATGCTTCCAGACCCGCTTCTGACTATTCAACAAGATTCGGTAGCCTGACCCCCCCAAGAGGCCCAAATCCTGCAAACACCTGAAGAAAAACAAAGCGATTTGACTATTCCCTTCTGATGGGCTCTCGAGGAATCGAGATGGTGCCAAAACTGCCCAAGAGAGCCCCCAAAGGGGCCCAAGAGGCCCCAATAACGCCCGTAGAACGCCCCAGAATGAACCCAAAACATACTGTGTTAGCCTCCGATGGGGGGGACCTGAATCCATTACCTCCGCATGTTTGAACCATGGGGCCCAGGGCGGCCCCGAGTGACCTCCCAGACCCCCCAAAGTGCCCCAAGAGAGCCCGTAGGCATTTTTTTGTATATATTCATGGCCCATAATATATAATATATCATATAGCTATATATATAATATATATCTCTATATATATATATATATATATCTATTATTAAAACCAACAAAAACCAAAAAAAAAACCAAAAAAAAAAAAAAAAAAAAAAAAAAAAAAAAAAAAAAAAAAAAAAAAAAACAAAAAAAAAAAAACGAGAGGGTCCCAAGAGTACACCAAAGTGGCTCCGCGAAGACCCCAAGAGAGCCAAGATGGCTCCAAGGGGCCACCGAGAAGACACTTCCAAGGCGACTGTTACACTGTATGCTTTTGCGCTTCCCTAATTAAAGCAACTCGCCTGGCGATATGTTTCTGGATGGGTTGGTGGGGATATTTATGCTCGCAACCGCAAGCGGGCAGCCGCGCGGCGTCAAATAGTCAAACGCGAGACCAGTTTACGTGCGCGGGGAAGCGACACAACAACGGGGAAAAGCTGGTGGGAATACTTTTTGGTCAGCGGGCTCGCGGAGCAGGTCGAAAACCATCCAAACACTAGCCTGCTGGTGGGGATAGTTTTCCGTCGCAGCCGCAGGCGAACGCGCCAGCAGCGTGAAAGATCGAGCGGGCTACGCGCGAACCTGCTTGCCTAACGTCGGCTAACCAGCGGCCTCACCAGCACCTTAGCTGACCGGACAGTGCGAGGGGGTGCGGGCTGCAGCTGCCAGGAACCAGGCCCAGGGGCGAGCGCATGCAGAATTAGCCAACCGAGGTTGGAGCGCAGCCAAAATGGCGCGGGGGCGATACCAGGATGTGGCCAGGATCACCATCACTGGGAACGCTGACACCAGCTGGGCCAGGAAGAATTCACTGGCCATGGAACCAGTGCATGGAAGTGGCGCCACCAAACTCGCACACAACGAGACTCCTGAAAGGAGTACTGATCAGGACACTTGTCGTCAAATGCTGATGGGGATACTTTTTTGGTCGCGGCCACCAGCGAGCGCGCAAGCGGCGAGAGAAGTTGCCCGGGCCGGCGGGCAAACCGAATTAGCTACAAGACGCGCCGCAGGCCGGCCGGCCCACTCACCAAGCAGCAGCGGGGCTGCGCGGGAGGCTGACAGCTGGGGGCATCCAGGGAAACTCAGGCACGTGCCGTCTGACAAAATGCCGAAGAATTCGGTGCATGCCGCGAGGCATGACCCAAACAGACGACGCGGGGACGTGCACGAAGGCGTCGACGTGCCCATCATGCTGGGTGGGCGTTCAGGCGAGAAGATTGATGGGCGAGTCGCCAGGGGCGCCAGGCCCAGGGCCGTCCCAACGGCGGGTGCGGGCAAGAGGAGCTGAACTGCCGAAGGACGTCGCAAACCTGCCTGAAGGGGGGGATGAGTCCAGGGTGCTGTTGCGACTGCAGAAGGCTAAACCACTCCGGCGCGACCACAGTACCCAAGGGGTCATCGTCACGTGCCCGAGGGAGACCCGGACGTCACTGGGCCGGCCCCTCCAACAACGGCACAGAGCCGACGCCAGATGGACTGTAGGAAAAATCCAGGCTGGCGTGGTGAACGTAGCCAGCGAGGCAGGGGGATCCAGGGAAGGGCTGCATCCACGGGTCTGCGAGCCTGGCAGATGCCCAGCCCGGGGGAGACCGGAGGGGAGGGACGGTGGGGACAGACATCACCGGCCCTCCACGCCGAGGGGTTCCCCGGGGACACCTGGCGAGAAAGGGGGGCATAAAGAACGTCCACCTCGCGATCCAGGGGCAAGTGAACCCGGCAGCAGCACTGCCCAGGAGGGACCCGAGGAGAGGGGCGGTGGGGACAGACATCACCGACCCTCCACACGGATCCCAGGGGGACCTGGCGGGGCAGGGGCGGCTGGTGGGGATACTTTTTTGGTCGGCGGCCACGCGACAACGGTCAGACGGAAACAGCGATGCCCGGGGCAACGGAACACGGCAAATTACACGCGATGCGTGGTGTGCACATGCACTGAGCAAAATGCTCCGTATTAAGGCGAACGCACATAGGCGCCAACCACATCGAAGTGAAGCAGACAGCAGGCTGGTGGGGATACGCGAAGCGTCAAGGATTGAAAGAGGTCACCTGATGGGCTCACGTCATCCTGACCCCCAAGAATACTCTATAAAAAGAAGCCCCCAATCGCGGCCACCGACACCGCAAGAACATGACAAACTCTAGATTGTGGAAAGAGAAGATGCCAAATCCCAAGCTGGCTGGTTCGCATGGGAAGTCTTCACACACAATCTGCTCCTAGGCTTAGGTCGGGCATGTCCTCGTACAGGCGGACTTTGGAAGAAAAATGGGTAATAGCCAAAAATACACCCCAAATAATCAAAACACTATAAAAGAAAACGTCCCCATATGTTCTTGGGGCTATTTTGAATACTCCTCCTGTAGAAAAACATGCCTTACTTAATCCTAGGCGCTCCCAAGAAAGCCCCGCTGAGGGAGCGAGCGGAGGAGGCACCGTGGTGCCCCGGCTTTCCCGCGTCACCCCCTCCTCCTTCATCCTGGCGCGTTGGTCCAGGACGCAATGTTCAGTAACATGCGGTGTCCCGAGAACGACCTCGCAGGCTCCGCAGACAACAACCTCGTAAGCTACGATGTGCGCGGTGCTGCTGATACAAAGCATGAACATGAAATAACAACAAAGTATCCTGGCAAAGCAACCTAACAGCGATGTGTAGGAGCATATCTGGAAGCATTCCCCTTAAGATTCGGATGAGAATCCAGTTGTAGAATTCTGCTGTTCTCGCAGTCGTAGTCGCATTCGCGATGACAGTCGCAGTGGCAACGGCAGTCGCAGTCACAGCCTCATCCTCAGCCTGCCTCAGCCTCAGCCTCAGCCTGCCTCAGCCTCAGCCTGCCTCAGCCTCAGCCTCAGCCTGCTTCAGCCTCAGCCTCAGTCTGCCTGCAGCCTCGGCCTCAGCTCAGCCTGCCTCAGCCTCAGCCTGCCTCAGCCTCAGCCTCAGCCTCAGCCTGCCTCAGCCTCAGCCTCAGCCTCAGCCTGCCTCAGCCTCAGCCTCAGCCTGCCCTCAAGCCTCAGCCTCAGCTGCTTCGCCTCACCTCAGTCTGGCGTGCGGCCTCGGCCTCAGCCCTGCATCAGCCCTCAGCCTCAGCCTCAGCCTGCCTCAGCATCAGCCTGCCTCAGCCTCAGCCTGCCCCAGCCTCAGCCTCAGCCTGCCTCAGCCTCAGCCTGCCTCAGCCTCGCCCTCAGCCTGCTTCAGCCTCAACATCAGTCTGCCTTCAGCCTCGGCCTCAGCCTGCCTCAGCCTCACCCTCAGCCTGCATCAGCCTCAGCCTGCCTCAGCCTCACCCTCAGCCTGCTTCAGCCTCAACATCAGTCTGCCTTCAGCCTCGGCCTCAGCCTGCCTCAGCCTCACCCTGCATCAGCCTCAGCCTCAGCCTGCCTCAGCATCAGCCTGCCTCAGCCTCAGCCTCAGCCTGCCTCAGCCTCAGCCTCAGCCTGAGCCTGCTTCAGCCTCAGCCTCAGTCTGCCTTCAGCCTCGGCCTCAGCCTCAGCCTGCCTCAGCCTCAGCCTGCATCAGCCTCAGCCTCAGCCTCAGCCTGCCTCAGCATCAGCCTGCCTCAGCCTCAGCCTCAGCCTGCCTCAGCCTCAGCCTCAGCCTGCTTCAGTCTCAGCCTCAGTCTGCCTTCAGCCTCGGCCTCAGCCTCAGCCTGCCTCAGCCTCAGCCTGCATCAGCCTCAGCCTCAGCCTCAGCCTCAGCCTGCCTCAGCCTCAGCCTCAGCCTCAGCCTCAGCCTGCTTCAGCCTCAGCCCTCAGCCTGCCTCTGCCTCGGCCTCAGCCTCAGCCTCAGCCTGCCTCAGCCTCAGCCTGCCTCAGCCTCAGCCTGCCTCAGCCTCAGCCTCAGCCTGCTTCAGCCTCAGCCTCAGCCCTTCAGCCTGGCCTCAGCCTCAGCCTGCCTCAGCCTCAGCCTGCATCAGCCCCAGCCTCAGCCTCAGCCTGCTCAGCCTCAGCCTGCCTCAGCCTCAGCCTCAGCCTGCCTCAGCCTCAGCCTCAGCCTGCTTCAGCCTCAGCCTCAGCCTCGCCTCAGCCTCAGCCTGCCTCAGCCTCAGCCTGCATCAGCCTCAGCCTCAGCCTCAGCCTGCCTCAGCATCAGCCTGCCTCAGCCTCAGCCTCAGCCTGCCTCAGCCTCAGCCTCAGCCTGCCTCAGCCTCAGCCTCAGCCTGCCTCAGCCTCAGCCTGCCTCTGCCTCAGCCTCAGCCTGCTTCTGCCTCAGCCTCAGTCTGCCTTCAGCCTCGGCCTCAGCCTCAGCCTGCCTCAGCCTCAGCCTGCCTCAGCCTCAGCCTCAGCCTGCCTCAGCATTCAAAATGTGGCCCGGGAATGGAATTCTGGGAACTCGAAGAACACGAAGTGGCCTACAGTTGACTCTGGGCATCCAAAATGTGGCCCGGAGAACACGAAGTGGCCCACAGTTGGCTCCTGGCATACAAAATGTGGGCCGGGAATGGAGTTCTGGGAGCACAATTGGCGCTGGGCATCCAAAATGTAGCCCGGGAGTGGAGTTCTGGGACCGCCAAGAGCGATTTTGCGAAGATGTCCCAGGCGATTTGGGCTCCGACGGCAGCCGCCGGCTTTCCCCCGGATGCCGCCCAGACCCCCCTGGGGAGTCATGATGCTCTCTTTTGACCCTACTAGAAACCTATCAGTCTTCGCTGTTAGGTAAAAAAGCGCCCACTCTAGTCGCCGCGCCGCGCGCGAAGCCGAACATTCTGTCTGTAAGGGGTGCTATTCGCATTTTGAACAAATAATCGTCTTTGTTGCTTCACAATCTTCGTCTCGTCCCCACTACTGGGGCGTGCGGCTCTTCGGGTCACCCGGCCGGACTTGCTTGCTCTACACCGCCGCCATCCCCACCCCGTTCGCACTTCGTTACCCCCGCCCCATGCTCTCCCGCGCCACCCGCGCGCGGCCGCCGCCGGTTTCGTCCCCATCCCTGTCGACTTCCTTCCATGCCATGACTCGGGATCCCGAAGGTCTGGTCAGGCGCCCGGGTCGGCCGAGCCCCTCGGGGTGATGACCGGGAGGCCCGAGCACTGACCCGACGCATTGTGTCCCAGGGGCGGCAGCTCCACAATGAAGTGGTCGGGCCAGTGTTCGGGCGACTCTGGTGGCACTCAAGCGACCCCCTGTTGGAGTCCAGCGCTGACACCACTGTTCCTGGCACTGTTATCCCCCCCAACGGGAATGGAGGGTTCCTCCTCCTCCTCCTTCTCCTCCTACTATATTGGGACCATCGGATTGGGTTGGGGTATTTTGGTGGGTGGTGACACTTGCCACTTTTGCCCTCCACGAGCCGTGTCCCATTCACACTCGCCCCTCCCTGCAGCGGACGCGCATCGGGAGGGCACAGCGGCCCGCGCACGCCTCGAGCTCGTTCAGTTTGCCCTCCTGGTTGAACCTTTTCATCAAGGGCTTGTGCACGCGACTGAGCATGTCCCTCGCAGCGGGCGCCCCTTACTTCTCATCTGATCATGGCGCGTGGCTCCCAGCTGCTGGTTCGACGTCGTGCCTTCAAATCACTCAAGAAACGACAGTTATAAGGTACGAGTACGAAGTGCGAAGGGCGGGTGCGGAGTGCGGGCGCGCGATGATATCCGCCACCGTTCCTACACGGAATGGGCGTGCTAGAACCTGGGCAGGCACGGGGCCGGAAAAAGCGGTTCCGTGGAACCTCCCCAAGAGTGCTTATGACGGCGCCATCCGATTTGGGGAGTCTTGACGTTTGAGAGATTTGTGCTCCACTGGGAGTTCTTGTTGGAAGCCTTGGCGTTCGGAAGGCTTGGGCGTCACGCGTAGCCCTTGGGAGCCTTGGTACATACGGTGAAAGCATATTTGATCACCTCGGGACATGAAGGTTTGCTAGCACTTGAACTCAGAAGCGCGCCCTGAAGGCGCCCAGAGGGGGTCCCGCAGGGGGCCAAAGCCTTCGTTTCGGCCCCAACTCAGCCCCGTTGCCTAGGAGTCGACCCCCTGGCGCTGAGCGGCCCTCGCCGCTCCCTCGGCCACAGCAAGGCGGCCTCTCTCGCGGGCTTCCTCGGCGCGGGCAAAACCGAAAGATGCCCGCACTCCCTCGAGAACTGGCATCGTGCGCTGGGAAGGCCGCCCCGCAGGCAGTGATCCAGGCCCTGCTGCGGGCGGACCTTGGGAGCAGGCTGCTCCCACGAAGGCGTCAGATACACCCGAGGCCTGCGCCCCTTTTTGCCCCGGTGGCTGCCGCGGGCGAGACCAACTCGGAGATGGGCGTCTTCTCCTTGCCAGGCAGCACGCGCGTCGAAAAATCAGAGCGGGCCTGGGCTCTCGAGCCCTGCGAGGGTCTCCCGCCAGAGCCAGCGCGCGCCTTGGCCGACCCTCGGCGAGCGCACCGAGGCCGGCGGCAATACGTGTAGCATGTGGCGCGCGGTGCGGGCTAGACAGACCTCGGCCTGGGCTATCACATGGGATCAGAGAATGGATGGATGCGGCTTGTGTTCGGGATTCGGTTTTTTGCTCTGTATGGGGCCAAGGGACCAGGAGGACAGAGAGACGACGACGAGGGCAACAAGGACGAGGGGGAAGGAGAAAGAGAACGACGACGAGGGGGTGGAGGGCCAGCACCCCCATCCGTCCTATCGGCCCAAGCCAAGAGCAAGGGCAGAATAAAGAAACGCATCGGAGTCACATTGGAGCCATATTGACACAATCTTGGGGTCGTCAACAAGGGTTTGAAAAGGGTCATCTGGGGGCAATCTCTAAGTCGTCTTGGGCTCATGGGGTCGTCCCAGGGCCACCAAACATCGGGGTCACGCGGTAGCCTTGGTTCAGTCGGAAGATAAGGGGCTCGTCTCGGTTTTCTTTTGCAGCCGCAGGGTCGCTCTGGGGTCATCATGGGGCTATTGCTTAGCAGGGGTGGGCATCTTGGGGCGACAGGGGTGATCTCGTGATCCTTTCAAAACCCTGTTGGGTCCATCTTGGAATCATCTTTCCGTTGCTGACTCTCTCGTTGCTGCTGCTACTGATGTTGCTGTTGTTGCTGGAGTCGATGCTGCTGGTGCTGCCTTGGCTGCCCGTGGTGCTGGTGCTGGTGCTGTATAACGTGTCGGGCCCTCTTGGAGCCGTCTTGGGGCCTTCGCGGGGGCTTCCTGGGCCTCTTGGGGCCCTGCGGGAGCCCTCTGACGGCCCTTAAGAGGCTTCCGAGAGGGCCCCAAGAATTCAACAATCTAACACAAACCGCCTCCTTATTGGAGAGCGTCTTGTGTTAAATCAGTGTTGAACAAGTGGATCCTCTTGGAACAGTCTTGGGGCCCTCTTGGGGCCCTCGCCCTCTTGGAGCCCTCTGAAGGCCCTAAGAGACCTCCAAGGGGGCAAATAATTCTACACACATGTAAGACAAACCGCCTCCTTATTGGAGAACATATTGTGTCAAGTTTGTGTTAAAGTTCGGGCCCTATTAGAAAAAAACCCAATAAAGGTCCAAGAGAGACTCAAGAAGGCCCCAAGAGAGGGCTTGTTCAGCTTCCTCGCGGGGGGGCCACCATGCATCCGCTCGTTGTACAACTGTTTTCTCTTGCGGGGCTCGGCTTGAGGTTCGGGGGGCCTTCAGGAAGGTTCCAGCCTGAGCTATCCAAAGACTTCGCGTGAGCTTCGGGTGCGATTGCGCTGCTCCAAGAGGGCTCCGAGACGGCCCCAGAGCGCTCCAAGACGCTCACAATGGCTTCAAGACGGCCAAAAAGACCTTGCAGACGCCCCCCCGGGGCTCCAAGAGGACCCCCCAGGGGCCCCAAGAGGCCCAAACCAAAGTTGTTCAATTGTTTTTGAAGGATGTTAGCGTTCTCGCTTTTACGGGGTTCCAACGTTTCAAGAAGGCCCAAGAGGCCACCATGATCGGCCCAAGACGGCCTACTGTAAGAGGCCCCCTAAGAGGGTCCGAAGACGACCCACGAGGGCAGCAAGACGACCCATGAGGAACACAATGCGGCCCAAGAGTTCTCCAAAACGGCCCCAGAAGGGGACCCAGGGGACCACCGCAACTCACGTTGTGAGGTTATGTGCATCAGGATCGCCTTTCGTGATGCGGCGTGGGGGCATGCGGAGAGCCTTCGCAAGTATACGCGGCGCCAGGGTCAGCATGCATCCGAACATTGTACGATTTCAGTAATTTTCTGAAACGATCGCCGAGCCTCTTGGGAGCCCTTTTTGGGGCCTCTTGGGGGCCTACTGGGGGTTCTTGGGGCCTCATAGGGGCCTGATAGGGGCACATTGGGCGACTCTTGAAATATGTTGATACTTCTTGGGGCTTCTTGGGGCGTCTTAGGGGTGCCGTTTGGGGGCATCTTGGGAGCTTGCTGGGACCCCAAGAGGGCCCCGAAAAGACTCCAAGAGGGTCCCGAAAAGTCCCAGGGCCACCCGGAAATGCTGCAAAACTTTCCATCTCTGCGTGACCTGGAGACCTCTCGGGGCCCTCTTGGAGCTCTCTTTGGGGGCTCCACGACAGCTTGGGGGCGCTTAAGGAGGCCCCAAGAGGGCCCCGAGGAAACTCCAAGAAGGTTCTTAACTGTCTCCGGGTCGCCCGGAGATGCTGCAGTACCATCTCCGGGTGACCCAGAGACCTCTCGGGGCCTCTTGGAACTTTCACGGGGGGGCTCCTATACGGCAAAGGGGAGGGCGGAAGAGGGGAGACAGTTTCTTCGGGCCTGATGGGGGCCTCTCGGGCGCTTCTTGAGGTCTGTTGGGGTTACTTGGGGACCTCTCAGGGCCTCTTGGGGGTCCTCTTGAACCCTTGAAGCGTCTTCTCGGGTTTGTCTCGGGACCCAATCGGGGACCGAGAAGCAAGATAGTTGTTGTATTTGCTGCTGCTGTTGTTGCTACTGCTGCTGTTGCAGTTGGTGTGCTTGCTTTAGTGGTAGTAGTAGTAGTAGTAGTAGTAGTAGTAGTAGTAGTAGTAGTAGTAGTCGTAGTAGTCGTAGTAGTAGTAGTAGTAGTAGTAGTAGTAGTAGTAGTAGTAGTAGTAGTAGTAGTAGTAGTAGTAGTAGTAGTAGTAGTAGTAGTAGTAGTAGTAGTAGTGGAGTAGTAGTACTAGTAGTAGTAGCAGTAGTAGTAGTAGAAGTAGCAAGTGTAGTAGTAGTAGTAGTAGTAATAGTAGTAGCAGTAGTAGTAGTAGTGGTAGTACTAGTACTAGTAGTACTAGTACTAGAACTAGTACTAGTACTAGTAGTCGTACCAGTAGTAGTACTAGTAGTACTAGTCGTACTAATAGAAGTAGTAGTAGTAGTAGTAGTAGTAGTAGTAGTAGTAGTTGTAGTAGTAGTAGTAGTAGTAGTAGTAATAGTAGTAGTAGTAGTAGTGGCAGTAGTAGCAGTAGCAGTCGTAGTAGTGGTAGTAGTAGTAGTAGGAAAGTAGTAGTACTAGTACTAGTACGAGTAGTAGTAGTAGTAGTAATACTAGTCGTAGTCGTCGTCGTCGTCGTAGTAGTAGTACTAGTAGTGGTGGTGGTGGTGGTGGTGGTGGTGGTAGTAGTAGTAGTAGTAGTAGTCGTAGTCGAAGTAGTAGTAGTAGTAGTCGTAGTAGTAGTAGTAGTAGTCGTAGTAGTAGTAGTAGTAGAAATAGTAGTAGTAGTAGTAGTAGTCGTAGTAGTAGTAGCAGTAGTAGTTCATAGTAGTTCATAGTAGTCGTAGTAGTAGAGTAGTATAGTAGTAGTTAGTAGCGTAGTGTAGTAGTAGTAGTAGAGTAGAAGTAGTTAGTAGTAGTCGTAGTAGTAGTAGTAGTAGTAGCTATAGTAGTAGTAGTAGTAGTAGTAGTAGTAGTAGTAGTAGTAGTCGAGTAGGAGTAGTAGTAGTAGTGGTGGGTGTGCTGGTGGTGGTGGTGTTGTGGTGGTGTTGGTGTTGGTGTGGGGGGTGGTTGGTGGTGGGCGGTGGTCGTGGTGGTGGTCGGTGGTGGTGGTGGTGGTGGTGGGTGGTAAGAGAGAGCGCGCCCACAGGGCCCGAGCAAAGGGGAGGGGGGGCTAGGCTTAAGCTACCCCCCCCTCCCTTGAGCCGCCCTTGTTGGAAGCACCCCCCCCTCCCCCCCCTTTTTTTGCAAGGGGGGGGGGCTTACAGCTACCCCCCCCTCCCCCCTTGGGCCCTCCCCGGAAGCTCCAAAGGGGGGGGGGGTGCTTAAGCCACCCCCCCCTCCCTTGGCGCCGCCCTGCTGGAAGCTACCTCCCCCCCTCCCCCCCTTTCGTGCAAAGGGGGAGGGGGGCTTGGAAGCTACCCACCCCCCACCCCCCTTTGGCCGCCCCGGAAGCTACCCCCCCCTACCCCCGGGGGGGTGCTTAAGCTACCGCCCCCCTCCCTTGGAGCCGCCCTGCTGGAAGCTCCCACCCCCCTCCCCCCCTTTGTGCCAAAGGGGGGGGGGGCTTGGAAGCTTGCCCCCCCCCCTTGCCCCCTTTGGCCGCCCAGCCCCCGGAGCCTCCGCCCTCCCTTTCGCCGACGATCCAAAATGAACAATCCACGATCGAGGATGGACGATCGACGATCAACGATCGACGATCGAAAATCCCAATCGAATCGCTTGCAATCGATTGCACTCCATTCCACTGCAATCCCCCTCCCCACCTCCCTCCGCTCCCTCCCCTCCCTCCCCACCCTTCGTTCCATCTCCTCCCTCCCCTCCCTCTCCTCCCCTCCCTCCCTTCCGTCCTGTCCCTCCCCTGCAATCCAATCGATTGAATCGATTGCAATTCAACCGGTTGCAATCCAATCGATTGCAATCCAATGGATTGAAATCGAATCGTTTGCAATCCAATGGATTGCAATCGATTGCAACGCAAGTGTATCATTCAACTCGTCCCGTGCCAACGCCCGGGAACGAACAATTACCCTGGCGACGTACCCAACCCCTGCGCAAACGCGGGGCGCAAATAGTTTAGGACACTTTAGAAGGGGGGCGATGACGGAGCGAGGGTTACATATGTCTGCAGACGGAATTCGGGAGACTCGCAGGACAATGGCTTCAGGACAAGGACTAGATAAAGCTGATTGGTTGCAATCCCTGAGCAACCCTAGCCACTTCGAAAGCGGGGATCTCAGATCGCAGCCCCCCAGGGATGGCGAGGTCTAATTTGGGTCCGCGCGTGGAGTCACTGTGCTGGGCCCCCCAGAAGGCCTCGAAAGTGGCGACGGTTTCACAGATCGCAGCCCCCCAGGGATGGCGAGGTCTAATTTGGGTCCGCGCGTGGCGTCTCTGTGCTGGGCCCCCCAGCAGGCCTCGAAAGTGGCGACAGTTTCACAGATCGCAGCCCCCCAGGGATGGCGAGGTCTAATTTGGGTCCGCGCGTGGCGTCACTGTGCTGGGACCCCAGCAGGCCTCGAAAGTGGCGACTGTTTCACAGATCGCAGCTCCTCAGGGATGGCGAGGTCTAATTTGGGTCCGCCCGTGGCGTCACTGTGCTGGGTCCTCCCCCAGCAGCATCGAATCGTGGCGACAGTTTTCACAATTCGCACCCCCCAGGGATGGCGAGGTCTAATTTGGGTCCGCGCGTGGCGTCACTTGCGCTGGGGGGCGGGCGCCCCCCCCAGCAGGTTCGAAAAGTGGCGGGACTGCTTCACAGATCGCAGCCCCAAGGGATGGCGAATTGGTCCGCCCGTGGCGTAACTGTGATGGTGCCCCTGAGGCCTCGAAAGTGGCGACAGTTTCACAGATCGCAGGACCCCCAAGGGATGGGACGGAGGTCTTATTTGGGTCCGCGCGTGGCGTCACTGCGCTGGCCCCCCCCCCAGCAGGCCTCGAAAGTGGCGACAGTTTCACAGATCGCAGCCCCCCAGGCATGGCGAATTTGGGTCCGTCCGTGGCGTCACTGTGCTGGGCCCCCCAGCAGGCCTCGAAAGTGGCGACAGTTTCACAGATCTCAGCCCCCCAGGGATGGCGAGGTCTAATTTGGGCCTGCCCGTGGCGTCACTGTGCTGGGCCCCCCCAGCAGGCCTCGAACGTGGCGACAGTTTCACAGATCGCAGCCCCCCAGGGATGGCGAGGTCTAATTTGGGTCCGCCCGTGGCGTCACTGTGCTGGCCCCCCCCAGCAGGCCTCGAAAGTGGCGACAGTTTCACAGATCGCAGCCCCCCAGGGATGGCGAGGTATACTTTGGGTCCACCCGTGGCGTCACTGTGCTGGGCCCCCCAGCAGGCCTCGAAAGTGGCGACAGTTTCACAGATCGCAGCCCCCCAGGGATGGCGAGGTCTAATTTGGGTCCGCCCGTGGCGTCACTGTGCTGGGCCCCCCCAGCAAGCCTCGAAAGTGGCGACAGTTTCACAGATCGCAGCCCCCCGCAGGCAAGACAGGAGGAGGCAAGAGGGAGACGGGACGGGAAGGAGGAAGTGGAGACAACACTGCTCTATTCAAAACGAATACCCAACCAAGGAGGGTTGGGAAAAATACGATTCCCCCCTCCGAAAATTGCACGAAGTGTAAGTCGGAGAACGCCAGCCCGTCGGGTTTGGCAGTGTTCGTGTAATACGGCGGCCAGCGGGGGGAGGAGGAGGCGGAGGATGGGGGAGGCAGAGGGGGAGGAGGAGGAGGAGGAGGAGGAGGTGGAGGAGGAGGAGGAGGCTTGAGGAGGCGGAGGCGGATGGGGGAGGGGGAGGAGGAGGATGAGGAGGATGA
>CAUYUJ010017440.1:57500-118216 GCA_963575745.1 Prorocentrum cordatum
CCGAAACCGAAGGTTTTTGAAGGATTTCGGCATACGCCCGCGACGACGCGCGCGTCTGCACTTCGTCCCGTTTTTTGCAGAGGATTCTCGCGACGGCACACGCGCAAGAGCGTTCGACAGATTTCGACATGCGCGCATGCGAAGCCCGTTTGGTAGCATTTTGTGAAAAGCTTGGAAAACCTATTCTCCCGCTCGCGCGCCAGCGAGCTGTCTCCGAGCGCGGCCGCGGCGTGCGCGCGCGGGGCGGCCCAAAATGGGCAGGCCCGTCCCGCGCGCTCAAGCCGGGGCGCCGCGCGTCAGACGGTGGAGTCCGTCTGGTCGCCGAGGTCGGCGAGGCAGCGCCCGTCAGCCTTAGAGTGGGAGAGGAGGGAGGGGGGCTGAGAAGCTGCGGAGACAGCAGGAGCTTGCTCACAGAGAATAGAAGAAGCATTCTCCCGCTCGCGCGCCAGCGAGCTGTCTCCGAGCGCGGCCGCGGCGTGCGCGCGCGGGGCGGCCCAAAATGGGCAGGCCCGTCCCGCGCGCTCAAGCCGGGGCGCCGCGCGTCAGACGGTGGAGTCCGTCTGGTCGCCGATGTCGGCGAGGCAGCCATACCCGTGCTCAAGGACCTTGCGAAGTGACAAGGTTTTGGCGGGCGGCCGCAAGCAGGGCAGGCCAAGCGGCGGGGCCGACTTGGAGGAACGAAGCGACGAGGCGGTCGCTGGCGGTGGCGAAGAACAAGATACGAGCCCGCGCGTGCTCGGGGAGCGCAGCAAGAACTGTAGAGGCGGCGGCGGCTTGCAGGTAGCGTTCGGCACTGGAAGCCTGACGCCAGCGCCCTCGCCAGAAGACGCGAGGGACGTCTTCCGTGGCGATATAAAAGTCTGTTGCGCCAGAGCCCCGCAGACAAGCGGGCGTCAGGTTGAGCCCCTGACCTGCTTTGGCAAGGGGGACGCCCAGAGCCAAAAGCAGATGATTCCACCGAGTACGGAAGCCGCTCGCACCGAAGGGGGCGAGAGGATCGGTGGAAGCCAGCCTCCCAAACACAAGATTCAATATCTTCACCGTGCCCCGATCGGAGCAGCGAGCATGTTGCGTCGGGTACGTTCTTCTGGTCTTTGGAACAAGAATCGAAAGAAAAGCATCTCCTTCGACTTCGAGACGGTCGCACGGAAGCGACAGGTCACAGCGGCGGGACGCCAGCAGTTCGCCAGGCCTGAGGAACATCGTGAAGCCCATGAGCAGCAGTGCCGCCATCACAGGCCAGTCCCAGGCGAGACAGAGCCCGACCATGGCGCGCAGCAGCGCGCGTGGCAAGGGGGGACGGAGCTTTGGCGGCTCCGCAAGCTTCCATTGTTTCGCTACGTCCCAAGCTTCTGTCAGAAAGGCCTTCCAATGCGGATGGGCGCTCTGGATTCCCAAGATGGCGTGGACCAAAATATAATGGGGAAAACCTGCATCATGAAGCCACACGCCGAAGGTCGCTAGGAAACGGGCGAGAAGTATCCCGCTTCGGTAAAGCGTGGCGGGTGGCACGCCAGTGTGTTCTGCTAACCACAGCTCGAAGGCATCAATCGATCTCGAACGACGGTCGAGATACGCGGAGGTGAGGTGAGAATCGCGCACGAAAGGAGTGCGCGGAGGGCGAGCGGGCGCGGGCGGCGCAGCTCCACTAAGCCCTTGGCCGGCGGTCGGCGCCGCGGCTCCCAGAGAGATGCAGAGGCCGCAGACGCACCACGGGATGAGCGCAGGGCGGCCAGGGCTCGGAGAGCTGATGAGCGTGGCGGCCCTCCTGCGCCTGGACGCGTAGAAGGGCGGAACGAGGGCGTCCCGCCCGTCGGTCTCGAACCCCGACGCCTCAGCCAGCATCGCCCGCGCCGAGCTGAAGGACCCGCCCATGTTACGGTAGGCGCGGCGAGCCCCTGCTTCGATCTCGGCTGGCAGAGCGTCCCCTTTCTCGAGGGTCGGCCAGTCAAAAGGCGGGCGCGGCTCGGCACGCGCCGCTGCGGCTGCTTCGGCCAGCTCGGAACGAGCTGCCGAGGACGTGAGGCCCGAATGATGAGGCACGGGCACCACCTCCGCGAAGGCGTCGAGGATCTCGGACGGAGGGGAATGGGATCCCCACAGCGCTGCTGGGATGGCGCCGTGACTGTCCTGCACGTGGTACAGAAAGTCGAAAAGGCAGGCCAGTTTGCCCGCGCGCCGCCGCTGCTCGATCTTTGAGCCGAGCCCGATGCCACGGATGGCGCCCGCTCCCATGGCCTGGAGGTCAGCATGTGCGGGAATAGCCTCGGGCTCGACGACGGCCGCGTAAGGATGCAGCCACGAGGCCTCGTCGATCGGCTCGGCGCCGCCTGTCTGAAACAGGCGCTTGTAGGCGTGCAGGGCCCGCAGGAGGCAGTGCAGGTCATCCTTGCCTTCGGGCTCGGCGGCCCCTGCGGGTGCGAAAGTCCTCAGCCACGACGCCGCACTCTGGAAGGCAGCTTGCCAGGCGGGGCCCCACCTCACTACCGTGATCTTCTCGCCGCCGATGTTGAGGCGCCACGCTAGGGCGCTCGCGGCCCCTGGAGGCAGGGGCTGCTCAGCGGCCGCCGAGGCCGTGCGCCGCGCTGCGAAGGCTGCAGCCGCGGCGCTTTCAGCGTCACCGCTGTGAGCGCCGCTGAGGGGCAGCTCGGGTTCAGAAGCTCGGCCACGCACGAAGCCGCTCGAAGACCCCCCTTCCTCGGCGGCACGCCCTCCTCCCTGCGGGGCCGCAACAGCATCGCTGGAAGAGCGCATGCCTACCGAAGTCGGAGTAGCCTGAGCAGCGGAGTCCGCGCGGGAGCCGGCTGGCCGCTGCGAGGTGGCGGGGCTCGGGCGACGCTTCGGAGCGACTCGAGGAGAGCGCACCGCGCGACGCCCAAGCGGCGCACGTGAGCGCGACGCCGCACGCCCCCTAGAGTGGTGACGGGGTGGCGACGGCGGCGGGGGAACGGGCCGCGGCGGCTCGGGGCCAGCACGCGGGCCGCGGCCCCGAGAGCGGCTGCGAGCCGCAGCGCGAGCGGCGGGCGGAGAGGTCTCCGCGCGGCGCGGGAAGGCCGCCTGCAAGCGGCGGAGGACCTCGGGGTTCAGGCCCGCCACGACGCGCTCGAGGTCCACCGAGGAGTCAGTGAGAGCACTCAAAACGACGTCCTCGAGCTCCGTCGGAGAGTCCTCCTCGCACGCGGGCTCCGCTCTCGAACGGCTGCGGGCGCTCGCTGGAGGGGACCCCTCAGGAGTGTGCGGGCCCTCCGATGCCTCTCCCGCCGGCGGCCCCGACGGCTCCTCAGGCGCGCTCGAGACGTCGATGGGAAGCGAGGAGCCGCCTCCCGAGGGCGAAGTGTGATCAGTCCCGTACGGGTTCGGCGACCGCGTACGGCTGCGGGCAGGGCTGCGGCTCCGCGGTGGAGGGCCCACTCCCGCGGCGGAGCTGGGGCGTGCGGCACCTGCCCAGTGGCGCGCATTAGCTGTGCGACGCGACCTGCGGCCAGGCGTCGTGGCGGCTCCCTCTTCAGGGGCGGGAAGCGCCGCCGTCGAAGCCCGCCGCTGCTTCTTGGCGCGCTTGTTGCGCGCGGCGCCCGTGCGCGAGGCGGAGTGTGGTGCGTGACCACCGCGATTGGGCTGGTCCTCGACAGCCTCCTCCCGCGGGCCCAAACGGGCGCGGACAGCGCGCCCCTCGCGACGGCTGAAGCTGGACGCTGGGTCGTCGGCAGGCCTCGCCAAGGCGCGCGGGTCCTCAGCCTCCACATCGGCCAGGGAGCGCCCCGTGGACGACGCGGGGGCGTCCCCAGCACGAGCGGCACGATCCGCATTGGCGAGGCCCGTCGAGACCTCAGCGTTGCGCAGGACGGCGCGCAGAGTTTTGCGCCAATCCCGACCCAGCTGGACGGGAGCCGTACGTGGCAAGCCCGCGGCCTCACGACTGGCGGCCTCGCGCAAGCGGCGGATGTAGGCGCGGTCGGCCATCCCCTCCGCGAGCTCGGCGCGAGCGACGGCACGCTCGCCTTCGCCGCGTGCTGGAGCCTGCACCGTGCGCCTCGTGGCGTCGGCCCGCGCGGTGCGGAGCGCGTCGAGCTCCACGCGGCCGCGCGACACGGCGGAGGCGAGGATGGCATCGGACTCAGCCGCCCGCGTCGCGAGGGCGGACGAAACCCTGCTCGGGAGAGGCGCACCCGAGGCGGGGAGGGCAGCCCGAGGGGCCAGCTCGGCACTCGCCAGGGCGACCCGCGAAGAAACCGCCTCCTCGAGCGCCTGAAGGGCCATGGCCGACCCAGGAGCCAGCTTGCCCTTGCGGGCGCCCTTCCCTGCCGCTTTTGCCTGGGCGAAGGCGCGAGCGGCAGGACCGTCACCGCCCGTGCTAGGAGCAGCGGGCGGCGCGGCGGCCTGCGAGAGCGCCTGGAGCAGCACTGACTTGGCGTCACAGAGCTGCTTCCACTTGAGCGCGCGGGCTGCACGCTCGCCAGCCCCCAAGTGCGCAGGGGTCCTGTCTGGATGGTAGACTAAGGACTGGCGCCTGAAGGCGGCTTCGATGGTGCTGCGCGAAGCCCCGTCCACGACGCCAAGCAGCTGGCGAGACGCGCTCACCCTGGCCGCTCGCTGGAAGACGCGGGGGGTAGCAGCCGTGGCCCCCTTTGGCGCTTCCTGCGAGCCGACGCGCGACGAGCCCCCCCCGATCGCAGGCGGAGGGGCCGCTGCGGCCTTGGAGCGGAGGGCCAGGGGTGGCGGGCGCTTGGCGGCTGGGGGAGCCGAACCAGCGCTGGCGGCGGCAGGGTCGGGGCCGCGCGCGCCGCCCTCCGAGAATACAGGCGCCTTGGGCGAGGCGTCTGCTGTGGACGTGAAACGCCGGCCGCTGTCAGCGAAGAGCGCGTTGCGAGGCCCGCGACGCTCTCCGCTGGCGAGAGCAGCTTCGCTGTTGCTCTCGGCGGCGCCCGAGGGGTCAAGGGCGTCGCCCTGGGCGCCGTCGCCGGCGGCGTCGGCGGCCATGCCCGCACCCAACGGGAGGGTGGGGGCGGCCGCCCAACGGTGGCTGAGCAACCCCTCGGGGCCTCGAGCCACAAGCTGCGCAACAAAACGGCCCCAGAGACAAGTAGGGAATGCCGAGCGAGAGTCGGCGTACGCGATGCAATCAAAGCGAGTAAATTCTCCTCTCTCTGCTTCCACTAACCAGGCGGGAGGGGCACGGGACGGGGGCCTCACCGCGCGGTTGCGCGTGGGATCGTCGGCCCTATGCACGTCCGTGGGCACGTACATGCCTCCCATATATAAACCTCCTCCTATCACATAGGGCAAAGTGGTCGAGAGAACATGTGATAAACCAGGAGAGCTGCTGCGCCCGTGCGCGGTCGCGCCCAAAGCTACTTTTGAATCCAAGAGGACGGGGATCCGAGAGTCGGGGAGGCGAACACAACAGTATTTGCACAGACTCTTATACACGGTTGTCTCAAGGATATTGATGTGACGAGGCATGCGAAACTCCCATTTGTACGCGAGCCGAAAGCGCAGCGACTCTGATAGCTCGGTGACCCAGCGCGGCGCGACAGGGGGCTCAAGAGAAGGGAGCCCCAGGTCGTGATGCAGCTGGGTGAGCTCAGGGCCCACGGGCACGCCGCGGCTGAGCACGGCGAGGAGGCTCCGATTGTGCAGAATCGTGTGCCACCCCCCGTGCTCCGATCTGCGCCACAGCTCGGCAGAGAGCTGCGGGCTGATGGGAGCGCGGACAACGCCCCCCCAGCCGAGAGACGCGTCCGTACCGAACAACTCGGGGCAAGGCTGCGCCCGAAGGTCGGTTATAGCCGTAAAGGCTAGGAAGGTGCAGGCCAAGAGCTCGTCGCGAACATAAGGGGGCAGGTCGTATTCGATGCCGTCCTCGGTCGCCAGGCGCGACAAGAAGTTGTAGACGTGCGTAAAGATGGCGAGTAACGGGCGGCGATAGAGGAAGACCTGGACCCAGCAGCCCACCAGAGAGGCTAGCAGGGAGCGGGTGGTGATCCCGAGGTAGATTTGGATCAGGGTCAGCCTGCACAGGGCCACTGTCCGCACAAGAGGAGCGCAGACGATGCCTATGCGCCCCTCCACCTCGGCGCCCACCACCACTTTGTGCGTTTCACCGCGCGCGCGCTTACCTGGATGCTGTATCAGGCCCACGCGCGGGTAGCCCGCATCACACGCGGCAAAGACCTCACGATCACGGCGACACGGGTCGTCGGGGCGAGGAGCGGAGCCACGCCACGAGAGCTTCTGAAAACCTGTGTGGTCATCAATATTCAGCATCTCGACAAACGGGCCCCGCGGAAAGGGCGAGCGGTGGACAACCTGCTCGTGAGGCCTCAAAGCCCCGAAGCTGTGCAAGACGCCTTCATGCGCAGAGTTGGCAATCTCCACAGCCATGTTGTCGCCCATCGCCAGAGCATTGAGGCAGGGCGCGACATCCACACCCTCCAGCTCGGGGCGCCAGGCTCGAAATGCCTTGAAACGAGAGGATGGCAGGCGAACGCGCAGGGCGTTACGTCTGGCACGCGCGGGAGGGACGCGGAACGTGTAGTAAAATTCCCGAAGGTCGTCACAAGAAACTGCCAGCCATTCCCCAGGTGCCAGCCCCAAACGGCACAGGAGGAAACCTTGGCCAAGGCGCTGGGTGCTGGAAGAAATTGAAGCACAGCGGCTGTTCACAACCGTGGGGTTCAGGATCAGCCTGTCGAAATCGCTGTCCTTCGGTACCCTGAAAGCTCCACAGGCTTCATCCCAGGCGAGGTCCGAAGCAGGAGTCAGGTACAGGGCGCCGCAGGCATCCCACTTCTGGAGTAGGGCCCACAGCTCGGCGCGGTCCATATGGACGCGCGCTCCCTTCTGGCCAGCAGGCCACTCTGATGCCGGTAGCCGCATAACCTCAGGATCGAGGAAAGCTTCGCGGACTCGCGCGTCAGAGAGGAAGGGAACGGGATCAAACTCTGGCGAATAATCCCACTTGATGCGAGATGCCCTGACTTTCAAATCGAAGGGCTCGGCCTGGGTGGAGTCCCAAGCCGCCGCAGTCGCCAACGACCCAGGCACCGGAGGAGCGCCGGTCGGGCAGTGCCGCATGGGGGCAGGCACGGAAGAAGAGGAGGTGAAAGAGGCCTCCAGAGCTGCAACATGGGTGGCCAGGCCATGGAGCGAGACCTCGGTGGAGTCGAACTTGGCGAAAGCCCGACCTAGGTCGCTCTTGCCGCCACGGGCAAGGCGAACTGCGATCCGACACAACCGTTCGATACGGGTGCGGACGCCCTCCTGGCAGGGCGAGACCGTGGCACGGACGCGAGCCTCGGCGGGAGCGAGGCTGGGATGACCCAAGGTGAGCCAGTTCAACGCAATAACGGAATACTGCGCGAGCGTCCGCGCCGCGCGCCGCAGTCTCCAGCGCTCCCTGCGCCTCGCCGACAAGCCGTCAGGCGGGGGACCAAGAGGAGGAGCAGGCGGGCACGGCCAAGGATCGCGGGGAGGCGGCCCCAAAAGGTACGGACCGTCCCTGTCCATTGCACGCATAGATGAGCGGGAGAAAGAACCAAGAGAACATCGAGCACCCATCCCAACCTGGGACAGCGCTGCTGCCCAGTGGGTGATATCAATGTTCGCGCCTGGGAACAGGCGCAGCAAGGCAGACAAGTCAGCGACGAATGGCGCGACTTTGGCAAGAGCAGCAGAGGTGCCTGAAGGAGAGCAAGCACCAGCAGGGACACCAACCTCAGGGGCTGCAGGCCCCCTGGAGGGCGCGCTCGACTGAGGCAAGCGTCGGCCAAAATGGCCCGAGGGATCCGAGAAGCGGTTCGGAGCAGAGCGAAGGGCGTGGTGGCGGAACGTACTCCTCCCTGCGGGGCCGCAACAGCATCGCTGGAAGAGCGCATTCCTACCCTCACGCCCTCGCTGTGCCCAAACGCGCCTAGCAACCGCAACAGCGTCGGTGCAGTCTGTGCGCGGCGGCGCACCCCGGCCCCCCGCAGGCCCACCCTTCCAGGTGGCGGGCGCCGAAGGCGCCTTCAGTCTTTCTTGGGCACCGCCTTCGGCGCCTTGGAAGCACCCTGGGTCTTGAAGGGCTGCTTCGCAACCTTGGGCTGCTTGGGCTGGTGAGGAGGGTGCTTGGGGAGCGCGACGGCGCGCTCGGCGTCGAGACGCGCCCGAAATGCTTGCAGCTCCTTCACGTATTCGCCCTGCGCCGACAGCCAACGAGGGTCCACCAGAGGTGAAAACGGGGTCTGGGCCTCGCGCTCCGTGTGAAGACTCGTCACGCGACACGGGGGAGGCTCCAGTCCTGTGAGGAACCAGGCGGCTTCGAGATAGCCGCGGTCCCCCGCCAGTTGGTCGATGAACATGCACTGACACGTCAGTAGAGTCTGGACTCTCTCGGGATTGCCCTCTTCGCAGGCCCGCCACAGCTCGGCGCTGAGAAAGGCGAAATGCGTCAGCAACTCGTGCGTCGTCGGCTGAGCCCCCAACGGACTGTGCTCCCGAAAGTACTGATGCATGGCCATGGGGGTCACGGCGCTGACTTCCACGCCTAGGACGCGAGCCAGATTCTCCTTCATCAGCCCTCGCACGTCGGGGCCGTGCTGTATCAGCGCTTGCTGCCACTCGCGCCTCCGAGCAATGCCCCCCATCTGAGCCGATACGGGCGCGGGCTCGCCCGAGCTCGCGGGCGGAGATTGAGCTGAGTCGCTCAGGGTCCCCAGCAGCGGATGGACGGTTGGACGATGGCCCCGCCCCTGCTGCAGAAGGAGGGACTGGTGCAGGCACTGTAGCATGAGGCTGAAGTCCGTCGGATTGGCCGTATGGGGCGGCTCTAACCCGTCGGCGCCGCCCGCCTCGGCAAAGCCGTCGACCGCAGCGGGATGGGCTAACCCAGGTGGCGGCGGAGGGCCCATCGTTCCGAAGCCCGACGAAGGGGCCCGAGGGACAGCCAGAGAGCGCGCCTTTTCCCACGCCGAGACCAGCGCGGAGGTCGGACCCTTGGGACGCGCGGAGACCCGCTGCGGGGCCACGGGCGCGTGGGACAGGACGGCCTCGATCCCCGCAGGGTCCAGCCCGAGGCGCACCGCTTCGTCGCTGAAGAGCTGAGGCACCTCGGGCCGATCGCTCCGAGCAGGCGGCTCGGGGCCCAGCGATTCGGGTCGGCCGACCATCGTGGAGGCTGCGTGGGCTGCAAGCAAAGCGCGCATTTCGGCAGCTACTTCGGCACGGGTCATAGGAGCCCCGTCGTCCAGAGCCGCCGCAGGGGCACCAGGAGCGATCGAAGCGGGGCCCGCGACCCGTGGCGGCGCGGCTGCGCCCGTGCGCTTCGGGGGCGGGCCGCGAGGCGCTCCAGCGTCCGCGGGAGATCGCGCACTTGGGGCCGGGCGTTCGGCGTCCTCGTCGGCCGCGAACCCTTCGGGCTCTTCCATCTCGTCGGCAGAGTGATAGGGAGTAGCCCGATCGGCCCCTGGGAGCGGCTCCTCCCCTGCGGTAGGCGGGGCGCCGTGCAAGCGTGCGTAACCCTCGCGAAGCACCCGAACCCCTGAAGGGTGTGGCCAATAGACGCGGCCCCGCACCTCGGCGAAGGGGACGATGGCCGCGTCCTCGCCGACCTCTAGAGGGTAAAGCGACTCGAGCTCGAGCTCTGCAACCTCGATATCCACGACGAGGACGGAGGCAGTAGTGGCGAGCGGCCGCGAAGCGGCCCCCTGGAGCTGGGCGTCCACTAGCTGGAAGGGGCCTATCATCCCCGCAAAACCCCCCGCCTCGGCAGCCTCGAGCTCCGCCGTAGAGCGAAAGGCGCCAGGCAGGGCCAGGAGGATGCCCCCTTCTCGAGACGCGAGGGGGATAGCTGCCCAGCTGGTGTCGCCGTCGTCTAAACGCCAACGTGCGTAGCCGCGAGCCGTGGGAGCTGCGAATGGGTAGAGCTCGGGCCATAGAGGCCCTCCGCCAACTGGTGGCAGCTCGGCCATCAATGGGCGCAGCCGAGGGAGTTGCTCCCTGAATGCTGGGCGTCAGCCCGCACGAGCGCTCAGGGCCGCGGCGGAACCCCGTAAGCCAGCGCTCGCGCCGCACGGCGGCCCTGCTCAAAGGGGGCAGGAACCGCTCCGCGCGGCCAGGCGGAGGCCCTGAGCCTCCGCCACGCGTACGGGCCCAGCAGCCCGATGCAGCAGCCTGCGCAGGCGCTGCACGCGGCCGTCACCCCAAGGAGGGCGACGACCGTGCTGAGCAGCCAGGGCGAAACCCCGCCGCTCAGATCCACCGCCAGCCCGAGGCAGACGGTGGGGCAGGCGGAACCCGCCGAAGGGAGGGGGCAGAAAGCCCCCTCACCCTCGGACGAGTCCGCCTGCTGGATGGACCAGGCCGGCGCAGGAGGCCCTGGGTCCTGAAGATCAGAGAAAGGGGCAGACACGAGCCGCTCGTAGAGCGCGGCCCGCAGCCCCCTGAAGAAGATCTCCCCAGCGCCTCCGAGAGCCGCTTGTGCGAGCGCCTGCATAAGGCGTCCGCACGCGCGGCCGACGGGGGGGCACTTGGGCTGAGAAGCTGCGGAGACAGCAGGAGCTTGCTCACAGAGAATAGAAGAAGCATGGTTTTCTTAAGATTTCGCAAGAGCTCGCGCGTAAGTTTTTTTTTTTTGAATCAGTGTTGCGAAACCATGTGTTTTTGTATGTTGTTTGGAATTTCAATTTTGAAATCTCTCCGGAACCGAAGGTTTTTGAAGGATTTCGGCATGCGCGCGCCACGACGCGCGCGTGCGCACTTCGTCACATTTTTTGCAAGGGATTCGTGAAAAAAGTGATATGTTAGAACAAACCATGTCACCGCATAGTGTTTTTTACAAGGGAACCGCAGGGGGGGGGAACCCGGCTTGGCTGGGATGGTATGAATTCATATTTAGGATGGACATGTGATCAGAATCATATGTAATTTACAGCACGCGCGGGGTAACCGATAAGTCCGGGGGGGGTAGATTCTATTACTCTGTTAGAAAGGAGAATCCACTATGCTGAACTTGAAGTCGTCATCTCCACTGCTCGCGAAAACATCCCACCCACCCACCCGCAACTTGGTTTGCAAAACCTGTTAAGACCGACTACGACGACACCGACGACAACGACTAGGACGACACCGACGACGTCTCCGACGGCTTCGACGACGACGACGACGCCGACGCCGACGACGACGAAGACGACGACGACGCCAACGAAGGCGACGACGAGGGAGGAGGAAGGACGACGACGGCGACAACGACGACAACGACGAGGGAGGAGGGAGGACGGCGACGACACGAACGACGACGAAGGAGGAAGGACGGCGACGCCGACGACGACACGACGAGGGAGGAGGGAAGACGACGACGACAACGACGACGACGACACCGACGAAATAGGAAGGACGACGACGAGACGCCGACGACGGACGACGACGACGACGAGGGAGGAGGAGGAAGGACGACCACGGCGACAACGACGACGGAAACGACCACGACGCCAAAGAGGACGACGACGTCGAACACGAGAAAAGACAGAGGACGACGTAGGCGACGACGACGACGACGCGGGAGGAGGGAGGACGGCGACGACGACGACGACGACACAAGAGCGCGCGCGCACGCTTTTGTTGAAAATCCGTGTTGCGAAACCTTGGGTTTTTGTATGTTTTTTTGGAAGCACGATTTTGAAATCCTTCCGAAACCGATGGGTTTTGAAGGTTTTCGGCATACGCCCGCGACGACGCGCGCGTCTGCACTTCGTCCCATTTTATGTAGAAAGGATTCTCGCGACGGCACACGCGCAAGGGCGTTCGACAGATTTCGACATACGCGCGCCTGAAGCCCGTTTGGTAGCATGTTGTGAAAATCTGGAAGAACCGATGGTTCTCTGAAGATTTCTCAAGAGTTCGGGCGGAAGCTTTTTTAGCAAATCAGTTTTGCGAGACCGTGTGTTTTTGTATGTTGTTTGGAAACTCGATTGCGAAATCATTCCGGCACCGAAGGTTTTGGAAGGATTTCAGCATGCGCGCGCGACGACGCGCGCATGTGCATTTCGTCCCATTTGTTGCAAGGGATTCGTGGACAAGTGCTATGTTAGAACCACAAATGTCACCGCATAGTGTTTGTTTACAAGGGAACCTCAGAGGGGAAACCCGGTTTGGCTGGGATGATACCATTTCATATTTAAGATGGACGAGAGTGCAGAATATAAATCAAAATATACTATCCCAGGGGGACGCGATAAGTCCGGGGGGGGGGGGGGGGAGTCTATTTTTTTAGAAAGGAGAATTGATTTTTACCCATGATTTGATACATCCCACGCTCTTGCAAACATCCCACCCACCCACCCGCAACTTGGTTTGCAAAACCTGTTAAGACCGACTATGACGACACCGACGACAACGACTACGACGACACCGACGGCGTCTCCGACGATTTCGACGACGACAACGACGCCGACGCCGACGACGACGAAGACGACGACGACGACGCCAACGAAGACGACGACTAGGGAGGAGGAAGGACGACGACGGCGACAACGACGACAACGACGACAACGACGAGGGAGGAGGGAGGACGGCGACGGCGCGACCGACGACGAAGGAGGAAGGACGGCGACGCCGACGACGACAACGACGAGGGAGGAGGGAAGACGACGACGACGACGACGACGACGACGGCGACGAAATAGGAGGGACGACGACGAGACGCCGACGACGGACGACGACGACGACGACGAGGGAGGAGGAGGAAGGACGACCACGGCGACAATGATGACGGAAACGACCACGACGCCAAAGAGGACGACGACGACGAACACGAGGAAAGACAAAGGACGACGTAGGCGACGATGACGACGACGACGACGACGACGCCGACGACACAAGAGCGCGCGCGCGCGCTTTTGTTGAAAATCCGTGTTGCGAAACCTGTTGTTTTTTATAGCTTTTTTGGATACACGATTTTGAAATCCTTCCGAAACCGATGGGTTTTCAATGTTTCGGCATACGCGCGCGACGACGCGCGCGTCTGCACTTCGTCCCGCTTTTTGCAAAAAGGATTTTCGCGACGGCACACGCGCAAGGGCGTTCGACAGATTTCGACATGCGCGCGCGAAGCCCATTCAATAGCACGTTGTGAAAATATTGAAAAACCAATGGTTCTTAAGATTTCGCAAGAGCTCGTGCGGAAGTTGTTTAGCAAACCGGTGTTGCAAAGCCCTGTGTTTTCGTATGTTTTTGGAAACCCGATTGCGAAATCCTTCCGGCACCAAGGGTTTTTGGAGGATTTCGGCATGCGCGCGCGACGACGCGTGCGTGTGAACTTCGTCCGGTTGTTTTGCCAGGGATTCGTGAAAAAAATCGATGTTAGAACAAAAAACGTCACCGCATAGTGTTTTTCACCAGGGAACCTCAGGGGGGGAACCCGGCTGGCCTGGGGCATTGTGATTTCACATTTAAAATGGACATGTGGTCAGAATAACATGCGATCTACATACCCGAGAGGGGGACCGATGACGCCGGGGGGGGTAGTCTATTCTCTTTTGTAGAAAAGAGAATCGACGTGGTGCAAAAAATGTGGTGGTGCGCAACCAACCACGTGGTACAATCGGTCTGGTGCAATGTATGTGGTGCAATATGATTTTCTGTTTGATGACGTGCGCGTCTACATGTAAAATAACGGCGTATAACGCAACAGCGAACCGCAATAACAAACGACAGCAACGACGACAGCAGCAGCAACAACAATAACAATCATCATAAGACTGTTCGCTGTTACTTGCCCGTGTGTCGTTCAAAACGAATTCCCCACGCCCTCGATACCCGCCCTTGTCGTCTTCGATCACACCCCCTTCGGCGGGATTCCCTCTCTTTGCAGGGGGCGGCGGGCGGACTTAAACAGGCGGGCGAAATTGAACGGGCGGACAATCCTTCGCGGGCGCACATGTGCCCGCCATTGGAATTGGCGTGGGCCCTGCAAGCAGAGGAGGGGGAGAACGAGGGAGAGCGGGAGGAAGGGAGGGGGAAGGACGAAAGAAGAGGGAAAACGCAATGAAAGAAGAAACGAAGACGGGGGCGGTTGATTAGAGGCGGAGAGAGAGAGAGAGAGAAACAAAAAAGGTAGAGAAAGAGAGGGGAGAGAGAGAGAGAGAGAGAGGGGGGGGAAAAAAAAAAAAAAGAGGGGGGAGGCAGGAGAGGGGAGGGAGAAGGGAGGAGGGGAGGGAGAGGGGATAGGGCAGAGAGGCATAGGGATGAGGGAAGAGAGGAGGGAGAGAAAAGGGAGGAGTGGAGGGAGGAGGGGGGAGGGAGAGGGAGGAGGAGCAGTCATCATCATCGTTGCCATAAGCACCATCACCATGACCACAATGACCACCATCATCATCAGCATCATAAACATCAACATCATCATCGACAACAACAGCACCGTCCCCATAACCATCATCTTCATAATCATCATCGCCACCTTCATAATCGCCATCGACGCCGTCGTCATCATCAACGGCCGAACATGCGCGAGGGGGGAACGGCAATGTTCGCGCCACTTGTAGTGAGTGGGGCTCTTGCCACCGTTTAAAGCAGCACACGGGGCGCCCCCCCCCCCCCCCCCCATGCCCCCGCACTTGGGAGATCAGCCCACGCCGCCATCGCCGCCGCGGACCCTGGGCCGGCAGGTGAAGGCGGGGGCAGGAACCATTACAACTGTAGCAAAGGAAAGAAAGCTCCAGTCAGAAAAGCGCGACTGAGTGCGAAGCCCATGCGGGAGAACGCCAATGAAACGGCGGGGGGCGCGCAATCCTCCGCGCTGAACGCGCGCATCCCCAAGCAATGCATCTAAGTATTTTTCCCACCGACGTCTACGGAGGGCGCCGTTACTCATTTTCTTTTTCGCGCGCACCTCCGCCTCCAGCCCCGCGCGCGGCCGGGCCGCCGCGCGGGCCGCGGCGGCCGCCACCTGGGAGGCGGCGCTCGCTGGCCAAGGCCTGGCGGCGGCACCCGCTACAACGCCGCCACGCAGCAGCCCCCTGACTACGGGTTCGCCCCCGCGGCCTTGGCGGCGGCGGGGGCGCCCCGGGTCCGCTGGGCCAGGTGGCGCCGCGAACGGGCCCGAAACAGCGGCCGACGAGCTGCCCCCTCGAGGCCCACATGCTGCAAAAGTGCCAGTGGGGCGACAATACAAGGGGTAAATGTTTTCGATTCACACAGCGGGGAGTCATCGGATGAGCTTTTCGCGCGTCACCCTTGAATTGACCACCTGGCCACCGATGCGAGCGCGCACGAGTGCAGTTTCACGCTCGACCCGATCGAGTTTTCGAGGGGCTTCTTCTTGTCTCAGAGCCCTGCAAGGAAGGAGGTTTCCAACCAGTGCAGTTTTCGGGAACGCATGGGCTCTTACTTGGAGGGGCCAGCGACAAATCAGCCGGCCACCGACGCGACCGAGTACTTGTCCAGTTTCACGCTCGAGGCGATCGAGTTCCCAGGTAAGGACCTCCTCCAGCCCATGGGTTCGGTCGGAAAGGAATTGCCCGAAGCGATCGAGCCCTTCGATGCGCACCCCCCTCGCCCATGAGTTCGGCCGGGCAAGAGGTTTTCGACCGGGGCAGCCTGCAGAATCTACTGTCGGGGCGGGAAGACCCGCTCTACGGAGGCGGCGGGAACGGCGGCAGCAGGACCACGCAGCGGGTCCGGGCTGAGAAGCTGCGGGCACAGGGCCCGCTCCAGACGGCGCAGATCGTCGCCGCGGTCGCTGCCGAGCTGCAGCGGGCGCAGACGGGCCCGCGCCGAGGCAAGGGCGCGCCCCCCACAGGCCCGCGCGCGGACGCGCGGCCACCCACAGCCACCAACACGAAACCCCGGCGCGAGAAGCCCCAGCGGGAGGACACCCCGATCATCTCCAGGCTGCGCCCCCCCGATGGCCACCGTGGACAGCGGCCAGAAGGTCGCGCAGACAGAGGGCACCTCCAAGCTCCAGGACGTCACCTCGACCGCCACCTCCGAAACGCCGCCCTCTGCGCTGGAACTGGCCGGGGCGGCGCCGGCGAGGGATCTGCCCCAGGGACGAGCCCGCCTCTACGGAGACCCGCGGGGGCAGAGCAAGATCGCCCCGCCCAACGCGGTCCAGACCATCCCCGAGTAGTCCGAGGAGCCCCGCGCCATCCTGGCGGCCGCCCGCGTCGAGTACGAGCAGTGCGAGGGCGGGCGGAAGGCCCTCGGGAATCGCCTGAGTATCACCTACGTCGTCTTGGACAGCAGCGGGTCCGACTCGGTCTTCCTCGAGGGTCAGCGGGGCCCCCGCTCGGCCAAGGCCAACATCGCCTACCTCAGCGACTCCGCGCCGGAACGCGCGGGGCCCCACGCATCCATGAAGGACGACGAGCCGGTCGCCACCGCCAAGCTGTAGATGGTCAACTTCCGGATCGCGATCTCCACGGAGTTCGCCGATGAGACTCTATTCCACATGGCCTCCGCGGAGCCGCAGACTACTCTCGCCCTCGTCCTCGGGGATGACCTGGCGGAGCGCGTGCTGGCGCGTGCTGCGCACCCGCGGCGCCATCGCCTACGAATCGGAAGTGACGCGCATCGTTTCGACGACCGAGGCCAACGCCGACTCCTTCCGGAAGGCCATCCCCGCGAAAGGCGTCTTCTTCATCATGCAGCAAGACGCCCCCGCGGCGCTCCCCCGCGCTGGCTCTCCCGGAGGGTCGACGAGGAGGAGGGCGCGAACAAGTACTACCAACGCGTCTACCAGCTTGCCCAGCAGGGACATGGCCATCTCTTGCACCGTCCCCACGGAAAAGCTCAACTAGGCGTCGCAGGCTCTGCCGAGGTCAACCCCGGAGAGGCCGACGCCATCAAATGGCGCATGCGGTGCCCCCGCGAACCTGATCGCCGCCTGGGAGCTCACCACCCGGGTCACCGAGCGCGGCATCCAGAACGTCACCGACGCTGCCCGGGCAGGCGCCCGCGCGTGGATCTTGCAAGGGGACACGCCGGCGGGCGCGGTCGCCACCGCCCACACTTGCGCGTCTGGGGCCATCGGGCCTCGGGCTCTCTCGAAGAACGGCGCCTCCTCCTAGGCCACCCGCCAGGCGAGCAGTAAGGGGGCCCGCCGACGCTGGGGGGGCCCGAAGGCCCCGCCTCAGTACGATGCCCCTGCCGCCCCCCCGACTACCTCCCAGGGCGCCCACATGGGCGCTGCTGCGGCCGCCGCCGAGGTCCCGGAGGGCACGGATGCCGCTGGGGCCAGGAAGGCTGGGACAACCCCCCACGAGGCGGAGCCCGCCGCCAAGCATGCCAAGGGCGAGGATGGCAAGTCGGCCCAGGCTGGCCCCGCCGCCCCACCTTTCGCACGGTTTTTCAACGCCAGGGCCCGCGGCGGCCAGGGCGACTGCTTCCACATCGCCGTCGCCCGGGCGCTCGCCGCCCCCGCGCCGTCCAAGTCGAGCCCGAAAGCCGATGACTTCAAGCCCAGGGGTCGGCTTCAGGCCAACATTCGCCTCGCCGTTCAGGCGCGGGCCCTCGAGAATCTGCGCAAGGCGACCGAGGAAGACGCTGACAAGATTGGCACCACGGGGACGCCCGCCTACTCCCTGGTAGTCCACCGTCGCCGAAGCCACCAACTGTGACATCTACGTGTGGTCTCGCACACCAGGCGCCGAGAAATGGGTGCTCTACGGCCGCGAGCAGAAAGCAAAGCCACGCCTGACGGAGATCTCGCTGGAGTTGGACGACCTCCACTACGAATGGCTCCAGCCGAAGCCCGAGCATGCTGAGACGGTCGAGCGCCGACAGACCCTCGAGCAGGCGCGAGAAGGCCCTCGGCCACCCGGTCGTCGGCCTCCAGGTAGAGGGCCGCTCGCTCGACCCCGAGGCCATGTCCGTCTTGGGAATCCCCGCCCCCTCCAGCAGGGCCGCCTCGAGCCGGGCGCCCGGGCCCCGCATCGACCCTGAGGCCGCGCCCACCCAGGGCCCCCCCGCCCCTTCCAGCACGGCGGCCGCGAGCCGCGCGCCCGAGCGCCGCCCCGCCGCGGCGCTCCCAGGGGGCCCGCAGCATCCTGGGCCTCGATGCCGGCGCCCCCGACGACGTCGAGGCCCCCGCAGCACACGTCCAAGGCGACTACCTCAAGTGCCCCCGCGGGCAGTGGACGCCGCCCGCGCCGCCGCCGCACCTCTCGAGGAGCCAAGCCTCCGCCTGGGAGCACCACGAGGCCACCGCCCACTGGCGGGAGTGCCAGGGCGCTCCGCCCCCCAAGCTGAAGGACAAACCCGCCGCCGTCAGCCGCAGCGCCATTCAGGCCAGCACCCGGGCCCGGCCCTCCTTTCGCGAGGCCCGCCGTGCCAAGCTAGTCAAAGCCCACCTGGACTGGAAAGCGGCCCTCCCCGCGAGCGCCCAGCCCGGCGTGCGCAGCCCTGATGGGAACGCGGCTTCTTCCCACGTTCTCAGGAGCGGCGGCATCCAGCGCCGCCACACGTGCTCCACGCGCACCAAGACCACCAACCTGACCCAATTCAGGAACTACCCATGCCAGGCCAGGCCCGCCACCATGACGCGCTGGACCATGCCCACAGCCACGCGCGGGGAGGAAGCGGCCATCAAGGTCCACGAGGCAGAGCGGAAGAGCGGCAAGCGCTTCCTCAGGACGCACGGCGAGCGGCGGAAGGAGCTCTACTGGGAGCGGCACTCCGACCCGGCGCAGAGCGAGATCCAGCGAAAGAACGACAAGATCCGCAATGAGAGGTACCACTCCGACCCCGTGATCCGACAGCGGGTCGCCCGCCAGACGCACGCGAGCTAGCTCCGCCGCAAGGCCGCCAAGGCCAAGAAGCGGCCGGCCGCCGCCTGCTGAAGGCGCCCGCCCGCCGTAGACCCCCTGCGCGGCGGGGGGAGCGAGCAGGGGGAGACGGCGCTGCAGGTCGCCACCCTCAATGTCACGAGCCTCCGTGCCGACCGCTTGGAGGAGATGCCGTTTCCCCTGCACTTCGCAACGCGCATATTCCATGTCTTCAGGAGGTCCGCCTCGCCCCCTCCAAGCCCGCGTAGGTCGCCCGCCTTGCCCCCCAGCATGGCCGGCGCGTCGCCTGCTCAACGCCGCCACCTCGGCGCGCCAACCGCGCCGCCCAGCAGGGCGGCACGGCTATTTTCTGGCGCCCTTCACTCGGGCGCGTTGCTGCTCATCGACCCAACTCTCATCGTGAAGTATCTGTCCGTGTGAAATTGGGAGCATTCACGTCCGGCCACGGGCCGGCTGCCGCGCGCGCCGACCCCTGGATGGAAGAAATCGCGCCTTGGACGTCTACTGTGGCCCGCGGCACCCCTCCAATGCCGCGGCGTCTCACCGGGGGCCTGAATTGGCGCCCCTCCCACGAGATCGCGTTGCCAAAGCACGCATTCCCGCGCCCTGCGACCAAGCTTCGCCACCGCGGCCGGGGCGAGCCCTACGAGGGCCATGGGCGCCGGCATCCTAAGTTGACGGGCGTTTTCTTCCCCCCCCTCATCCCGCGCCACGGCCTGGTGCTCTTCTCTGCCCAGATCGCCGGCCCCAAGGTGCAGGTTACACGCGTGCGCCGCGCCACGCGGTTCAAGCTCGACTCCGGCAACATCCTGCCGCCGAGCGACGTCGAGGGGCTGCAGAGCGAGATCGACGCCACCCCCCACGTCTGCGAGGCCGCCGCCCCCCCCTCTGAGAGATGGTCTCGGCGGCGTGCCTGGGCCGAGGGCACTCTGACGGCAGCTGCGGAGCGCGGATGGCTACTGCGGGACGGTGCTGCCGAGAGGAAGGGGCCCCTCCCTAACTCACGCAAGGTGGCCGCAACCCCAGCGGCGCGGCCCCCTGAGCCGATGGAGCTCGTCCGCCTCGAACGTCTCGGCCGGCGCGTGGCGCGCCAGCTCCGCGACCATGCGCGCGAGCTCCTGTCCGGCCCCATCCTGGGCCAGCACGTCGACAACGCCCTCCGGCGCCGGCTCGCTGCTGGCCCCCGCGGCCGGCCTGCGCACGCGGAGGCGCGCGCCCAGGTCTCCGAGGCCGTCTCGGCGACCCAGCGGGGCCCCACGAAGGAGCACCGCGCGGACTGGCGGCGCCTGTGCCAGCATTATTCTCCAGAGACGTGGCGCGCAGCCACGGCAGAGGCCCATGGCCCCTCGGACCCAACTTACGACGAGCATGCACGCGCAGCCTGGCGGGAGCAGCACGCCTCCGATGCACGAGCTCCCCTGCCGAAGTCTGCCGACGAGCGCCGCGAGGAGCGGCGCCCCTCCTGCGCCAATTTTCGGGCCGCCGTCCGCAAAGCCAAAAGGCAGCGCGGGTTACGACGATGCCATTCGAGCGAGCTGAAGATGATATCATAACACTTTGAGTTTTTCTTGTTCGACCTGCACACGCTGCGACGCGACACCTGCAAGACTCTCCTGGTCGAGCGCCCCTCCCTGGAGCTCCAACACCTCATTTTCGTCTGGCGCGTCGTGGGGGTGCCAGGGACCCCGCGCAGTCTCGCCCCATCGGGGTGGGCTCGGTGCTCCTCCGGGCCTAACCCACAGCATGTGGACCGAGCCCCCCTGCGCCGCGGGGCGCCCAGTTCGCCTGCAAGGCTGGCTCCTCGGTGGTGCACGCCTGCTGCCTGCGTCTGCGCGCCTGCCAGCACGGCCAGCGCGGGCTGGAACGGGACCTGTCCAAATTCTACGACAACGGACAACGTGCCGCACGCAGTAGCAAATGAAGCCCCGCGCAACGCCAACACGCCACGCCGTGTTCGAGCTGTGACCAACGCTGCCTGGCGGGGCCCTCGGACGCGCCAAGTGGCGGGAAAGCTGGCCGGGGAGACCATCTGGCCCACGCGCAGCCTCGCGCAGGGGGACAGCACAGCCCCCGAGGCACTATGCCACGTGACCACGTGCCCTCTCCTGGGACATCAATGGCACGAAGTTTCTGTTCATGGACGACCGGTCCGCCGATTTCGACTCCCCCCCACAGATGGAGACGGACGCGCAGACCACCAACACCTTCGACTCAGGCACGGGCGCCATCGAGAACGTCGGGAAGCGCCAGTGCTGAAAGCGGGGCGACAAGCAGCAGATCGAGCACATTGGCACCCTCGCCGTGCCAGACGACCCCTACGCGAAGATCACGCCCGCAGCAGGCTGGGACAAGCTCCGCAAGTGCACGGCAGCCATTCGCCGCCTCCCTGGAGGCAGCGAGTCCTGAGCCACGGCCGCGCGCGCCTGCGCGAAGCCGCTTTGGACGCGGTGATCACCAGTCTTTTCTCTGCCACCTCCTGACGTAGTCCACGCTACGATGGCGGCGGTGCCCTCCACGAGGTGCACATGGTGGTGCCGGGGGCGTTCCTGGGCCTCGAACATCGGCTTGCACCCTGTCAACAGCGCGGTCCTCGTGGCCATCGATCGCATCACCTTTTGGGACATTCAGTGGAGCGATTTCCTCGAGGCGAACTTCGCGGCGCTTTGCGAGGCCATCGGATTCGAACTCTCACAAAATAACCCCGGGCGCGGTGTCCAATTCCGACGTCCAGTTAACGAGCCGGACGCGCTCGCACGACGTCTGCGTGGACGCAGACACATTTTGGAGCGACGAGCGAGTTCAAGAAAGCTACAACCTGAAATCAGCTCTGCTGGCGGGGGGGCCGGGGGGGCTCTGCCGGGGTAGGGGGGGGGGGGGGGGGGCACCCTTTCTTTCCCACCCACCCCCCCGGGAATCCCAAACCGCCCCAAGACGAGCCAAGGGGCCCAGGAAGCCACCAAGACGGCCCAGGATGCGCCCGAAACGGCCCAAGAGCGTTCCTGGGCGCCCAAGATGGCCTGAAGACGGCCCAAGAGGCCTCCAAGACGCCTCAAGAAGATCCCAAGAGGACCCCCAAGAGGGCCCCAAGAGGGTGCAATAATAAAGTTGCTAATAGGTTTCGAAGCCTTTAAACATCATCGCCTTTTCAGTCTTAGAAGCGCCGAAGACGGTCCAAGAGGCCCCCAAAATCGCCCCAAGACAGCCCAAGAGGCCCCCAAGAGGAGCCAAGACGGTCCAAGGGGCCCCCCATATAGCCCTGAAGGTACCCCAAGACGACCCCGAGAGGCCCCCAAGATGGCCTCAAGAGGGTGAATCCGAACGGACCCTTCTAGTCCCCCACCCCAAGATGACCCCAAGAGCTCCCAAGATGCCCCCGAGGCGCCCCCAAGGGGCCCCCCAGAGGCCCCCAAGAGGTCCCCAAGAGGCCCCCAAGAGGACCCCGAGAGGCCCCCGAGAGGCCCCAAAGGCCCCCAAGAAGCCCCAAGAACCAAGAGGCCCCAAAAGGCGCTCACTCGCGCGCTGCCAGGCCAGAGGTGCACGGCCTGACTTGGCATTGCTCGGAAGCGAAAGCGATGAACGAAGAACCTTCCACCCGTCGCCATCACTAGTCGTCGGTCGTCGGCCGTCGGCAGCCGTTCGCCGTCAGTCTTCGTCGTCGTCGTCGTCGTCGTCGTCGGTTCGTCGTCACTAACTCCTTCGTCGGTCGTCGCCGTGATTATCCCGCTCGTCGACCGCTAGTCGTCCGTTGTCGTCGTCATCGCCCATTCCAACAGCAACATCATCAGGAGCGCCCCGGATCGGCGGCACTGGCCGGAGGCCGCTACAATAACCCTTGGCGCGGTGTCCAATTCCGACGTCCAGTTGACGAGCCGGACGCGCACGCACGACGCCTGCGTGGACGCAGACACTTTTTTTGGAGCGACGAGGAGAGGGTGCCGCATCTGATCCGCCAAGCATGCCGGGCAAAAGCCTGCTGAGCGCAATGCCGCAGAGGGGTTGACCAGATCGACCTCGAAGCCTCCTCGGCCAAAGTTTGGGCCATTTTCAAGGACTCCCTGACGCTTGAGGACAACTAACCTGAAGATTTTCCGCTGCGGTGCAACCCGCAGCCCGACGCGACGATGGAGCACCAGCAGGCCAAAGCGAACGGCGACCTGTCCCTCCTGCGGGGGAGCCCATCCCAGCGCGCGCCACTACGTGGCCGAGTGCTGCTCCTTGGACGCTTTCCGCCAGGAGCTCAATTCCACGTACCACATTCCACCAGACTGGTGGTTACACCAGCCGCGGGCTACATTGAAGACGGGTTGGAAGGCCTTCTCGGCTCGCGCGTCCACGGCACGCAGAGCGGAGCTCCAAGTGGCTGTCTGCTGGATAGGGCTCGTTGCCATGCCAAAGATGGCACAGGATTGCGAGGCTTTGAACCAGGCCTGGGATTTTCGAGCGACTTCCTCTCCATGTTTACGCTCCTCCAGGTTCTAACTTTCGTTCAATTGTTCCTGATGTACAACTCGCGGCACCCGCGACAACGGCATTCGCGGCGGCCGCGCCCGCGGCGCCCGCGGCGCCAGCGGCGCTGGCACCGCCGGCAACGCTGGCGGCGATCGGCGCCAGCCGCGCCAGCGCCGTCGGCGGCGCTCGCAGCGGCCGAAGCGGCGGCGGCCGCAGCCCCAGCGGCGCCCGCGGCGCTAGCGGCGCCGGCCGCGCTGAAGCGCCCGCGGCGCGCGCAGCGCCAGCCGCGCCGTCGGCGACCGCGGAGCACGCGGCGCCCGCCGCGCGGGAAGCGCCCGCGGCCGCAGCCCCAGTCGCGGCGCCCGCGGCCCAAGGAGCGCGGGCAGCGCTGGCGGCGGCGGCCGCGGCGCAGGCAGCGCGCGCAGCGGTGGCAGCCCGCTGCCGCGGCCGCCGCGCCGCCGAAGCCCCGATGGCGCCGCGGCCAGAGCGGCGCACCTGAGCAAGGAGCGCACTCGAACCGGGGCGGCCTGGAGCCATCTGGCCATGGTAACGCACAAAAACACACGCACACACACACACGCACACACACACACGCACTTTTTGGGATCGCGGCCACGCGCGCGACAGCGCGGCGCGGTGAACGTCGGGCAAAGAGTTGCGCGCGGGCCCCGAATGACACGCGCGCGCAAGTGCAAGCGGGCAATGGGACCCGTTTCTTGGATCTGCGCCGACCCCCCCCCCCTCCCTGGCTTCTGGCGCAGACGCGAGAATTACGAGCGGAATGCCACGTCGGTTGCAAGCTCATTTGGGCCCCCTGCGTTTAAGGAAAAACTGCATGGAGCGCGGCGACGTCAACGGCAGCGTCGGCAACGTCGGCGGCAACCGCTAAGCGAAGACGATGAGTGAGACAGCGGTATATGTTTTCTGCATCGGCTCGGGGCGGCGCAGCATGGCGTTCGCGCGGGGGGCCCTTCTTCCCCGACATAGCTCAAGCTCCGCTGGAAAAATACCCGGTGCTTTGAACGTTTAAATCGCTACTACATGGCAAGCGCAACGCTCTAGACATATCAGCGCGCCTGGAACGCAGCTGCCAGCGCCGCGAAACTCACCTTCTGCCCACTGGCCTCGATGCGGGCGTGGAACCTGCGCTCGGCAAGGAGCCTGGACCACTTCTTCCTGTCGGCCTTCTTGGGCAACGTCCCGCCGTAGCGCTTCCTGATCCACCGCTTGACCAATGACCATTGGAGCTCTACGCGGTTGGTAGTGAACCCTCTTTCGTTCGTGATCTCGCCAGCGCTGTGGTTCACTACCTCGCGCGGGGGCATTCGCTCGGCGAGGCCAGCGTCATTGCGGCACTGCTTCGCAGCCGCGATGGCCCCCCTCCACTTGTCCGAGACGATGGCGACGCCAGCGGGAGGCGACAGCTCCTTGAAGTTCTCCAACAGCTCCTGCTTGCCCCTGGGCTTGCCGTCGCAAGCATCCTCGACAGCCTTCGATACTTTGAAGAAGAACAGGTGCGGCGAACCCTGCACGACGGCGCCCCAAAGCCATAGCTTGTCTTTCTTCGGCCTTGCGTTCTTCGCCAGCATGGACAGCTTGCCCTTGTTCAGGAAGGACTCGTCCACCTGCAGGGTGACCTTCCTGGTTCGGGCAGCAGGGGGCCCGGACCGCGCGGGGCGCCCCATGACAAGCCGCTGCTTGACGCCCGCCTGGGCTGGACGACTCTTCGCCGAGCGCTCGGCCCGACGCTTCGGCGCAGCTTTCGCGGCAGCGGGGCGCTTGCGCGGGCCGCCGCCGAGCAGGTCTGCGAAAATGCTCCCAGAGTCCATATTCCTGGCCATGTGCTCCTCGACGCCCTCTTCAAACGTCTGAATCCAGCGCTCCACAGTTGCGCGGGCGCCAACGCCGACCTCGCCCTTGAGCGCGCCAAGGCTGTAGTCGAAGCACCGCATCACGAAGGCGTCGCGCTTGTTCATCCATAGGCTCGTGGGCGGGTCCCTCCCCTGCTCCTCCTCCTTCTCCTTTTCCTGCTCCTCTTCCTCCTTCCGTTCCCCTTCTTCCCCCTCCGCCTGCCCCCCCCCCCCCCCCCCCTAGCGTCGGCGCCGATGCAAATGTGCACCGCCATCGCTGCGGTCCGCGCTCACGTCCGCTAGAAGGGGGGCATCCTTTTTGAAGACGCCCTGAAAAGCAGCCGCCGCCTCCTCTCCCCTGCCCCTCTTCCTCCTCCTCTGTCTCCTGCTTCTCCTCCCCCCTCGCCCCCCTTGCCCCCCCTGCCCCTGCGCCGCTGCCCCTGCGCGCCAGCCCGCCCCCGCCCCGCGCGAGCGGCTTTCATCCCCGCGCCCCGCTGCGCGCTGCTGCCCCGCGCTAGCCCCCGTTCTCGCTGCACCGCCGCGGCCAGCGCAAGTGCCTCACCCCGCTCCCAGACCAGTGCTTGACCTCCGTGGCCCAGGTCTTCGGCAGCTCCTGAGGCCGCCCCCCCCCTGCCCGCCCCCCCCCCCCCCCCCCCCCCCCCCCCCCAGCGCAGTCCTGCAAGCACAGCTTGAGGAAGACGCTCCACCAAGTCTGGAAGGAGCAGAGCCTGCGCTTGGCGTCGTCGCGCTCCTTCTCCGCTCTCCGCGGGCGCGCCTCTCCTCCTTCAGCTGCTTCTGGGTCTCCTTCAGCTCCTCCTAGGGGCGGTTGGTTTCTCTTTCTGTCGCTTTGCGAAGTGCACCCCCCTCTGAAAGTCCTTCGTCTTCTACAGCTGCTCCCAGAAGTCTTGCCTGTGGTCGCGCGCCAAGTCCACCTGGGGCGGCGCAAGCTGCGCGCATGAAGCACAACGCGCACCTGGCACACCGCGCGCACATGGCGCACGCACACTGCGCACAAGGCACGCACGTTGCGCACCGTGCGCACCGTCAGGTTTGTCTATCCGCCCACCCTGTGTTCCAGCCGCGCGATCTCCCTCGTGTAAGGCTCGACCACCGCCTCGAGGGCGGCGGCCTTCTTCTCCGCGCGTTTGCGGGCGTTGTAGGCGGCGTTGCGCGCCTTCTTCTTCGCGTGGGCGGCCGTTCCTGGCTTGGGGTTCCCCATGCCAGGGGGGTGGCGGGGCGGGGCGAAGGGCGCGGTGTCGGCGCGAGCGCGCCGCGAGCTGCTTGAGCCTCGGTCGAGGTGCGGCGTGCCTGCTCGCGCTTCCTCCCCCCCCCCCTCCTCCTCCTCCTCCTCTTCCTCCTCGTTTTTCTTCCCCCTCCTCCCCCTCCTCCTCCCCCTCCTCCTCCTGCTCCTGCTCCTCCTCCTCTTCCTCCTTCTCCTCCTCCTCCTCCTGTTCCTCCTCCTCCTGCTCCTCCTCGTCCTCCTCGTCCTCCTCCTCCTCCTCTTCCTCCTCCTCCTCCTCCCCCGCCTGTTCCTCCTCCTCCTCATCCTCCTCCGTTCCTTCTGCTCCTCCTCTTCCCAATCTGGTTCCAGTATCGGGAGCGGAATCCAGCAGAACCCCTTTTGGGGGGGGAGAAGAAAAGAAAAAAAAAACTGTGGAGACCTCCCCCCCCCCCCCCCCCCCCCCCCCCCCCCCCTCCCCCCCCCCACCCCACCCCACCCACCCCACCCCACCCCCCCAGCCCCCGAATCTCTGCTCAGGATTGTTTTTTTGTTTTTTTTATTGTTTTTGTTTCCCCCCAGGGTTCTGCTGGATTCCGCCCCCGCTAATGGAATCCGAGTGGGAAGAGGAGGAGGAGGAAGAGGAGGAGGAGGGGGAGGAGGAGCAGGAGGAGGAGGAGGACGAGGAGGAGGAGGAGGACGAGGAGGAGGAGGAGGAAGAGAGGAGAGAGAAAGACGCATACGAGAAAGGGGGTGGAACACGGTATGCTGATTTTTTATAAAAACGCAGGGGGCCCAAATGAGCCTGTAGCCGCCATGTTTCCTTCCTCGAACTGACTATCTGTCGACCGACCCTATCCCCGCGGGCGCGGCCTGGGCCCCACTCGCCCATTTACAACCCTACATGGGGATCTGGGCCGTCCCCTTCGGGTTTCGAAGGGTGTGTTCCCAACTGGGATGGTAGGATGGTGGACGTCGAGATGAGGAAGAAAATGAGATGGGGATCGGCTAAACGATACTGACGAACGGCCCTCCCCTCCTCTTCGTCCACCTGTTCCATCGTTCCTGCCCTCCCCACATACATGGTTGGCGGTACCGGCCGCAAGGCCGTCACAATACGCGCGGAATTCCAATATTACCCCGATGAGCAGCAGCATTATTAGCATATACGTAATATTAGTAGTATTATTATTATGAGTAGTAGTAGTAGTAGTAGTAGTAGTCGTCGTAGTAGTCGTAGTAGTAGTAGTAGTAGTAGTCGTAGTAGTAGAACTAGTAGTAGTAGTAGTAGTAGTAGTAGTAGTAGTAGTAGTAGTAATAGTAATAGTAGTAGTAGTAGTCGTAGTAGTAGTAGTAGTAATATAAGTAGTAATATAAGTAGTAGTAGTAGTAGTAGTAGTAGTAGTATTGTCCATGTGTCCTTCTTATTCGCATTAGTATTGTTATGATGTGTGCTAATACCATTATTAGTGTTATGATTACGTGTGCAAAAAATACCCTATCTTTAGTATCCGAATTACTACCAGTAACATGGATCTTGTTAGTTATTTGTCCTACGCAATGTTCCTATTATTGTTATTATTCTTCAAAGTAGATTCAGGGTGATATTACTGTTATGATTGTCCGTAATACTGTTGTTATCCGCCGGCCCCGTTGCGGGGCCACCAGGCTCTGGGGATTGGGCTTGATACGCCGTGCTTCAGTTCCAATTTCCACTCCTGTGCCATGCTTCTTATTGTGAATCGTTAAAGTCCGCGCGAGGGGGGGGAGACGAAAAGGGCCCTGGCTAGCTTCATCTGGGGGTTTCTCGAGATTTCTGGGGCATCCTGGGACACTTAAAAATGCATGACACTCGCGCGCCCGAAACCAGAATCTCTCATTACTTCCGCCATTATCGCGCCCCCGAGGCCACAATCCGTTTATACATTACGCAGTACTAGCGCCCCCGAAGCCATAAACACTCTCAAAGTACGATATGCTCGCGCTCCCGAGACCATAAATCCTTTTTAAAAAAGTGCGCAAAGTTCGCGTCTCTGAGGCAATACTCTCTCTTTCTCTCTCTCTCTCTCTCTCTCTCTCTTTCTCTCTTTTTTTTTCTCTCTCTCTCTCTCTCTCTCAAATTACGCCATACTTGCGTCCCCGAAGCAACGTCCTTTGAAATTACCCGTTCTTCGCGCCCTTTCGAAGCGGGGGTGGGCAACCCCCAACACTCGGCGCCGTCGATCTGCACCAGGGGGACACCCCTTCCCCCTGAAAACACCTACTTCCCCAAATCCCCCCCCCACCAGGGAGGGGCGCCGGCGCTGGCCAGGAGCGCCGACGGCAGACGCAGCGACGATGACCAGAGAGGGCCCAGGCCTTCCCCCCCAGCCTCGGCGCCGGCGCCGGCGCCGGCGCTGGCGGCGGCAAGCAGCGCCGACGGCGGTAACGCAGCGACGATGACCAGAAAGGGCCCAGAGGCCGCAGAAGGGAAACACACAAATCGCCATATACACCACCACAACAACCACCAGCACCACCACCGCCAACCACCACACCGCCACCACCACCACCACCGCCACAACCACCACAACCATCACCACAGCCCACCACCACCACCTGACTCAAAGCCAAAACACGGCGGCGGGGAGACCCGAAGGCCTCACCACCGCCGCCACCGCCACCACAAACCACCACACCACCACCACCACCACCACCACCACAACCCACCAGCCACCACCACCATCACCACCGCCACCACAACCACCACCACCACAACCACCACCATTACCACCCCCACCACAACCACAATCACCACAGCCACCACCATCACCACCACAACAACCCACAACCACCACAACCACCACCACCACCACCACATCCACAACGACCCACCACCACCACCATCACCACCACCACTACAATATATCACACCACCACCACCACCACTGCCACAACCACCACCTCGCCACCAGAACAACCTACCACCACCACTACCTCCACCAACGCCACCACCACCACCACCAGCACAAACCACCACCACACCACCGCCACCACCACCACCGCAACCACCATCACCAGCACCACCTCTACAGACCACCACCACCACCACCACCAACGCCAACACCACTACCACCACACACCACCACAACCAAAACCACCACCACCACCGCAATCACCACAACCACCACAACCCACCACCACCACAACCAAACCACCACCACCACCGCAACCACCTCCACCACCACCGCCACCACCACCACCACAGCCAGCACAATCCACCACCACCACAACCACCACCATCACCACAAACAACTAAACCACCACCACCACCACCGCCACCACCACCACCACAACCCACCACAACACGAAACAACCACCCCGACCACCACAAAAGTCACCACAAACCACCACACCACAACCGCCACTATCACCACAACCCACCAGACCAACACCACCAACACCACGAACCACCACACCACCACCACCACCACCACCACCACCACCGTTACCATTACCACCACCACCACCATCACCACCACACACCACACACCACCGCCACCAACATTACCACAAGCAGCACCACCACCTCCACCAACATCACAGACCACCACCACCACCACAAACCCCCACGCCTCCAACACCACCACCACCACCACCACCACCACCACTACCACCACCACAACTACCACAACCACCACCACCACCAACACAAACCACCACGCATAGCCACCACCATCACCACCACAACAATCCACAACCACTACCACCACCACCACATCCACAACGACCCAAATAACCACCACCACCGCAACCACCACCACCACAATCTATCACACCACCACCACCGCCACAACCACCACCTCGCCACCAGGACAACCTACCACCACCACCACCACAAACCACCACCACACCACCGCCACCACCACCACCACCGCCACCACCACCACCACAACCACCACCACCACCACTTCCACCAACGCCACCACCACCACCACAAACCACCACCACCACAACCACCACCACCACCGCCACCACCACTACCACAACCCACCAGCACCACAACCACCACCACCACCGCCACCACCACCACCACAACCCACCACCACCACCACCACCACCAACACTGCCACCACAATCACCACCGCCACCACCACCACCGCAACCCACCATCACCACCACAACCCACCACAATCACCACGACCACCATCACCACCACAAACCATCACAACACTACCACCACTATCGCCACCACCACCGCCACCACCACCACCACCAAAACCCACCACCACCACCACCACCACCGCAAACCACCACACAACTACCACCACAACCACCACCACCACCACCACCACCACCACTCACCACCCACCACACCACCACAGCCCACTACAGCCCACTACCACCACCCCCACCTCAAAGAGGCCCCAACAGACGTCCAAGCGGCGCCCAGGAGGCTTCACGAATGCCCTTAACAAGCCCCCGACAGCCCTCCGACGAAACCCCAAGAGGCATCCATCAGGACTCCGACCCAAAACCAAGGCACGGTGGCGGAGCGTCGTCGTCGTCGCCGTCGTCATCGTTATCGCCGTCGTCCTCGTCGACGCTCGCCGCCGCCGCCAGCCGGCGCAATCGCTGGCGCCGGCCAAGAAAAGGAAGTCGTCGTCTTCATCGACGCTCCCCGCCGCCGCCGCCAGCCGCCACCGACGCCACCGCCGGCCCGAGGAGAGGGAGAGAAAAGAAATAGGGGGGGGAATCCCTCCCCGCCTCCGTCACGGGAAAGGGGGGGGATTCATCCCCCCCCCCTCCCTTCAGTCCAAAGGAGGGGTCTGGTTCCAAACCCCCCTCACCTCCAAACGCCCACAGAACGCGTATTTTCCGCGCTTTCGAAGCCAGAATCCTTCATAAAAGGACCCCCAGACGGTGCAGAAGGCCATAAGTTTGAAGGGGACTGGAAGGTCCAGCCAACAGCTTCGCCTCAGGCGAAGCCAAGCTCCAGCTCTGTTGTGTCGTAGTAACGATAGTCCCAGTATGAGAGGAGATGCCATCTCAAACAATAGGAAGATCCTTTTGGTCTCGATAGCGATTGCGTGCCTCGCAGTGAGGCGCAGTCAAATTTGGGCGGCCGGCCGCTTGAGCCGACGCGGCCGCGGGCGCGCGATCGCTTCCACTCCTTACGTCCCCCAGCTCGCTTTAGAGTCGGGGCGGGGAGACGAAGCGTCGCCCCTATACAGCAGGCATAGCAGCTAACCTACACAAGGACAGAAAAGGAAGCGGGCCCACAGGAAGGTGGACCCGCTAGCAAACTGCCTCGCATATGTATGACACACTTATCAGGCGGCGTCAGAACCTGATGTCTGGCCGGCCCGACATGGAGCATGTCTCTTCAGGTCATGTCTGAAGGTCCGTATTCCCCCCATGGCTGTAGGAGCATTTCTCTGTCGATGCCCCCCCCTGGCGTGGCCATCCGCAGTCATATCGCGGGTATCACACCACTGAATGATGCGCGCGATTCCACGCTCCATCATCCGTCGCATCCAACTGATGCATCCTTAAAAGGTACACTCAGCCGGCGTCTTCAAGTCTTTGATTGGGAAGGACTTACAAACAGACTCAGCATCGAGGGTCAGAGTGACCTTGATGCTCAGGCCACCCAACTCAAGTAAATATTTCAACTGAGTGGGCGTGAGCGGCCCCGCGTGGAGTCGCGCAGAGTCATAATCGTGGGATAACCGTCCTCCAAATTATGGGTTGCTGCTAATGTCTCTGCTGAATAACTCGAGCGGGCCTGCGGTGAGACTTGCAGTACGCATCAATCAAGTGAACGACAGGCTTACCGGATAACGCGTTTCCACGTCGTAGCAGGTTTGCCCCGCGAATACAATAGCCTTTGACGTCGTCATCGGCGTCTCCACTCAGGCGTCGATATCCTGAGTCGCCATGTAAGTCGACCTCGCCCGTGGGGGTCATCGCCTAGTAGACGATATTATTCGGGCAACCCTGTAGCTTTCTGGTGATCGCGTTCAGTCGTCGCACTTGAATGGCGGTCGGTTCTCGGACACGCTGTAGAGATGCAACGCACACCATTAATCACACCTGGGTGGTTAGTGCACATGCCAGCGCACCCCTGAGACTAACGAACATGTCTGCCACCATCTTGGTTGCTTGAGCGCCAGCGTCGGCGCCAATTCGTTCGGGATGTTGTATGGGACGGAGCTGTTTGATATATTCATATTGATCCAAAGTGAGATTGCCGTCCTCGTCCTTAGTGTATAACACAGCAAAGTTGGTATGTGTGTTTGTTGAGTTTACACTTACCAAACATATATTCAACGCGTTTGACACATTTGCCAATGGTGTCCTCAGTACCAGCCATATGTCATCAACATGCTTGGCCGTGAGCAAGGTATTGTTCGTCAGGAACTCCTCGTCGTAGGACGTGGGGCGGAGGCCAAATCCAATGGTGGTTCTTCTGAGCTTGAGTGTGAAAGCCCGTGGAGCGTCTTAGCGCCTGTGCCCGGTTTCCAGCACTGTGGGCAGTGCTTTGACTCGTCGTAGCGCTCGAATCCTGGAAGAGTACGGAGCACGGTGGCCGATCCAGGCGGCAAGGTAAAACACACCACACGCTCCTTTTCACCAGTAGCTTCAGCAAGTTCCTGATAGGTCAATCCCTTCTGGAAAGCCATGTTGATGTCGAGGGAAGCAATGGTCCACTGCTTCTTGCGCGCTGCCGTGCTAGCGAGTAACCTCTGGCTGGACCGCCTTGCTGTTCCCGAAAATGTTTCTACGTCGAAAGCTCCAAGGTCCATGAAGCCTCGGAAGACCAAGCGTAGTCGGATGGTACGTTCCATATCACCCTTCTCGTTCTTCGCGAATTTCCATGTGCACACGTATCTCGAAGTCATGATGTTCGACGCTTTGGCTATCTCCTGCATCTTGGAGCATTTGTCGTCGAAACATGTCTTGAGCTCAGTGAAGAGGGCCTTCGATACTTTATCGGGATTCGCCTGGATGTCAGATTTAGCGAGGAGGTCGTCTCCCTTGACGACCACAGCTCGCTTTGCAGCGGCGGCAACGCATACTCGCATACTGGCCACCTGGTCGACATATAATATCATGCGTTGCGGCTCGGACAAGACTACCTTCGACATTTCTGTCGAAAAGCACAATTCAACGTATCGACGATTTTCGTCTGAGTCGAGTCCGTAGCTGTCGTCTTCGACCATCGTGCACATGGGGGTGTAGTACGTCTCCTCGGTATCGGAGTCGCGAGTGCGCCCCCACTTCGGCAGGTGTCCCCGCTGTTCATCAGCTACAGTGATCAACACGCTCTGATCTGGAACCATCTGTGTAGGTATGGAAAAGAAGTCCTCTGGTGGAGTTGCCTCCAACAGTTCCCATTATTTCTTATAGTTCTGCGTACCACACCTCCACAACATGCGACTCCAGATCAGCCTCTGAATTTTCGTAAATCGTAGAGAGCCGTCCGTCATCATGTGCTGGTTCAGCTTCTGAGGCTTCTCTTGCGGTTCCATCCAGTCTCGGCGCATCAGCCAATTCCTCAGATTCTGACATGTCCTGATTAAAACCTGCTTGAGGTTTAGTGGACTTCAGGCATGTGATGATTCGTGAATGTGCTGATCCAGTATTCAGAGCAGTACGTTCTGCTTCGTAGCAATGAAATCCTGGATTCACGTCGTTGTCGCAATGAACCAACGTGCAGCTGTCGGCATAAGTAACCGGAGGTAGCTCATGGATACTCTCGGCTAATCTGAACGAAACTACATTCTCAATGCTAAAGAAGGTTCTACAAATGTTACCACTGTGCGTGGCGCAGTGTTGTCGGAGCTAGTCTCTCGGGCTATGAGTGCTTCAATGTATAATGAATGCCTTGCAACGCCGTATTGTACTTGAACATCTCGACTGCCCACTCGGATGATGACCCGACCCCTTTCGGGATCATTCCTTACAGCTGGGAACGGGCCATTCCAGCCTCCCCAGTCACCCTTCGCGGTCGTAGGGCGATGGTAGTCGACCAAGTCTCCTTCGTCATAATAATGCTGACCGGTACTTGTCGTCTCAGTGCGTAAGGCACGATTGGTCTTAGCTACTGCTGTGGCCTGTGTGATAGCTTCAATAAATACCCTGCGTATCGTCTGCTCACGAGAATGATCCGATGTTTCCGTCGGCTGCTCGTGGACCAGAACAGGGAGGTCAGGGAGCACTGCTGGTTGCCGTCCAAACAGAGCGCTGCATGGAGACACCCCGTCATAGAAGGTGAACGCGCTGGCGGCGAACATGGCTTCGTGCAGTAGTCGAGTGAGCACAAGAGGTATGTCTAACCTATTGAGTTCAGCCTCCATGGCGCGAAGTAAATGGCGTAGGATGCCAAGCCTGATCTCGATCGTTGTAGCGTGCTGTCCACGCGCACGCATTCTAAGTTTAGTGCCTTTTGCCTTGAGGACTGCTTTTGCAGTGTCATTGTTAAGGGCACCCTCTTCATTAGAGTAAAGTACCTTGGCGGGTCCAAACTGCATCCAGCACTGATGATATGCACTCAGGATACTTGTCACAGTCTTGTCTGGTATTTCAATCCCAGTAGCATATCGTATACAGCGATCGATACTGTGGAATATATTGTGTTCTTGTTTGTAGAACGTCAGATCGCAATCCACTTCCTCGTTGAATTTGCCAGGTAATGCAGTAGAGGGCATAACAGTGTGTCCAGGCTTGTCCCAAGCTCTGCATTCTTGGCATGTGTCACAGACACCTTTGATGAGGTTGAGTCTGACACTGTCCAGACCTACTTTGCCTAAGATGAGTCTCATCCTAGGCTCCTTCGCATGGAATCAGCGACAGTGTAGCTTTCGCAACTCGCGCGTTACCGCGCTAGGGTCAAGGCTTCGCAGGTTTTGCAAACTGATTTGCACATCGAACCGTGACTTGTCTGATAGTCGTGGTCGTGCAGCAGGGTTCCCCGCTGGTGGTGGTGGAGGTGCTCCTCCACCCTGTTGTCGACCACGTCTGACTCTAACCTGCGGTAGTCGGAGATGGTCATCCGAACTGCCAGCTCCAATCGAGGCAGGTTGCCCTGCAGCAGGCTCAGCAACACGTCTTCCGACAGTACTGTCGTGACTGCTTGCGCCCGCGGTGGGTCCGGCTCTCGAGCCGGGTCTCGGTGCTCTCAGTCGCGCAAGTGGTGATGCTGCTGGCGCCTCGAGTGGTGGTGCTGCTACCTCAGCAGGATCTGGAGGTGCAGGTCCTGCTGCCGGCTCGGCGGGAACCGGCGGTATCTGCACATGACTGTCGGGCAACTTCCAAGCCTTGGCAAACTTGCATCTGCCAGGTGTTAGAACGTGCCCAGGCTTATTATTCCCGTATATTTTCTTACAGCTCGGACATTCCCAACTCATCGCACCACCTGCAGTGTCTCGGGTCTCTATCATGAGAGGGAAAGTGCACGTCAACGTTGTCCGCGCAAGCAGGACAACCGAGCCCCCGCGACGGTGGTCTCGTAATCGAGCCATCAAACTGTCGGGGAAGACTCGGGCCATCCAAATCGCATCCCCTCGCGTTAGTGACCAACGCGGTGGACGAACACGGGTAGCTATGGAAAGGATCACGAGTTGCCTGGAAAAGATCGCGTGCGATCTGAACAGCCTCGACGAAGAGTGACTGCATCTTTGAAGTATATTGTGAAACCATGGACAGTTCCTCATTACATACCGACGCGTGTTGATGATGGCCTCTACATCGGTTCCGTTCAAAAGGAGTGAGTAACAAACGATGATTGGCCATGGTATCTGACGGCTTTCGTATCAGCACCCCATGGGAATCACGTAAGCCAGTAGTGCATTGGTCCGTGTTCACCTTGCAAGTGCCCTTGCTCTTGGCCAACGTAATCCATGGTGCTCTCTGATTCAAAGTCCCTACTTGTTGTTCTCTTCAGTAAAACCATCGAAGATAATTTTGACGCACAGCCACTTCCCACAGAACTTGATATGTGGCAAATCTTATGCATGATGTTCATGCCAGGTGTCACAGTTAACCTTTGCTTTGAAATAGGAAGGCAGTTGGGCTCTAGCATGACAACCTAGAGAAAGCAAACTGCATACTGGACCTCCTCGTTGCCAAAATCAACGACAGTGCGTTTGTCGAGGTTCCCCCTGAAGACAGACCTCGGCTGAATGCCAGTTGGGAGACGCCTCCAATTCCTCCGCACAGTTCTAACACATCCACCTTAGGTTGCGCCGTCCGTGGCACAAGGTGGGGATTGTGGAGAATACAGTTGAAGAAAGGATTCAGCAGGTTGCCGCGCAGGTAGTGCGACGAAGGTCGCCTCTCCATCGTCGCTATCCGCGTCGGGGTCCAGAGGTACGTCGGTGAAGTACGTGCGACGCTCGAGTCCTTTCAGGTCGTCTCCACAGTCGTCGCTGCCTTCTTCGACTACATTCGGTATCCTGCGCTTTTTCATGCCAGCTTCTGTGTATGTTATCTGTTCTCTTTTTGTTTAATTCTGGCATAAATTGGCAGTGCTGTCTGTTGTTCTGTCTCAGGTGAGCTAAGTGTCGGAAATTCGGGAATAGAGGGGAGCACGCGGCAGCGCTCCATCGAAGGGGCAGGGAGCCAATCGTCGCCGATGATCGCCACTCGGCTTGGGAGTGGGCGTGAGCTGCCATTTCCCAGGAGAGTCGGTTCCGGCTGCTCCCAGTACAGTCGAATACGGATGTTGGTAACACCCTTGGGTAATGGTGCGTTGTAGTTGTGCCCAGTCGGCTGGTCCTGGATCTCGATGTCCTGGAGGATCGCGCTGTCGCCCAAGTTCGTCGTCACCCGTCTCACAACATGGTCCCACTCGGGGCCATTCTTAGGAGACTGAACGTAAGATCGAGCTCCTTTATTAACACGAGTATGGATACTAAGATGCACAGCACTTGTGTGAACTCTTTGTGTTTTATGTAAGTCAAATTGATCAATTAACCTTGCGGTCATGATCGCTAGCGTCTGATTGCGCCATTCGGCCTTCTGAGCACCTTGTCAATACCAGTCTAGAATATGCTCAGTAGGTTCTGCAGGCTTCCCTGCTATAGCGCACGCGCATCGCCATAGGTTGGTGGGGATGCGCGCACACGTAGCATGCACATGCAAATATGATCCGGTGGGCAACGTGTTAGTGCGGTCGAAGCTGAGGCCGAAGTGGCAGAAACGCTACGCATGCCTTGTAAATCAAGATCTGCAATAGCATCTCGTATGGGACCTTGTTTCCAGAAGTATCCTGGTGGCCCCATAAGTACAATAATCACACGTAGAACCCGAGCCTTGGACATCAGATTTTGGATGCGCTGGCAGTGTGGCCCTGCCCTCTTGCCAGGCAGCCTCACATACCAGTCAGCAGGTATTGCCACCCACAACAGTTGGTAATCACACGAGAGTCATGCACCCAAATACTGTGTACCAGTGGAGGTCATTAGCTCTGTATGTGTAGTACGATCACACATGTATCCACGGGCTCGGAGTCCAGCGCAAGCTGTCCGTATATCCTCAATGACAGATGCACGAGAACGATAATGATGCGACAATCCTTCTTTTCCTGCAGCGGCCACACAGCCGGGTCCACTCCCATTCGCGGCAGCCGCACAGCCAGGCTTGCCACGGCCCCTGGCACGCACAATGCAGGTTCCCCCGCGTTTGAAAACGGCACCTGAATGTTCGGCCTGCCTGAGCAAGCGCAAGCGGCCGTGGCACGCGCATGCCCCCGTCACTCGTTTGGCGATGGGGGCATCCAAATGCCTGTGCCATGCTGCGCTGCAGAGCCGCTGCTCGAAATAAAAATATCGAACTTTTCAGCGGCGCCATCCCCTTCCGCGGGCGCCCCTGCCTGTGCATCGGGAGGCGTCCACTTCGCACCCTCCTCGTAGATGGCCTGAGATATCTTCGCCTGCAAACTGCGGAGGGCGAAGTCTTTGTCGGCCGAGGTAGGGGCAGCCCCAGAGGACATTTCTACTATGCCATGTCTTCAAGGTGTTGATCACCCAAAGTCTGGATCGTGAAGGTGAGCGTCTCGTCGTCGATAGAGAAACCGATGCCCTTCATATCCTGTGACATCATGTATTCGTGAGCATCATTCACAGCAGGTGCCCCCGCGATTGGCTCTGGATCGGACACCTCCTTGACGAGTAATGAAGCTTCTTCGCACTGAGGATTGGCCGCGATAGTAAACGACATCGACCCTTGATCCTCGGTAGCCATCTCGTACTCGTCGGCCTTGAGTGCCAGATGTCCAGAAGGTGTCTTCATCAGGTCGAGTACCCTGGCACCTTTTCCGAATAGAACCTCGTACATCTCCACGCCAGGGGATGATCATCTTCTCGCGCCCCTGCTCAAGAATCAGGATGGCCCCCATGTTGGACATGCTCCTCAGACCCAGGATGGCAGGGAGGTCCCCCCAGAACCCTCAGCTACATTTGCTGAGTACGCGTCAAGTCTCGGCACAGCAGGTTGCCCCGCAGGATCCCCCCATTCCTTGCACGCAATCTTGCAATGCAGGGACTTATCACATATCGCGGCGCCATGTCCCACTCCTGACACGCACAGCCTCTTCGAGAGGTTAAGCCTTTAAATGGCGTGTCCGTGGGAGCGTGATACCTGCTCAAAGGCCCGTGTCGTCTTTAATCCAATACTATGAATATTACTGCAAATATCCAGAAGAGTAATCAACATACCAGTGATCATAGTTCCACTGTTAGCTGCCAAGGCTAGCTCATTGCGTTCACCAAATAGGCCAGGAACTTCAGACACTGTCGCACCATGCAAGCCTTCGCGGCGCCTCTGCTCCAACACCCAATCGTTTCTTGACAAAGATGTGAAAACATTCATATACCCACGAGCCTCTTCTTCCGTAATAGGATTCTTTTCAAAGGTCCAGGCTGTAGGACCTTCGTCATACGTATATGGGTGTGATGTGAAGTAGTGGGTAAGGTCAGGAACGTGCCCTCATCCGCGCGCATGCCCATCGTATGCAGCATGTCGCGCTCGGACATCCCACTATTGTCACTGCGCATGCTTACTGGGCCCTCCGTCCTGCGCTGACTGCGTGGACGAAGATCTCGCCCATATGGCATGCATGCGTGCGAAGACTGAAGCCATTGAGCGCTCCTGTCGGCAGCCCTTTCCAAACCGCCTCAACCACGCATCGTTCACGGGCACCGAACGTGGAACTAATCCAGCAGGTGCCCCTGCGTGGTTGTCGGTCTGGGCCACCAATGGCATAGGCATGTTTATAGCAGATGCCCCTGCAAGTGCGGTTGCCTCCGTTACTAGCCCCGCGTTGGCCGGTTATGCAGGTTGCCCCGCTGGCGCCGTCATCGAGACTGCCGAGGTGCCCGTCATCATCGACGTAACGCGGTTGAGCTCTCCACGGAAGTCCCTGAGCTCGTTCGCCCCACAGAGTTTATATTCATGGCGGTTGAGTGACTCCTGATCTCCAACAAGGGCGCAGTGAAACTCGGCAGTAGTGAGGCCAACACCCCTGCATATAGCGCAGGGGGCCTCACTTGCGGAAACTTCCATGTTCCCAGCCAACTGTCTATCCACATGAGTGCGCACCACTCGATCCCAGCATTCTGCGTGGAATCTGTGGCGCACTGGAGGCGCCAGACCTTGTCGTGGTCCATGAACCGGTCCAGGCATATGGCACACTTACCGAAGTCGCCGTCACTGATGATGGGCGGCGTTGCCGATGGCCTGAGACGCGTCTGACGCTCCAGGGTGGATTCACCAGCCTCGAACCGAATAGGTGATTCCGTCGGTAGCTGCATGGATGCAACCATGGCTGGACTGCTCGCAGGTGCCCCTGCTCTATTGCGATTAGCAGGTTGCCCCGCGCGGCTCAGCATTCCGTTGGCCTGACGATCCTGATTTCGGCGCTGGCGAGTAGCCTGCATAACCAAATTGGCCCGCTGCGTCTCGTGCATGGCTAGGATCTCAGGGCGCAGCTCCCCCATGATCGGCGGCAGTACTAGGCCTGGGGCCTGTCGCTGCACCTCTTGATCCATGGAGGGAGCCAGATAACCATAGTGAGGTATATGTCATGGCATTCCTGATGCATACCCTGAGCCACGTGTCAACTGCGACTGGTGGAAGTCGTCGGCCGTCGCCCGAACACATGGGTTCTCGGGCTGTGTCCCCGCCCGAAGAATACCACTCACCTGGGCATGATAGTCAGGATAGAGTGGATGATCCATTGGCGCTGCTGTGGGACGATCAGCAAATGTTGGATCGCATGTCGGATGACTGAAGAATGCTGGCACATAACCAAGCCGATTGGGTTTGCCCGGTGATGGATTTGGACCCGGAACATACTCCCACGGCGGCGTCCACTTGGCACTAGGGACGCCAATGCCGTCCCTCCGCATGCTCTGAGCGGCCTCGCGCATCTGCCGATACATCCGTTCTTGCTGACCGACTGAGCTTCTCTCTATGGCGCATTGGTCAGGAAGAGCAGGTTGCCCCACATGTGGATGTGGCGTTGCAAATGGCGACGTCGCCTGTAAAGCAAGATAGAGCTGCGGATCCATCCGAATGCTTTGGAGCCTCGCCTGCAGGCTGTTGTTGCTCCCAGCACTCTGTGGAGTACAAAATGGTGGAGTAGCTGTGCTCATAGGAGCAAATGAAGCAGGTTGCCCTGCAGGTGCTGGCAATGTTGCACATGAGCACGCCATGGATCGTTGACGTACAAAGTGTCGGAGGGCGCAATATCACTTGGCGTAATACCTGCCACATCGGCGCCCTGAGTCTGCATCCATGACCCGTCAGATCCCCCTGCAGGTGCCCCCGCATGATATGCGTCAATCATGAACACACCTGAGAACGCGACCTCCTGAAACGGAGGCGGATCGGAACACTTCAACTTGTAGGGGGTATTTGGGAAGAACCAATTCCTCGAAGATGATGCATCATTGCGGATCTCGTACATATCTTCAATTTTACCGCTCTGCCACGGCTGATTACTGCCCCGCAAATACAAAAATATTTATCCATACCTGTCCCACGCGATTGAACTGACAACCAGGGCTGGGTAGAATCCCCATCACCTGGACGATGTGAGTTGGAGGAATCCTGCCATTCTGGCCCGCTGCCATGACGACGTCGTTTGCCGAGAGCCACATCGGAATGTTGTCCCGAACCAGGTTCTTCAAACTGCCCATGATCAGGGCCTCCGAATCGACGCGCCAGCCAGACAGAATCCTGTTATCACCAGGAAGGCATGGGCTGCCATGTACAAACTGTCTGCCCCTAGTATTGCTGGTGTCGTCGGCGCGGCATGATAACCCAATACTAACAGTATTCGGTATATTCTCCCATTGAGCTCCATGGATGAAATAACAGGGTGCCCCAGGAGCGGGCAGGTCCGCAATTATCATCTCTATATATATAATGACTCAGGGCACTTAGTACCAGGGTTGCTGTGTCCGTTACTTGAACGGATGAAGCGCGCGTCGTGCTTCTCGGAGGAATACTTCATGTTCTTGATATGCAGCCTATTATTGTTCATTCCAGACTCATCAACCCTACCAACAAGTTCCAGGACAGCGTACGCCTGGCACGCCCAGTGCTGGTTCTGGAGCTCGTAGCGTACCTTGTCCAGGCGCTCGTGGTGGTGGCCCTCACATCCTTCCGCAGGCCATCAGTTGAACAGCTGTGGTAGTTCTGCACATCCGTCGCACTCATCATACGATGTCACACCCCGAATGAATATGTCCGACAATTTGCCTTCATGAAACGGCTTGTGACGGAGGGCTGTCGTCAACCACTCGGAAACCTTACGCTGATCGTCGAACTTGAACTTCGGCTTGCGAACATCTTCTAATCTGAGGATGTGTTCCAAATATTCCCGTTCAGAGTCAAACGTGAGTACTGAGCGTTTCCGCAGAATGTTGCGCACTATTTGGCACGTGCGTGCACCTGGGTCACGATGGACAGCAGCGTCCAGGACGTTGCACTGCGCCACCATACATCGGTCAGACCCGTCGTCACGCCGCGGATGACACGCTGGGTGGATCCTCGTGCGATTGAAATCGAAGTGCGCATCCCTTGACATTCCAGTGGCACCTCCAACGCAGGGGCAGGACGCCCCGCTGAACTCTGAGCAAGTTGCTCCGCAGAACTCTGAGCAGGTCGCCCTGCAAAACGCGGAAATGCCATGGGCGCGGCAAGCGCTGCTGCGCTCGCTGCCGACGCGGCAGCGCCAACAGATCCTCTGGGCGTCCTTGAAGTTCCTGGCGGGGCACTGATATCGGAGTCCTGGTGCGTCTTCTCCATGGCGTTGTAGGACTCGGCAGTCTCATCTCTGGGCGTAGTAGCAAGGAGCTTCTCAGTACCACGCCGCGTAGAAGAAGCACCCATTGCCCTTCCTTCCAGCGCAGGCGCCCATTCTGTCCTGCGCGCCCGACCTGGTGCAGGGCCGCGACGCGGCACAGGTTCTTTTGGAGTAGGCGTACTGGCGCCCTGAAATCTAGTTGCCGCGGCGGCCACTGCTGGTCCTTTGGATCGTTGTCGATCAGCAGGTTGCCCCGCATGTCGCTGCTGCTTGCTGCCCCCAGGATCGGGATCATCTGGGCCCCCCCGCTTCTTTTTCTTGAGCTTGAGATGATCGGGGCCAAGAGATGGGCCTGATGAATCAGAAGAGGAAGGGAGATCGATCGTCTCTGGCTTCGGCTTGGACATTGCCTTTGCCGCGGCCCCTGCCGGCATCCCAGGCGCGCATTGCCTGGGGCCCCGGTCAGGATTCAGATCGACGCCGCCTGGCCTCCTGAGGACCAAATTCTTAATAGGGGGCATTGTGTTTATGTGCAACTACGTCAGGGTGGGGGGGCCGAACGGTCATTCACTGTCCCTGGGTGCGCGGCTGAAGTGGGATTCCGCGGTGCTGATTATCGCTGTTGTTGTTTATTGTTGTTTGAACATTATTAATTCTAAAGAATAATTATTGTTGGGCCCCCTGGTGCACGCCCCCCCCGCCGCGCCTAGGCCGCAGCCACGTTTTCATCATTTTCGTGAGGAAGCCTCAGGTAATTCGATGTCATCCAGATCCGGTTGTTTTGTTCCCCCCCGCTTTCCCTTGCAAAAAACACTATAAAATGAAATTTCTTGTTCAAATATAATCAAATTTCAAGAATCCCTTGCAAAAAATAAGGTAAAGTGGACATTCGCGCGCGCAAGACGAAATCCTTCCAAAAGCTTAGTGTTCGGAGCGATTTTAACATAAAAACATCAAAAAACCAATGGTTTTTCAACAAAAAAATGTCAAAATCTCATCCCGCGCGCTCTTGCGGATTCGTAGGAAAACCAACACTTTTTAACATTTCTGTCAAACGGGCTTTTGCGAGCAACTTTTTCGAACTTCTGCGACAACGGTTGCGCACCTGCCAGGGCCATCATCCCTGTCAAATAATACCATGCGGGACACATTCGTCTCTCTGTATTATGTATTGTATGGCACAATTGCACCATGCTGGGCACATGCGCGCCCCGAATAAGTGACCAAGTTCTGTGGGTGTGTACCCCACGCCAGTGTAGTAGCCACGGTCGTCCGCACGCCACGAAGTGAAGTGTCCCAACGTCATAGGGCGGGAAGCTGGGTTTGGGTGGTCGCGAAGAGTCGTTTGGATATTTGGTAGAGCTTGTAATGCCCCCCCACGAAGTGGGGGTATTGCCTGGTGTCGTATGAAAACCCTGGCACTGGGGAGAACACCACGCGTTCGGGTAAAATGATTGTTGTTGTTGTTGTTGTTGTCGTTTGTTCTCGTCGTCCCACCCGCAACCCGCCCCGCGACCGACCCGCGACCCACCCCGCGACCCACCCGCGACCCACCCGCGACCCACCCGCGACCCGCCCCGCGACCCATCCCCGCGACCCACCCCGCGACCCACCCCGCGACCCACCCGCGACCCACCCGCGACCCACCCGCGACCCACCCCGCGACCCACCCCGCGACCCACCCCGCGACCCACCCCGCGACCCACCCGCGACCCACCCCGCGACCCGCCCGCGGCCCACCCCGCGACCCACCCGCGACCCACCCGCGACCCACCCGCGACCCACCCGCGACCCACCCGCGACCCACCCCGCGACCAACCCGCGACCCACCTTCGACCCGAACCACGTTCAAGGTACAAACCAATGTGCGGCGCCTGCGGCGGTTTTTTTTTGCATTCCAGGTGGAGAGGCCGCGGCCCACCCCGCGACCAACTCGCGACCAACCCGCGACCCAAACCACGTTCAGGACGCAAACCACATTTTCTCGGCGCCTGCGGGGGGCATCTTAGCATTCGTTTCAAGCGGAGAGCCAGCGGCCCACCCGCGACCGCGCTCAGGGTAGAGACCAATGTTTCCGGCGCCTGCGGCGGCCATACAAACCCATTTATTCGGCGCCTCCGGTGGGCTGCTTTTGCATTCCTTCCAAGTGGAGGTGGAGAGCCCGCGACCCACCTGCGACCTAGACCACGCTCACTGAACAAACCAATGCCGCGCAGACGCGTCGGCGGATTGTCGCATGCCGTCTGAGCCCGCAACGACCTCTTCAAGCCCCGCGCATCCACGCCAGCCCGCCCGGCAACCTTGCCTTGGCGGGCGGCCTCGATCAGAGAAGTCGGGGAGCATAAAATGGAAAAAAGGACTGCGCTGCCGTTATCTCGGGAAAGGGGGGGGGGGGGGCAGGAGGAGTAAGCAGGGGGCGAGGAGGGCGCGGAAGAAGAGATGATGCAAGGAGAACGCGGAGAAAGAGGAGCAGGTGGACGAGGAGGGGGAGAAGGGGGACGGGGGGGGGGGGGAGGGGGAGGAGGAGCACGAGGAGGGGGGGGGGGGGAGGGGGAGGCGGATGATGATAGACGACAATGGGAGGGCGATGATGGAGGCCGATGAGGGGGAGGGCGACAATGGGAGGACGACGATGGAAGGACGAGGGGGGGAGAGGGAGGACGGGGAAGAAGAGGAAGAGGAGGAGGACGAGGTGGATGAGGGGGATGACGACGACGACGAGGACGAGGACGAGGGCGTGGAAGAGGAGGAGGAGGAGGAGGAGGAGAGCGCCATTGACAGGGAAGGCGGGGGCCACGAGGTCCGCCGGCTCGACGACGCCCGCGTCGCCCGCGCCCGCCCCCTCCACTCTTATCCGCAATTGCGGGGTGCTACGCACTTATCGGCGTTTCGTCTTTCGACTATGCGTGTCTTTATCCAGCCGATAGAATTAGCACGGCAAACAATCTGCCTCCCAGGAGATAGATCCATATCTCTCGTGACAACGTAATCGGGGTCGGCCGGGGTATCCGTCTCACACGCAACGTCCGCAATACCCGAGTCGCTTGACTCGCCGCCTTCACGGGAAGCGCCCGTAGGATCAACTTCTTCAGCCATTTCAACATCTTCATCGTCACCAGCTTATTGTTGGCTTTATTCATCTGGTTTTCGATCAGCAGGTTTCCCCGCATGCCACTCGCGATTGAACTTAGCCAAATAGTGAGTACGCATCAAGTTCTGCCAAACGAGGCTTGACTGAGCAATCTCCCCCGCGGTGGCGGGGTCGCACACTGTCTCCGTCAGCTGCTCAAGATATGGCGTAGTGTTGGGATCAGTACATGGACCCCGACCATCTCCATGAGGCCATACCAACGGTGTTCTTTTGAAATTCGGGCTTCTTGATGGGCGGCTCATGGGGCAGCCGAGCCTGCGATCAGCGCAACTGGGGCATGTACAGCAAACGCCTCTGCAGAGCTTTCGGTCCTCGATGATGGCCCTTTAAGGATCGCGAGTGACAATCGTTTCTTGCGATTTGGTAGGTCCCGCCTCTGAACGCACGATATTGCCTGCATCATCTCGTCTGAATTGACGAAGAGAATACCAGCGCCAGATTTGATGCTCATTCCAACCCCTCTCCAACCAGTACTCCATCTGGTTTGCGGGTATGTGCTGACGAGCCAATCCAGCTTCAGCGTGGCCTTTCAAACGCCGCATGTCACCTTCTGGATATTCTCCTCCTCGACGTTGGTCATCTCGAGGCGGGTTTCCCCGTAGACGATCCCACCTTGGGGGGGTATGTGCTCTAGTCGCCTGCCATGGCGGGCCCCTTGTGGCTCCCGCATCAGGGGGATGAGGGCGCTGACCACCGCTCGAACGAGCATCGCTAGAGAGGGCTCGCGCACGATCTGGCGAGGGACCGGGAGCCCGACCGCGACGGATCACGCGGTCATCGTCTCCCCCCCCCGCCCTCCTCGCCCATTGGGTAGAGACTTGGATCGTCATGATATCTCTCCCTTATCAAAGGTAGGCGGCTTGGCGATCGTCTCGGGCTGCTGGCAGACCGATCTGACGCAACGGAAGTACACTGAAATTCTTCATTATGCCCAAGCTCATCTTGAATGCGCTCAGATAGATCATCATCGTCGCGCGAATTCTCCCGCAGTGGATCATCATCGATGAATTCCGCGTTTGTCGGACTTCCAATCACCCGAGGATAAAGCATTGCATGCGTTTCCTCATCTGTTGCAGGAATGTAGAATCTGAGTCCGCGGGTGCCCCCGCCATGCCACAATCGCCTTCGACGGGCACGTGGAAGTTGTCGACAAACTCAATATCTGCAGGTTGCCCCGCGATGGGTGCACCCAGCCATTCTGCCAAGTCGATATCGCCGTGGCCAGCGAACACCTCCTCGAACAGCTCGTCGGCGTAATGCTCGAGGGGCATGCTGGCACTTAGATACCTGGCAGCCAGGAAATGAACAATTGTGGCTGAGCCGTCGGCAGGGTCGGCTAAAAGCGCCCCCCAATCAACAAACTGCATGTCGGAGTCCGTTTGAGCCAGATGTATTGACGGACCCCCGCCTCTCCCATCACCTCGGGTGCATTCGCGTCAGAAGTGTTGTGCGCTGTGACATCTGTCGCACTCCATGGTTTCACCGTCGGCATCCTGTGGACTTCCTCGTCGCCCTTTACCTTTGCCCGATGTATGCCCGCGATTTCTGCGAGTACCTAAAAGCATTTCCTCATACTGAGGTCCAGTAAGAGACGCTAGGAATGCTAGTATGCCTCTACCATGTAGTCGCCGACGCTTACCTTTGCCTTTGCTTCGACCCTCGCCTTGTCCTATCAATGACCGTCGTGCAATACGTCTTACCCTCCGGACTGGTTTCTTCATGAATCTCCGCCAACGACGCTCGTGATTTTGATAACCCAGAAATAACCATTGAGCTTGCTGCTCTTCGGTAAGGTATGTAGGCATATCAGAATAATCCAAGGCGGTAGTTTCATCATCGGAAGACGCATCCGCATCGGTTCCGGAGTCAGAGTCGGACTTGGCGGGTTGCCCCGCTGAGCCCATTAGGGTCATAGCTTGCATAAGGGAAGCCGCGTCGGGCGGTCCCCCAGATCTGGCACAGGGGCCTTGCGAACCCGAAGTCGTTCCACCTTTCTGAGCCAACAGTGTAGTGGTCTCAGTTGGCTGTGGATCATATTTCCACACGTTGTTGGCAGGTTGCCCTGCGTTGGCCTCTGCGTGGAAGGTCTCGGATCGGTGACCGCGGCTAAAGATACCACCAATATTGCAAGGGGTCCTCTCGGCTATGTGGGCATATGACCTCATACGTTCAAGTAGAGCGTCAAACTGCGATTGGTCCCTCGGCACGTGATGGCTCAGAGGCTGCAGGAGTTGTTGTGCACGCGATGTCCCCACTCCAAAAGCTCTGAATAGAATTACTGCTAAGATTTGGAAGTTTGGGATATTGAAGCCGGCGGTTTCAGCTTCGTAGCGGGCTATTTCGAGACGTGCTAACGTCTGGCCGATACGTTCACCCGCATGGACTCGAAAGTCAATGGGAGCCGTGCCAGAGTTAAGCTGGCGTTCCTTTTAGGTTTTCGAACTTTGCACTTCAGGGGGACATAATGTAGGTGGCGCCGTCGGTGTGGCGACCGCCTATATTGACGCCAAAATTAATGACTGCTGGGGGGGCTCTCATGGTTATAGTCCGCGCGAGACCTCCCGAACCTCGCTGCAATGCGGCGGCTTGCTGGGAGGGCGCCATGTTGCCTGTGGTCACATTGATCCAGGCATGTGCTTCGCGGACGAACTCGCGAAATGGTACTTGACCGGCAGGGTCCCAATGGGGGCCAATCGTTCTAGTGTCGTCTCCGCCCCGCATATGTCCTACCGCACACCCAATAGCGACCCATACGAGCCCAAAGATAGTAACCCAAATCCAGTGGCCTCGTGGGTCGTAGTCGGATGTAGTCGGTGGGGACTTCTGTTTAGTCGTCGTAAGTCTGCGTGGGGTCGGAGGCGGCAATATGTCGTATCGCATGTTTCCATGCATTATGTCTTCGAAGAAATCTTCAAATGGAGTAGGTGGGTGACCTTCAGGAGTGTTATAGCGCAGGGACGTGAGATGTGAGTGAGAGACCTCCGCTTGGACAGAGGTATCGCTGCAAGTTTCTTTGCGGCACTGCGTAACTGTATACATTCCTCCGCGCAATCCAACTGCACCCTGATGCTCCACCGTATCTGTAATCCACCAGATAGTGCCGTGGATGGCGAGGAGTAGAGCTAGAGCTGACCACCATAGGCCAGCTCCGCTACCAAGTTTGAAGGGGGCTGGAAGGCCCAGCCAACAGCTTCGCCTCAGGCGAAGCCAAGCTCCAGCTATGTTGTATCGTAGTAACGATAGTCCCAGTATGAGAGGAGATGCCATCTCAAGCAATTGGAAGATCCTTTTGGTCTCGATAGCGATTGTGTGCCTCGCAGTGAGGCACAATCAACTTTGGGCGGCCGGCCGCTTGAGCCGACGCGGCCGCGGGCGCACGCTCGCTTCCACTCCTTACGTCCCTCAGCTCGCTTTAGAATCAAGAGTGCTCCAAGGCGCCCAAGATGTTCCAAAGACGGCCCAAGAGGCTTCAACGGGGCCCCAAAAAACGCTCAAAGAGCACCCTAAGAGGGGCCCAAGAGGCCAACATTTGCGATGCTCCTTAGATTTTTGACAGATTCTGGCACGCTCATATCTCCAGCGGCCCCCGTTCAAAGTTCCGACGCTTCTTCACGACGGCCCCCAGGCCTCCCAACATAGCTCTTGCACACCCCACTATCCCAGAACAGGTTGCCAGCGGCAGGGGGCGAATCCCTTACGGATGATTATAAGTAATTCCTACTATTATTATTATTACTCTTCTCAGTAGTCACATTACTATCACTAATTATGAGTGTTACTATTCCTCGAACGGCTTCTCCCAGCCGCCATAGCTTTTCACCATCGACCACACGCTGGAGTGACCCTGGGTAAGAGTGATCGTTGGTGCGCTGCTTTTGGAGGCAGCGGGGGGGACCAAACACGAGCGCGCAAGACGCTACTCTCGCATCGCTTTCGGGATCGGGGGACCCCATTGGGCCCGCACCAAAGGTTACTCAGACAAAAAATCGCTCTTACGTCTTGTCGACACCCCCTCGCGTGGCGGCCCCAAGACGCCGGAGAGGAGGGGCCGCGACCCCCGTCCTCGCGGCCTCCCAGCCTCCTGCCTGCTACGCCTGAAATGTTTAAACATATATCATATATACATATAGATATATGTACACACATATCGTATGTATATATGTATATATACACCAGGAGGGGGGGGCGGTCGCAGGTCGAGGCGGCTCGAAGATATCGAGCAGTGGCAGATCGGCCTCACCCCCCGGGAAGAAGGAGGAGGGAGGATCAGGAGGAGGAGGAGGAGGGATATCAGGAGGGGGATCAGGAGGAGGATCAGGAGGAGGATCGGGAGGAGGATCAGGAGGATCAGAAGGATCGGGAGTAGGAGGCGGAGAGGAGCCGGGCAGGGTGCAAATGTCGCGGCGGCCTGAAGATCACGCGGTGGATGATCGGCTTCTTCCCCTTCACCGTCTGCAAACTTCTGGGCAAACCCACTCTGGAGGCCTGCGTCGCCACCTGCGGAGCGTCGGCCACCAAGCAAGCTGGCAGAGGCAGGCCTGAGCCAGATCGAATCGTGAAATCGGATCGGATCAGGAACGGATCGGATAGCCAAGGAATGGCCCGAATCGAATCGAAATCGGATCGCCGCGCTGACCCTGGCCGATGCCTGGGGCTCGAACCGAATCGAATTGAATCGAATCGGAATTGCGGTCCAAGCCGGCGAATCGAATCGCATCGAATCGGATCGTATGCGGCCCTGCCGAGGCGCCTAGAATGGACAGCCGCTAAGAAGCCATCCGGAAGGGAGGAGAGGGGTGGAGAGCGAGGGGAGGGGCTTAGCAGAACAAGAGCGAGGCAGAGGGGGATAGGAAGAAGGATGAAAAGGATTACAAGGACAAGGAGTACGGGGGAAGATGAGGATGAGGCGGATGACCCCCCAAAGGGCTCAGGACCGCCCTGACACAACTGCGCAGTACTCCAAAAGACGCCCGCCCGAAACGGCCACAAAAGCCACCAGGGGCGCCAAGCAAGATACGCCCAAGAGGCAGCGAGAGGCCGCAACGGCAGCAGCGAGTCACCACCCGTGTTCGCGGGCAGCCGCGGGATGCACCGGGGCCGAATGGGGCACAGTGGGCGCTGGAAAGAGGAGCGCGCGGAGTGGGAGGAGGATTAGGAGGAGGAGGAGGACGAGGAGGAGGAGGAGACGGAGGAGGAGGAGGAGGAGCAGGAGCAGGAGGAGGAGGAGGAGGGGGGGCAGGTTCAGAACGTGAAGTCCTTGAACGTGTTCGGTGGCGGCTCATGGGAGCCTTCCATGCCATCTTGCCGACTCTTGCGAATCGGCGCCGAGCGGCGCTAGTCGATCGCTAGTCGACGCTGACTCGACGCTCATCGACGCTAGCCGACGCTAAATCGGCGCTATCTCATCGACTCCCACACGCTACTCAACGTTAAAGACGGAATCAAGAGTAAGAGGGCATTTCAGTAAAAAAGAATGAGAGGGTATACCAGGCTCGCACGAATTGCTACCGAATTAAACGTGTGTGCCAAAGCACGGGCACCGCGAGGATTTGGAAGCCTGCCACAAGATGGTTCTAGCGCAGCGAGCCTCTTCGGGAGAGCTCGGTCGAGCCACCCAGCCCAAGACGGCCCGAAAGCGGTCCTGGAGGCCAGCAGGGGGCGGGGGCGTAAGACCACTGCTCTGCCGGGAGTATTCGGAAGAGATCGGGACAAACATCGCTGACAGAGCAGTGCGCAGAGGTCCCGCAGAACCGTGGCACAGAGAGCAGTACGAGCCGATCAAAAGACGTAGGTGGAAGCAAAATAGATTCGGGTCCGCCCGAAGAAGAACAATAACAACAAAAACAGATCGATGCCTGAAGTAGGAAGGCGCTTGAGTAGTTTGGGATCTGGATGTCCAAAACACATACTTTCGGCGACCGGCGTGTTATGGGCAGCAAGAGCCTCAACAGTAGAAGCATAGGTAACATCAGCAGTGTCTGCACGAGTAGCAGCAGCACGAACACCCATGGAATCACTAGCTGCAGAACGAGCGGTAGGACCACCAGTAGCTGCAGCAACACCAACGTAGAGGTTCAAGTGGAGCAACATCGGTGCTTTACAGAAAAAAGAGAACTCTGGAAGCCAACGGTTGTGTTGAAAGTCTGAGGCCCTTTAGCGAACCATCCACGAGAGCGTTCGCGCAACTACTATAAACGAGACGCAGCGAATGTTGCACCCACCGTCGCAGCGCGATGTCCACGAGGACCAACTTTTGTGGCAGGGGTGCTCGAGTACGAACGATGTTACCTTGCGTCATGGCGTAGGAGCTATATGTCTTTGAGGGTGCTCTGGGCTGCGGCCCCAATCGGGCGACTTGCTGCACAACGTCGTGACTTAAGCAACACGCATGCAGGCACAATCGACGTCATACTGAGCCTGGGAGGCCACAAGCGTTGCAATCCTTAGGTACTCCAATGTTGCCACGTAGCTTCCCTGGCGCTTCGGCCACGGATGGCTTCGGCCAGGCCTCAGAAGGAGGTCAGTCGGCCCGAGCGGGCCAAGGAGCCAAGGAGTGCCCAAGACCGCCGCACCCAGACTGCTCCACGACGGCCCAAACACTCGCCCCGATGCCCCCACGCAGGCTCTGCCAAGCCGATTCGGAAGAGCACGGTAGAACCATCGCGCCCAAGAGCGCCCTGGGGAGCCCTGAGATCCGACGTTGCGAACAGATGCGGCATCGTGAAAATCACTACCGAAGCCCTGGACCCCCATCTTTCCGCTACACTGTTCGGGTCGGATGGGCCTGCGATGGTTCTGGGGCCAGAAGCGGGTCGAAGACGCACGCTTGGAAAAAAAGCGACGCCCGGATCACCATCGCGCCTCAGGGCACGCTGGGACGCCGCGGAGGCACCCTGCAGCGTGAGGGCCTGCCAGTCCCATGATTATACCAGCCTGTTCGGTGAGAGCTCGGGAGGACCCATCCTGCGTGCACACTCGGTGGGTGCGCTGACACGGTCGGCTGGTAGGTCGCAGAACCGCTGCGCGTCTGGCACGGGTTGCAACGGCGTCTGGTGTACAGAGCGCTGGCGCTCGAGAAAGACGGGCAGCATCAGGCGACCATACGACTAAAAACAAATCGGACAGGGACGACCAAACCAAAAAGCTGTTTCTCGTCTGGATCCATGGCTGCAGCCTGGCGGACTCGACGGCGACGACGGCGACGAACCGATAAAATCTGTCGAACCGTCCACCTCCCAGTGTGGCGCTGCGACCCTCCACCAGAACTTCTTCACCGCACAGTAATTATAAGCTTGCACACCGCTTTGACTGCCTACTGTCGTACCTAGGACAGAAGAGCATCATTCAAGAACATGAGACCCCTCACCAGCAAAACTGAAGAACATTCGAGGGTGCCCTCCCCCAGGATGCACAAGAACACCGAACGAGTACGAAAAACATGAGGGTACCAGCTCCGAACCGACCTCGATCTTATACCTCGGTCCGACTGTATCTCGATCAGGGTGGGAGCTCGCCTTGACGCGACGGCGGCCCATCAACGTCCCGGCCAAAGCGGCCGCCGCGGCGACCATGCTGGCCGTACCTGCCGCGTCTCGGCTGGGGGTGCTGGCTCGCTCCCGCACCTCCTTAGAGCCTCTATCTGTGTCCACCGCTCCACCGTTCTTCCGTTCCCTTGTTTTCGTACGCACGTCCCCCTGCCCATTCGCTCTCCGCGCTCATATCCATCCGCTCTCCTCGCCCTTCTTTGCTTCATCGGACTCGCACTGATCCGCTCCCCTCCTACATCGGCGCGGCAAATTTCGACCACGGCCGCCACCACCACGACCACTAGATTTCCTGGATGTGTCCAAGTGTCCGTGAATGCGGCGGCCCCGACGCCGGACAAGCGGAAAAAGCATACCTTACAACAAACACACAGACAGAAAACTTGCTCGTTAAAAACCAGTATGCGGAAATAGCCGCAGCACAACTGGAAGCGACCATGGGCGAGACGAGAGCACTTAGCAGCACTTGCCACGAATGAATCGCTGCAGGGGCAGGGGATCGGCGATGGAGGAAAGGGAGAGGGGGAAGTGATTGACCAAAAAAACTCCTAACCTTTTGGGAGTGGACCTAAGCTAGGAGGGCCAGGAACATCAGGGATAGGGGACTTTTCTGCAATTGTATCAAACCAAACCGCCCAGAATTATGATCCTCAGTGAGACTACGTCTTCATCGGTTATTAGGGGTAGGGGTTCTTGTGTCCGAATGAAAAAGGAATGCGGGGCGAGGGGAGAGAGGAGGCGCGGGGGAGTCGCACGGAGAGAAGGGGGGGTCGTGGAGGGAGGGGGGGAGGAGGAGCTTCACAAACGCTACTGCTTGGATGCCAAGAGCCCGAGCAGCGCAGAGCTGGAGGCCTGGAAGGGGGCACCAATAATTACCAACACAGGGGGCTTCCCCCATCGGGGGAAGATGATCCTAGAAGAGGGAGCGCGACCGTCGCTGAACTGGAAAAAACTACCACCACCCCCCTCTAAGAAACGATCGGACGGGGGCAAAATGCCTCCCCCCCTCCCTGGGAACCGGGGGGGGGACCCCCATTGCCCCGAAACCCGGCGGGGAGGGAGAGCACAGAAGCCCCCCCCTCCCCCCAGTCCGAACCGGGACGAGGGAGGGGGGACCCCCCCTGCCCGGAAACCGGAAGGGGAAGAAGAAGCACAGCACCTCCCGTCACCCCCCCCCGTTCGAACCAGGGAGGGGGGCGAGACCAGCCCTGCTGAAATCCAAAGCGATGTTGAGCTTTGTTTGAGCTGTATGTGAGCTTTGCTTGAGTTTTACGTGAGCTTTGTCTGAGCTTTGTGTGGAGCTTTGCTTGAGCTCTACTTGAGCTTTGTTAGAGCTTTGTTTGAGCTGTGCGTAAGTTCAAGCTTTGCTTGAGATTAGTTTGAGCTTTGCGTAAGCTTTGTCTGAGCTTGTTGGAGCTTAGTTTGGGCTGTGGTTGAGCTTTGTTTGAGCTGTGCTTGAGCTTTGTTTGAGCTTTGTTTGAGCAATTTGTCGAAGCTGTGTGTGAGCTTGGTTTGAGATGTGTTGGAGCTTTGTCTGAGTTTTGCTGAGCTTCGTTGGAGCTTTGTTGGAGCTTTATGTGAGCTCTGTCTGAGCTTTGTTGGGTGATTTGATGGAGCTTTGTGGAAGCTTTGTTGGAGCTTTGTTGAAGCTATGTTGGAGCTTCATTTGAGCTGTATTTGAGTTTGGTTGAGCTTTGTGCAAAATTAATTGGGCTTCGTTTCAGCTGTGTGTGAGCTTTGTTGGAGCTTTGTGACATGTGTTGGAGCTTTGTTTGAGTTTGTTGGAGCTGTGTGTAAGCGTTGTTTGAGCTTTGTTTGAGCTTTGTTTGAGCTTTGTTGGAGCTTTGCTAGAGCTTAGTTGGAGCTTCGTTGGAGCTTTGCTGGGGCTTTGTTTGGCCTTTGTTGGAGCTTGGCTTGAGCTTTATGTGAGCTCTGTTTGAGCTGGATATGGACTTTGTTTGAACTCTGTTTAAGCTTTGTTGGACTTTGTTGAAGCTTTGCTGGAGCTTGTTTTTATTTGTTTGAGCTTTGTCTGACCCTTGTTAGAACTTTGTTTGAGCTTTGCTTGAGCTTTGCCTGAGCTTTGTTAGAGCTTTGTTGTAGCTTCGGCGGCGCTTTGTTGGAGCTTTGCTTGAGCTCTGTGTAAGCTTTGTTTCAGCTGTGTTTAAGCTTTGTTTCAGCGTTGTTGGAGCTCTGTTTGAGCTTCATCTGGACTTTGTTTGAGCTCTGTTTCAGCTTGGTTTTCTGTGAGCTTAGTTTGAGCTTTGTTTTCAGGTTCGAACTCTGGCCGGGAAGAGGGCCGTCCGCCCCCCTCCCCAGTCCCAACCGGGGGGGGGGGGCTCTCCCTCCCCGCCCCCGGTTCGAACTGGGGGAGGCAGGGATCGGCTCTCGATTCGGAGTGTGGGGCTGTTTGAACCCCCCCCGAGTTCGAACCGCGGGGGGTGGCTTGCCAGTAGCGGCAGAAAGCGCTTATTCCTCGATGCTGGAGTTGGTAATCATATTTCGGCCACTCAGAAAGCCCTAATATTACTAGCATCACCGAGATCGGGAGCATCTCCCCTCGGTGGAGGCACGCCGCCGGTGTTGGTGTTGGTGCCAACCTCCAGGCCTCAGAGACGAAGGGAAGAGCTTCAGAGGCGGCACCATACTCTGTGCCGCACCGCGGCGCCGAAACGCGCAACGGCCCACTGGCGGGCCGCACCGGCCAGGCTGCTGCTCCCTGGCCCAGGGGCGGCGTGCAGATCCACCCCGCTGGAGGCATACCCGTCCAACACGACCAGTCAGGCGAGGGCGCAAGCCGACTTCTGGGGCTCCTGAGCCCCCAGCGAAACAATGGCAGAAGAGAGGGCGTGGGATCATCCTGTGCTTTGATCCCTGGGGTGCCCAGATCCAGAATGCAGATCCACCCCGCTTCCCATCTCCTCCTCCTCGCCTCTCGGGGACGTCCAAGAGGGGGCGTCCAAGAGGGGGGTGCGCAAATCATGGCCCGAGGCATGTGCGCGGACCAGGAGAGACCAGGGAACGCATTGAAATCTGAGGAAACATCATGGCCCAGGCCATGATATCCAACCCCCACTAGTCAAGACCACCCTCTTGGCCGCCCCCGACCATCTCCTCCTCTTGGCGGTGCGCAAAAGGGGGTGGAGGGAGGGGGAGGGCTTATTAGAAGGAGGCTGTTTCTGAGAAGGCACCGGCCTTACATCTATAGATGAGGCCCGCGCCTTCTAAGAAGCAGGGGTGCTTCTGAGAAGCCCTCCCCCCTCCCCCCCTGAGTACGTGGCTGATCCTCCTCGCCTCCCTGAGATCTTCGGGTGTTGCTAGGAGCGCCCCTGGCCCAAGGTGCCCCAAGCTTTTCGCTCCATTTTGGAGCCCCTGGGGCCCTCTGGGCCTCGTGAGGGGTGCTCTGGAGGCCGTCTGGGCCACCCCGAGAATCCTGGGGGGGCACCCTGGGCCTTGGGCGCTTCTGGCACCACCCGAGGTTTGGGGGCACTCTTCTCCACACCGGGCCTGCTCGCCCTGCTTCGGGCCCCCAGGGCCGCCCGCCGGGCCCCGCTGCTGCTCGGGGAGTGCCGCGCAGGGAGGGGGTCCGGGGCTCGGATCGCGACGTCTTCGCGAGCGTTGCACTCTGTGCAACCACTGGGAGGTGTTCGTCGGAAGGACTCGGGAGACTGAAGCCCCATCTGGGGGGGCTGTGACGCGGGAGTGGGCCTCGGATGAAGCGGGAACAATTCGGATCAAGCAGGATCGAGCCGGATCAAGCGGGATTAAGCCGGACTAAACCGAACTTCGGACCAGGACAAAATCAGAATTAGACCTCCCAGGAGTTGCATCCGAAGGTTCCAAGGGCCCAAGGCACCCATTCGGCCCAATCCCTCAGGTTTCTGCATGATCTTGACATTATCGCCGCATCGCTCGCCCATGAGATCCCCAATACGAACCCAAGATGGCCGACGACCACCAAGAGGGACCCAAGAGGCCCCAAAAACGGCCCCGAAAGGGGCCCAATAAGCAAGCCACTGTTGCACCGCTGGAGGCATACCCTTGCAACATGATCCCAAGGCCCCACAGAGGCCCCCAAGAGACCTCAAGAAGGCCCAAGAGGCGCCAAAATGCCCCAAGACGCATCCAATATCCCCAACATGTTCCTAAAGCCTCTGAACACGACCTGGGCGCAGCGGCGGGATGGGCCGAGGACCCTCGGAGTTCCGCACTCGCGTTCAAAAGGCGCCAACTGCCCCTTATTCCTCTTGTGCCGAGACAGTTCACTTCTCAGAGTCGGCGGAACTGGCCGTGGGGCCTTTGCACTCTCCTGCGCTACTCCTCCTCCTCCTCCTCCTCCTCCTCCTCCTTCTGTTTCTCCAGCTTCTCCATTCAAGGCCAAATCCCCAACCCGCGGACGAGCGAACATCGGGCCCAGTTTAAAGGGAGCGACAGCGAGCCTGGGCGGAGTCGGGGCTGCTGGCCTCCCAGCAGCAACCCGACCCATCCCAGGCTCACGCCAGTCGATCTAGAGGAAAACTCCGACCAAAAAGCACTTTACTGGATGGGTCCTTCCCCTCGCGGAGCATCTTGAGGCTCCACGCTGCATCTTGGTTGCGTGGGTGGCCGACACACTTGGCAACTAAATGCTGCGATCTTCTGTTGCCAAAGGCACCGCATTTCGAACACCACGAGATCTGCCCACCCCCAATGTACAACCTGTGGGAGGGGTGGGCGGTTCGGGCCGCCTTAGGCAGCCCGACACACGGGAACTTACGAACTCCTACTCTGCTGCATGCCTTCCCGCAGCGCACCGCACACACTGGTACCTGTACCTGCCCCCTGGGAGGCGGGACCGAGCCAGCTGATGGCCAAGTTCATCGGGCACCAACTCGAGACCTCCAGGGCGCTGCCTTACCTTGGCTCGAACACTCTAGACATCTGGGAAGCGGAGACGGGAGAGGGTTTTCATAGTCTCGTGGATGACGCACACGCTGTTGGCGACGAGCTCAGCCTGCTGTGCGTACAACTGCTTGGCACGAGGGTTGTGGGGATGCAGAGCCACCCCTAACTTAGCAAGGCGGTCCGCCTCTCGATTGCCCGCCCAAACCCAGTACCTGAAACCGCGGTCGAGGGCAGCACGTCGAGACAGGTGGCACTTGACTTTAGTAAGGGTAATGTTGTGAATCCCTACGTCCCCTCCCCCAGCAAAGATTTCGCACCAAAGTTCGCTGTAAGCAACATTGGTGAGGTCCTGTGAGGGCCCCTTCTTCCAAATCTCGCAGACCATCTGGCAATCGGTGATAAACTCGGTAGGGCAACCTCCTACCAATCTCAAGGCTCCTCCTCGTCCGTCCTCCCCTCGTACTCGAGTGGAGCTCACGCCCGAGCTGCTCCTGTTATGTTTCATCTTCGGGGGACCTTCTCTGTCCCGTCGCGGCCTTATCCGTGTCGAATCCATGTCGGACTCGTCGGATCCGTGTCGAATCCGTGTCGAATCCGCGTCGAGTCCGCGCCAAATCCGCGTCGAGTCCGCATCGAGCCCGCGTCGGGCACAAGAAAAGACACCAATTCTGGGGACAGGCGAGGTCCCCCGAAGATGAAACGCGACTCCAGGCCATCCAGCGGATGGCGGGAGCAAGCCCGCTTCCGTCGCGCGCGGAAGCGTGCCGTGCTGGCCTCTGGCGTCTCCAGCTGCTGCCCGGGCTGGCTCTCAGGGAGGATGGGGTCTCCCTGTGCTTCTCGCGTTCTGTCATGCTTGCACGTACCATGGAGGCCGGTCCAAAGAACCATTCTATCAGAAACCCAACCCTGAGACCCCAGGACGTCCATGAATTCTTGGTGGGAACGTCGCGCTTTCAACGGCAAGATCATCCAAACACGAGAAACCTAGGGCACCCTGGAGGCAAGCAAGGTCTTAGCATGGGTCTCCACTGTAGTACTGTTCTCGTGACATCAGATTGAACTGCGTGTATACTCCCAGTGCGCCTCATGAGGTCTGAAGATATGAAGGTCCTCCCAGATCCAATCTAGCTAAGGCCTAGGCGCTCGGCTCAGCACGGCAGCCCGCTCTCGCCAGCATGGGCCTTCACATAATAATCACCCGCCATCGGCTGAAACTACATCTGATGACACTGGTAAATTTCGCCAGATCAAATGTTTTTATGTTTCCGAAGAGGTTTCCGCATGAGAAGGAGAAGAGGGGGTGACGGGGAGGAGGAGAAGGAAGAGGAAGAGGAGGAGGAAGAAACGGAGTCTTCTTCATTCTCATCCTCCTTCTGCTCACCCTCTTGATCCCCTTCCTTGCCACTCCCCTTCTTCCCTCTTGTGTTTGACGATGGCCAGACCTCGCGTGCAGTTGACGTTTCAGCTGGTGAGGTGATGCGGCAGTTTTTTGGGGTCCCAACTGCAATGTTCCTGTTGAGCACCAATCTGCGAGACCACGCTGTGCCACAGCTGATGGGCGCGCGTGTGATCAACGATTGACCTATACGAGGTACCATCTTTCCACCTGGGTGGCACCGCAACGGGCCGATGGCGAGCAAGCGTGGGTACGCGCGTGTGCGTGTGAGCTGGGCTCCCTTCCTCCTCCCCCGTGCACCGCGGCTGAATTCGCGTTTTGTGTGCCCCACTAATCCTTCACCGCCAGCGCAATCACTCTGCCTAGCAGCCGACGCAAAAAATGTGCGTGTGGGCGCGTGCGTCCGAGCAGCATGGCCCTGAGCCCCCGAGGTCACGCGCCTCTGTAAACAGAACTTGGACCCACACTCCCGAGGCCACGGCCCCCCCTGAAGAAACTCTGGGCCCTCGCCCCCTCGGGGCCACAACCCCTCAACAAAAACTACGGGCACGCGCCCCCGAGGACACGGATCCTTCGAAAAAAAACTGGACCCGCGCTCCTGGGGCCAAAACACTACTCGCACGGCAGGCGCGGATCCGCGCTCCGAGTCCGCCAGCCAAACAGCCTGCCAATCGGCCAGGCAGTCAGCTAAATACAGTGGAGGCAAGTCCACACGAAACCTTCCACAAGAAACCCAATCCTGAGACTCCAGGACGTCCATTGATTTTTGGTGTGGGAACGTCGCGCTTTCCAACACAAAACCATCGAAAACCAAGAAACCCAGGGCACCCTGGAGGCAAGCAGAGTGCTTCTTGGCATGGGCCCCACTGGAAGTGCCAACCTGCAAACCAAGCAGCCCATCGGCGAACCAACCCAGTCAGCGCAGCCGTGCGGAAGATCGGGGACGGGGGGGCCGCGGCGGTCGGAAGAGGAAGAGAAGAGAAGAGAAGAGAAGAGAAGAGAAGAGAAGAGAAGAGAAGAGAAGAGAAGAGAAGAGAAGAGAAGAGAAGAGAAGAGAAGAGAAGAGAGAGAAGAGGAGAAGAGAAGAGAAGAGAAGAGAAGAGAGAGAGGAGAGAGAAGATAGAGAGAGAGAGGAGAGAGAGACAGGGAGAGAGAGAGAGAGAGAAAA
>CAUYUJ010017440.1:118316-135816 GCA_963575745.1 Prorocentrum cordatum
ATTCTCATCCGCCGGCATGCCGGCGGCCGAGGGCTTGACTCTCCTTTCTGGCGCCAAGAGTCCTGCACCTGCTACCCTCGGCTCGTCCGCTCCTCCCCACCGTCTGCCTCACGACCAGACGCTCCGCTACCACTGTCACAGGATAGAGGGGGCTCGGAAAATGTAGGGGAAAGGGAAAGAGAGCGGACGGCACCTTATGTGCACGCACAACTTCTCTGAGCGACTCCAAGGTCTGAGTCGCGCCCTGAGCCAAAAAGGCTATACACAACTGCAGGACACATAGGGCAAAGAGGGGGAGAGAGAGGGGAACCCGGGACCACCACTGAGCTGGGTGACGATGACAGCCCCACCTGTTACCAATCCTGGTCTCCCCCGCCCCGGCTGCAATCCCCAGCCCCCCGTCCCAGTCTCCAATCCACCCCTGGAAGAACCAAAAGATACCGATACCGCTACTCCACGGCCCTCTCCTGGGGTGCGTTCTGACCAGGAGTTCGAGGCGAGTCCAGCCGTGGCGAGGAGGGAACCGCAGCGGTATCGGTACATGTTCCTCCTCTGACTAGTCCCCCGTCTCATTCTCTCCGATCTCCCCCATCCTATCTCGGGGCGTCCAACAGGGGGACGTCCAAGAGGGGGGTTCGCACATCATGGCTCGAGGCATGTGCGCGGCCCAGGGGGGCCAGGGGACCTCTCGAAAGAAGAAGAGGGAGCTATGAAATCTGGGAGACTAACAATGTGACCCAAGCCATCATATCCACACCCCTCTTTCGATGATCCTCAGAACGTGTGTTTGCGCCAACGTCTGCTTGTCCACCGAAGCCCTTCCGTACGACGCGTGCGGTGTAATGAGGGCCGAGGTAGTCTGCGTGCCCTCGGCGAAGCAGAACGAAGAAAAATACACACTGGGCTAACACACGTCCTGAAGATCGTCGACTCTTGGCCGCCCCCGACAAATCCCCTCATGATCCCTGGGCCAGCGCTGCGCGAAACACGAGGGGACACGAGCGGCGCCTGCCTGCGGCGCGCTCGCGGCCGGTGCCGCGGCGACGAAGCCGAGAGCAGCCTCGGCAGGGGCCACTCACGAGGGGAGCAGGAGTACACTTCGGCGGCTCTCCAGGGGGTCTGCGCACATCCGCCGCCAGTGGCCAGGCCCATGCTGGGCCCGAGAGCGGTGCTTGCGCCCCCCTGGCTTGGCCAGGGGGACATCTGCACTGTTCCGAGGCCCGGGATGAACCTGGCCAGCGACGGTGGATCGGGGGTGAGGGGGTGAGATCGATATGGAGCGGAGAGCCCCTCACGAGAGAATCGGCTTCGGTTTCGGGTTCGTGTCGCGCGTGGAGGCGAGGCGAATCTGCGTGGGTGGGCGAGAGGAATGGACCCTCCTCTGGCCAGGGCGCGGCGAGGACAGAAGTCCGCCCCCTCGGTTGGCGGGTGGGTGCCTGGGGTGTCCCGCCGTGGTGTCCCAATGCTGTACCGTGGCATCCAGTGGTGGCCCGTGGTGGCCCGCGGTGTCGCTGCGCTGCGCTTTCGACTATGCGCTTGCGCTTTAGACACGTCTGTTTCGCTGCGCTTTCGACCATGCTTGATCGCAATTAGCACTTGCACTTCCGCGCCTAAGGACCCTCTGCGCCGCTGGCTTGATATGTGGGCGTGGATGATCCAGCTGCAACTAGCACCTGGCTGCTCGCGCTTCAGTTCACCTTGAGTCGAGCACGCTTGGAGGTGCTCCTCGGTCTTCTGGACGCTGCACGCTCGCTGGGCGACAGTCCTTCCCGCCCACCACCCATCCCTGCACGTCAATGATTGACGTCTCTTTCACTGCCTTTTCGACTAAATTCCATCTGCTGCCAGCGCCTGACGACCCTCTGCGCCGCTGACTCAAAGTGTGTGTATGTGTGTGTGCGCGTGTGTGGTGTGCGTGCGTGCACGTGCGTGCGCGCGCGCGTGCGAGCGTGCGCGTGCGAGCGTGCGCTTTGCACCCACGAGAACAATTCCATACGAACTACGGTTCTTCATCAGATGCGCCTGAGCCAGAACACCTTGACCATGGGGCCACCTGAGGCCCTTTGAAGGGAGTTACTCAAGAGTTGTTAATAAAGAGCATGACCAACATGGAACGAAAACAAGTTACGATCTTAAAATGCTTGTGTTTGCTCTGTAGATGTGAATCTAGTGCATACTACACAAAGCGCAAGCTGTCCCAAACGCCAAGCCTCGACCCCCCCAGAGCCTTGGAGGCCCTGGGGGGGTCCAACACATGTAACGACGACCGTGCCTTATGCGTGAATATGCACGCCCACTCTGTCGCGTGGGTGCCAAACGCACACTCACGATGCAATATTTGGATTCCTTGGGATGGAGAGACCCCCAGAAGAGGGGAAGGTGGAGGGCGAGGGGGGAAAGGATGACCAGGATGAGAAAGCAGGCCTGGGGTCCTCAGGGTCTTCTGGAGGAGGACGGGGGGGGGAGCAGGAGCAGGAGGAGCAGGAGGAGGAGGAGGAGGAGGAGGAGAGGGGAGGAGGAGGAGGCCGAGGACAATTGAGGGGGCGGAGGAGGGAGAAAGCAAATGGGGTCTTTGTGTACTTGGTCGATGGGGTGTTGCATTGGTTGGTCATTGTGTTGTGTTGGTTTCCCTGGATGTCGTGGATTTCTGTCCTGCCCGCGGCCCGCCGTCGGCAGGGATGGGGTCCTCGGGGCGACTGCGGGCAGACCAGGAAACCAAGAAAAACATGAAATCCAATAAAACACATACGAAAACCACTAACACACTGACCCAACGACCAAATAATCCAAGAAAATCCATTATGATTTACCTCCTCCTCCTCCTCCTCCTCCTCCTCCTCCTCCTTCTCCTCCTGTTCCTCCTCCTCCTCCTCTTCCTCCTCCTGCTCCTCCTCCTCCTCCTCCTCCTCCTCCTCCTCCTCCTTCTCCTACTGTTCCTCCTCCTCCTCCTCTTCCTTCCTCCTGCTCCCCTCCTCCTCCTCCTGCTCCTCCCTCCTGCTACTCCTCACCCCTCCTCCCCCTTCCTCCCTCCCTCCTCCTCCTCCTCCTCCTCCGCCTCCTCCTCCTCCTCCTCCCCCTCCCTTCCTCCTCCTCCTCATCTCACTCCTCCCCGCTTCTCCTTACATCCTCCCCACTCCATCCACCACTCTCATCAACTCCTCCTCACCCCTCCTCCTCCTCCTCCTCCTCCTCCTCCTCACGCCTTCCTCCTGCCTCCTCCTCCTCCTCCTCCTCCTCCTCCTCCTCCTCGGCTCCTCCTCCTCCTCCCCCTCTTCCCGTTCATCTCCCCTCCTCCTTCCCCTCCTCCTTCTCCTCCTCCTCCTCTCCTCCTCCTCCTCCTCCTCCTCCTCCTCCTCCTCCTCCTCGTTGACCACGGCTGTGGGTAACACGGCCAGCGCCCTCGCTATGCGCCCTCGGTGATCGCTTTGGCCCCTCTTGGGCCCCTTGTCGCCATGGCCTGGCGCTGCTCGAACTGGCTGCTCCTGGCCCCTGGATGGGGCCCTGGGGCCGCTGGCGGCCGCCGTTGTCCTCGCTGGCCCTCCTCCGGGACCTGAGCCGAGTGGGTCAGGGCGCGTGGTCGTGGGGCTGGGCCGGGCCTGGCTGGGCCTTCCCCGGGAGGCCGCTGCACACAGACCTGTAGGCATGCCTCCTCCCGGTTCCTCGCGAGCCCCCGGCGCCCCCTGCATCGGGGCCCGCAGTCGAACCAGGGTCTGGCGGCTGCCCTCAGGATCCGAATGCATGCCCCTCCCCCCCCTCTTCTCTCCCCCTCTCTCCTGTGTTGTCCGAAGCCGTTCCAGGTCAACCGCGCCCCCCAGTGTTGCAGCGAAGGACAAACCCCGCCGCAGGTCATGGAGATCGAGGGGGCCCCCGCCGCGAAGCAGGCGCGCCTGGCCGACGCGCCTACACAAACAGTCCTTGACTACTGGATGGCGTGGCGCAGCTCACTCCGGCTCGCCCTCTGGGCCGCCGCGACAGCAACAGAGAAAATCACTCCCCCTCCAGCGGGCCCGACCGCCAAGACGTTGTACGTTGTACACCCACTCGGTGAAGCGTCAGTGGGGCTTGCTCCCACCTTCGGAGCAGGAGATGTGGATCCTTGCAGCGGCCACTGGCGGCCCGCCCCCGGGCCAGACAACCCTCTGGCCGACGCCGCCGCCCGTGCAAGGGGAAGGCGCGGCGGCCGTGCAGAGCGCAACGCCACCGCAGCAGCAGGTGCCGCTGCCCACGCAGCAGCAGCATGCAGGAGAGGGAGGCGCGGCCGCTGCGCCGAGCGGGGGGCAGGTACAGGGGCAGGTGCCGCCATCCTCACAGTCGCCGCAGGCAGTCTCGCTGGAGGCCCTCCGCCCCAGGTGCGCCGGGTGTGGGGCGTCAGACGGCCCCCTCGTGCAGGGCGAGCGGGAGCATTCGGACAGCGCATGCTGCCACAACTGCTGGACAGAGTGGAGCGCCCAGCTGTCCGCCGGTGCTACACCAGCACTCTCGAGCCCAGGCGGTGGGCCCCCCTCCCTCCGCACTGACGAGGGCCCCTTGGCAGAGGTGGCGCCGTGGAAGAACTGGCGCGAGCTTGCGGCGGCGTCCACCACCCAGTGCCCCGCGACGACCCCGGGAGTCGGCTCATCAGCGCCTTGCGCCGTTCCCTTCCACACACAGTTCCCGCTCCAGAGCCCTGGGGGCGAGGCCCCGCGTGAGGGGGCCCTCCAGGCGGGCCCGCAGCGCTGCCTCGTCCCCGTCCTCGGTGCTCCGGTAGTCGACCCGCTGTTCGTCGAGTTCAGCCGCCAGGGGGGGCCAGGCGGCCTGGGGGGGCCAGGCGGCCCTGCCCCCGCTGCGGGGCAGCCGGACGCGAGGAGGTTCGATCGCTGGGTGCGGCTCCTCCCGGACGGGTCGATGCCTAGCGATCGCATCCTGATCTTCTGGGCCACCACGTTCCCAGCGGCGGACCCGCTCCTCGGCAACAAGGGCACGTGGACCCACATCCCCAAGGGAGGCGGTGTGCCTAATGGGCTGCTCTTCCAGCTGGGCCCCAGGCAGGGGGCCGTCCACGTGTGGCTGCGTTAGAACGGCAAGCTTCACATCGCGGCCAGCCCGCAGGCGCGGGAGCGGGCGCTCCTCAAGCTCATGGCGTGGACAGCGCCGTGGGCGGGCGGGATACCCCCGGCGGCCCCGACCCCCGAGCCGCTTCTGCCGCTCCAGCCGCCATCCTGGACGCCGCCGTGAACAGGCCTCGCACGCCTTCGAGCAGATTTAGGTCACAGCATGCCCTGGAACATCCCGCCTTTTTCCCCCGCCCTCCCAGCCCCCCCTGAAGTGTCTTGCGTGATTGTGGATGTGTTTCTTGACTCCTCCCTGTGCAGCACTCTTCTCACACCCTGGAGTGTTACAGAAGACAAGCTTTTTCAATAAGGCCACGCCGTGTTGTTCCGGATGCATCCTGCGTGGCCTTTGCGTGGAATTTGGAATCATGTGTACATAATGATATTTGCGAATTCTGAGCGATACCGAATGTTGTCCCTCGTGCTTGCTTGCGGCGTGCGGATTTTGAGCAATACCGAACGTTGTCGCTCGTACTGCTTGCTGTTGCAGCCTGATTATATACCGGACTCCGTATCGGTCGCGAGGTCCAGCAGGGCTGACCAGAGTCATGTCTTGAGCTGCGCACGTGAAAAATATCCACCTCATCGTCCCCTCCCCCCCCCAACCTCCCTCCCTCTTGGTCTGCCTTGGACCGGGGTGGGACCGGCTGGGACGGGCCGGGCCGAGGCCACGTGCTCGCTGCCGCCGCGGCGTCGTCGCCGCTGTCGCCGCCGTTGTCGTCGTCGTCCCGTCCTCGTCGTCGTCGTCGTCGTCGTCGTGGTCGTCGTCGTCGTGGTCGTCGTGGTCGTCGTCGTCGTCGTCGTCGTTGTCGTCGTCGTCGTCGTGGTCGTCGTCGTCGTCGTTGTCGTCGTCTTCGTCGTCGCCGTCGTCGCCGTCGTCGTCGTCGTCGCCGTGGCGTTGCCTCTTCCTGCCGTGGACGGCTGCCGGGGGCCCGCGGACCCGCGCCAGGGCGGTCGGCGACCCAGCGTCTTAAGTGTACCGATTCCGGGCCGGATCGGTGCACTTAGGACGCCTGGTCGCGGGGCTCCTGTGGAGCGGTTCCGGGGAGTTCTGGCGCGGTCGGCGGGGGGGCCCGGGCCCTCCGTGAGGGGGGTTTGGACCCCCACAAACGACCAAAATGGGACATCGACCCCCCCCTTCCCCCGGTGTACCAGGGCCCCCTTGCTACTCTGGGGGGGTCTTCTGGGGCCCTTCCGGGCCTGTTTTTTTGGACGCCCCGTGGGCCTGTTCTCTGGCGGGGTGGGCCCTTCTGGGCCGGGGTCCCCCGCCTTCCCCCCCTCCCGTCTTCCCTCCCTCCCTCCCTCCCTCCCTCTCCGCTCTCGTCTGGCGGTGCTGGGGTGTAGCGGGATGGGCCTGGGCTGGCGGCCCCCCTCCCCCTCCCTCCCCCGCCCCTGCCCCCCCCCCCCATCGAGGTCCGTAGCGGCGATGGCCCAAAGACTGGACCCCTCCCAAGGTTCGGCGAGTCGTGTTCATGGATGCCCTGTTGCGTACTCTCCTCGAGGCCTTCCCGCATACTCGTGGCTTTGGGCCGTGCGGAGACGAGTCAGCCGATGCATTCCTCCAATACCGCTGGGGGCAGCTCCGGGGGGAGGCTGAGAGGCTCCGGGCCGCCGCAGTGCGTGGGGGGGTGGGCCTGCCGTCCCCTGTTCATCGGTCCCTGTGCAGCGCCATTCAATGGACACTCTCCCGTGAAGTCTGGGGGGGTACGTCCCGGAATGCATGTGCTCCTGATGGGCGAGCGGGCCAGGGAACTAGGAATTCGGTGCGCCTTGCAGTCGGGTCCCCCAGCACCCTCGGCTGCCTGTCGCTGGATGGGACCCAGGTGCGGTGGCGAGTCTTCACGGACACGCGGGTCGGCATCCTGCACGCCATGCGAGTCCTGGACATTGGGCTGCTAGGGCTCCCAGAGGCGCGCCTGGCCGAGGGGTTCGAGATTCCTGGGAGGCCGCACTTGGGCGTCGCTGCACGGGGAGGTCCATCGTGCGCCAGCGTGGCCGTCCTATGGGACAGGCGCCAGATTCCCAGCGCCCGCGTCGCCCAGCAGGTCGGCTCCGACAGGAGGCTGTGGCTCCGCTTGGAATACGATCGCGGCACATGGTACGTGTGTAGCGTCTATCTCCCCCCAGTCCCCCGCATGGGTCTGGATACGGAGTGGTTCCCCCAGGTGTCAGGCCTACATGCTGACTTGCGGACTTTGTTTGGCCCCCCACCGCTAGCTGCGGAGTCCCGCGTTGTGCTCATGGGGGACATCAATATGCAGCCAGTCGAGGTGCTTGGGGGCCGTGGCCCGTCGCCTGCCCGGACGAGGAGTTGGTCAGGCTTGGGGGGCACCTGGGACCTGCGCAACCCCAACCCCACTGCAGGGGACGCGCCTCCCATCCCCGTCATCCCCCCCATTCGTGGCGAGCAGCTGCTGCTGAGGCCAGGCGGCACTCGTCGCTCCCCTGGGCACGGACGCCCCCGCTGCATAGACGTCATCCTGGGATCCGCGCCGGCGCTTGGGGCGGCGAGGGTGCGCAACGGAATCTCCTGCCGAGAAGATGGAGATGAGGGTTGCCTGCGGGCGGAGTGCGTCGAGTACACTCGGGGGGGCCATTTTCTGCTCGACATCGCCATTCCGCCCCTGGCTCCGTCGGAAAGCATGGGGCAAGGTGCGCTCCGGATGTCTCAGTGGTGGCACGACGCGGAGTCCTGGAGGGCGGGGCTCGGGCACGCGCAGCCTCCCCTGCGGGCGCTCTCCGCCCTCGTCCGCCAGCGTTGCGAGGGAGAGGAGCAGCGCGCCCTCGCTCGCGCACTGAATTCCACTGCGGCGCAGTGGCTGGCAGGCGCCGTGCCCTGGCTCCTTCATATCATCCTGGGGCTGATCCTGGCCGGCTGGGCGGCCCCACGGTCAGCGTCGACCCCCCGGGCCCCTCGCGAGGAACTGCGGCCCCTACGAGGTCGTGTTCGCGCAGCCCTGAAGGCCCAGGCACAGCCTCTGAACGGGCAGCCAAGTGCCTGCGGCTGCTGCGGCCTCGAGAGCAGCGGCCAGCATCCTGCCTCAGAGGACGCGACGGGCAACTGCTGTCGCCTGACGCGTCTCGGAGGGCGTGGGTGGAACAGCTGCGGGCGCAAACGGCGCGGCCCGGTCCATGGGATCAGGCATCCCACGACCAGGTGGTCACCACGCTGCCGCCCGTACGGGGCCGCGCGAGAGCGGACAGGGGCATGGGGGCCCACGACGGGCCAGTTGTAGCCTCAGAACTTCTCGACGCTCGGCTCCATGGGGCACGCGAGCGCCACCGCGCCAGACTTGGTTCCCCGCCGGGTTTTCCAACTGGGGGATCCGGCTCTGGACGAGGCAGCGCGGGTTGCGCTGCGTCTGACCGGGCCAGGATGCCTTGCAGTGCGGCCAGCGGCGTGGCGAGGAAGCTGCGCCGTTCCGCCGCGCAAGCTGGGCCCTGCCGACGTCGGCGAGTCCTTCCGCCTCATCATGGTCAAGTCCCAGCTCGGCCTGCTCCAGGAGTCCGTTGTGCACTGCCGGCTGCGCGACTCGGACCGCGCCTCTATCCCCCCTGGCCAAAGCGGCTACGTCCGCGACGTAGGAGACGCCCACCTCGCACTGCACGAGGCAGCGATCGGCCCTTGTGGGTGGTCTTCGGGGACCTGCAGAAGGCCTTCCCCCGGACCTGGATGTGGGGGGCCGCTGCTAAGGCTGCGCCAGGAAGCCAGGGTCGGGCCAGGCATGTTCTCCCTCCTTGACAGCATGCTCGCCTCGGACACCGCGCACGTGAACTTCAACGGCGTAGAGACGGCCCTCATCACGGAGGGCGTTGCGGAAGGGGGCTCCCTGGGGCCGCTCGCCTTCCCCGTGCACATGGACTCCCTGGCCGAGGCCTTGCACCAGGGGGGATGCGGCGCGGGTCTCGGAGTCCGCATTCCGGGGCGCTGGTCGAGGCATGCATGGGTGGGCACGGGCACTTCAGACGCCGAGGTCACAGCAGCCCTCCTCAGCGCCTTGCGCCAGGGAGACTCCCTTCCCTCCTCGGCAGACCTTTCGGCGGACGCCCGTCTAGAGGCGTCGGCTCTGGCAGCCCTGGACATGGCCGCCCCCCGCCGCCTTGCCGCCACGCCGACGACCCGGTCCTGCTTGGCTCGACCCGTGGCGCTGCCCAGCACTCTCCCCGGGCGCACGCGGACTGGGCGCACGCCTGGAAGGCCTCCCCCCACGCGAAAGCCACCAAACACGCCGTGGTGGTGCATGGTGGGCCGCAGGCCAGGGAGGCGGGGATCCGTTCACAGCCGTTGCCCCTTCCGCTGCGGGGCACCGCGGGGTACCCGGTCGGCTGTGCCGCGAGCCACGCGTGGCTCGGGCTGGACTGGCCAGGGGACCTACAGCTTGGCCGCGTCCGGGGCGCCAAGCTCGGCGTGGCTTCCACGCAATGCGCAGCCCTCACTGGTAATGTTGCTGCAGGGATCCTCCCCCTTGCCGCCGCCGTGCAGGTCTTTGAACTGCAAGTAGAAGGTTCCCTGCGCTTCGGGCGGCGGCTCTGGGCCACGGCGGCTGGGGCCCTGGACCGGGTGGCCTCTGCCCACGAGAGCTGGGCGCGCGGCTTTCTCGGCTCCCCCCCCTGGCGGTGCGGGGCGCAGGCGAGCTCTGAATTGGGCCGGTCACTCTCGGGCTCGGCTCGGGCGGTGCAGGACGTCGCCTCGCGTCGCGCAGGCCTGTGGCTCGCACCGGAGGGGGACCTCTACCACGGCATCGTTGTGCGGGCCCATTCTGTTCCAGGCCCGACGTGGGCTCGGGCGCCCCTTGCTCTCCTTGACGCATGGCCCCTCCCAGATTGGCCGGCGCTCCGCGCCGCCCACGGGACGGGCGCCCTGCAGCAGTACAAGGTAGCAATCCGCAACGCCCTGGCGGACAGGAGTACTGCGTTGCTCCGAGGCCGCCTGCCACCACCAGGGCGCGCGCTGCCCCCCCAGTCGCTGGGGCCTGTACCGAGGCCCGACCTGTCCCGAGCCCTGGCCCTCGCAGTTCCGGAGGATGTGCTGGAAGGCCAGCGGCCCCTCAGTCGTCTACGGCGCCGGCTGCTGGTCCTGTGCCACTCCCCAGGGGCCCGCTCCCAGGCCAGGCGGCAGGTGTGCATCTGTTGCCAAGGCCAAGTGCTGAGCCCACTCTTCCACGTCCTCGGCAGCAGCAACCGGAACCAGGACGGCCGGGACGCTTTCTGGGCTTCGCGCGGCCCCCCTGCGCCAGCCTCCCGCGAAGCCGCGGCCCAGGCCATCCTCAGCGTCCTCCCGGGCAAGCCGGGCTACCCGCAGGCGGTGTCCCTGGCGCGGAGGCTCGAGGAGGCGGCGGCAGCCTTCTGGGGGGCCAGCGAGCGCGGGTGAGAGAAAATATGCCCCCAAGCCTCCCGCTTGGCCCCCCCTCCCGCACCCCCTGCCTCCAGCAAGCGTGATGCGACGCGTGGGTTGGGCCGGGTTTGGGCGCGGGCTCAGGTTGGGACGCCTCTTCTCCTGGGGCGGCCCCCTCCCCCCCTCCATTGCCGGAGTCTCGTACTTGCGCCCCGTCGCCGTGCGCTGACTAGCGCAGCGGCTGGGGAGTCGGGCAGAGCCCCAAGCGCTTGGGCATCCGTTCCACGGACCGGCGGCCCCGCTCGGTACTCCCCCCTCCAGGCGGTCAGGCAGGTTGCCCATCTAGCCGCTACCGCACGGTCCTCCCTCCCTCCCTCCCTCCCTCCCTCTCGGTCCCAGTCGTCGTCGTCGTCGTCGTCGTCGTCGTCGTCGTCGTCGTCGTCGTCGTCGTCGTCGTCGTCGTCGTCGTCGTCGTCGTCATCGTCGTCGTCGTCGTCGTCGTCGTCGTCGTCGTCGTCGTCGTCGTCGTCGTCGTCGACCGGACTGGGCCGGGCTGGGGCGGGGCGTGCTGGGCTGGCCCAGGACGATGGTCGCAGCAGAGGGCCCCCGCCGGGTCGTTGCAGGGCCGCTTGCGTTTGCCCTCCCGGCCTCTCGCGGCCCCCACTCACTACTCGCTACTCGCTACTCACGATTCACTACTCACTATCAACTACTCACTACCCCCACCCACTACACGCTACTCACTACTCCCTGCTCATTACTCCGTCCTCTCTACTCACTACTCACTCCTCACTACCCTCTACTCAATACTCACTACTCACTAAGCACTACTCACTACTCCCTATTCACTACTAATCACTACTCATTACTCACTACCCACTATCCACTACTCACTACTCACTACTAACAACTACTCATTGCCCACAAATCACTGCTCACTACCCACTACTCGCTACTCGCTACTCCCTACGCCCTACACAATACTAACTGCACAGTACTCAGTACTCGCTACTCGCTACTCCCATACTCGCTACTCAATGCTCACTACTTACTCCCCGCTACTCACTATTTACTACTCACTACTTACTACTCCCTACTCACTAGTCACTACATAGTCTCTAGTCACTAGTCACTACTCACTAGTCACTAGTCACTAGTCACTACTCACTACCCACTACTCACCAATCACTACCCACTACCCACTATTCGCTACCCACTTTTTTCTAGTCACTGCTCACTACTCCCTACTCCCTACTCCCTACTCAGCACTCACTACTCAATACGCACTACTCGCTACTCCCTACTCGTTACTCACTAATCACTACCCACTACACACTACGAACTACACTCTACTCACTACTCACTACTCACTACTCGCTACTCACTACTCACTACCCACTGCCACCACCCACTACTTTCTATTCCCTATACATCAGTACTATCTACTGACTACCCACTACGCACTACGTGCTACTCAGTACTCACTACTCACTACTCACTATACACTACTCACTACTCACTACTCGCTACTCACTACTCACTACTCACTACTCACGACTCACTACGCACTGCGCACCACCCACAACTCACTACTCACTAATGACTACTCGCCAACCATGACTCACTACCCACTACTCCCTACCCAGTACTCATTACTCCCTACTCCCTACTCAGTACTCACTACTCGCTACTCACTACTCACTACTCACAACTCACTACTCGCAACTCCCTACTCACTTATCAATACACAATAATTACCCACTATTCACTACTCACTACTCCCACTCCCTACTCCCTACTACCACCTCGCCACTCACTACCCACTACTCATACTCACCACTCACTACTACTCACTACCCAATACTCACTACTCACTACGCACTAACTCACTACTCACTACTCACCACTGCCTACTCCCAACTCCGCACTCCCTACACGAGGGGAAGGGGGGTCCGACCCCCCCCCCCTCCTTTCCCCCCTTTCCAGCGCCAAGGGAAGGAGGGGGCGGGAGAGGGGCGCGGACCCCCTCCCCTCCCCCCCCCCCCCCCCCCCCACCACACACACCGCACACACAACACCCACACACACACACACACACACACGCAACCCCAGCGCCAGAACACACACACACACACACAACACCACACACACACACATATCACACACCACACACACACAACCACACACACCACACCACACACACACACACACACACCACACACACACACCACCCCACCCCAGCCCGCCGCATCACCCCCCCCCCCCCATCCCCCCGCCCCCCCCATCCCATCCACCCCACCACCGTCCACGACCCCCCCCCCCCCTCCCCCCTCCGCCCAACCCCCCCCCCCCCCCCCCCCCCCCCCACCACCACCACCACCCGCCCCCCAGCCACACACCACCCACCCCCTCCCCTCCCCTCCCCCCCCCCCCCACCCACTCCCACCCCACCCCCCCCCTTTTCCCCCCCCCCCCCACCCCCGGCCACCACCAGCAGACCACCACCACCCCACACACCCCCCCCCCCCCCCCCCCACCCCCCCCCCCCCCCCCCCCCACACAAACACCCCCCCCCCCACCCCACCCACACCACCACCACGCACCCACACCCCCCCCCACCCCCCCCCCCCCCTCCTCCCCCCCCCACCCCACCCGCACCCCACCCCACCCCACCCCCCAACCCACACACCCACCTTCCCCCCCCCCCCCCCCCCCCCCACCACCACACCACCACCACCGCCACCACCCACCACACAACAACACACCCCATCCACCCCACCCCCCCACCCCCCTCCCCCCCCCCCCCCCCCCCACACCACACACACACGCACACAACCGCCACCACCACCACCACCACCACCACCACCACGACACCCCACACCCACCCACACCCCCACACCCCCCCTTTCAGGAATGGGGGGGTCCGGGAACCCTTCACCCCTTACGTGCGAGGGGGGGGGATGGGGTTGGTTGAGTAGGGTTTCTGGAACCCCCCCCCCCCTCGGTGTATCCGGAGATCCCCGGGGCGCGTCTTTCTTTAAGTATGGATATGAGCGAGTCTATGTGCGAGTGGGCCTGCGCGCGACTGAGTCTGAGCACGAGTGAGCATGAATGCAGAAAAGTGAAGGGGAGCGGAGAGCGAAGAAGAGCGAGGCGGAAACGTTTGAGTAAAACCTAAAGCTTCGGAACATCGAACCTCGATCGTCTGGCCCTGGCTACTCGAGTTGCCCACGTCCTCCTCCTCCTCATCATCATCATCATCAGTATCATCATCATCACCCCCATTCCTGCTTCTGCTCCTACCGTGTTCATGACGTCCTCCCTCTCCTCCTCCCCCTCCTCCTCCTCGCCCTCTTCCTCCTCATCGTCGCTTTCCTCCTTCTCTTCCTCATCCTTCCCCTCCTCCCCCTCCCCCTCCTCCTCTTCCTCCCCCTCCCCCCCCCCCCTCCCCCCCCCCCTTGGGGGTGCTGAAACCAGCGCATCGCCTGGGACACCCTCCCAAAACTGCTCCGAAAACGACAGGTGCCCAGCATCATAACGGCCAAACCGCCCGAGACATCCCCGCAAACTGAGCGCGAACGCCCTCCAAATCTGCTCCGAAAGCGAAACATGCTGGATGCGAAAATGGCCAACCCGCCCGAGGCATCCCCCGAAAATCTCGCGGCCGGGACCGAGTGAGACCCCCCCCCCCCCTCCCACCCGCGAACGGACCGAGTGAGCTTCCCCCCCCCCCTCCCCCTCCTCGCCCCCCCTACTCATCCTCATCCCCGACCTGGCTCCTCCTCCTCCTCCTCCTCCTCCTTCCTCCTACTCCTCCCCCTCCTCCTCCGCCTCCCCCCCCCCCCTCCTCCTCCTCATCCTCCCTTCTCATCCTCATCATCTTTGTGCACTGTGCACCCTCAGCTCATCCTCATCTTCATCAGCCTCGTCCTCCTCTTTCCCCCCCCAGCCTCCTCCTCCTCATTCTCCTCATCGTCCATCACCATCATCATCAGCTCTGCTCCTGCTCCGCCCCCAGGAACTCCCCCCCCCCCTTCGCCCTCCTCAGATTCCCCTCCCCCCCTCGAGCCCTCCTTTTCCTCCTTCTCCTCCACTCGTCCTCCTCCGACCCCTCCTCCTGGCCTCCTCCTCCTGGCCCCCTCCTTATTCTGCTCCTGCCCCAGAAGCCTCCGAGCGAGCAGGGCAAACAGCAGCATAATCATCATCATCATCATCATCATCATCATCATCATGATCATCATCATCATCATGATCATCATCATCATCATCTTCAGATTCATCTTCATCTTCACCTTCATCAGCAGCATCATCATCAACATCCTCATCATCATCATACTCGTCCTCATCGTCACCATCATCCTCATCATCATCGTACCCTTCCTGATCCTGCTCCTACTCGTGCTCATGCTCGCCTCCTCCTCCTCCTCTGCCTGCCCCTTCCTCCTCCGCTTCCCCCCCCCCTCCTCTCATTCCTGTTCGTGGGCTCCAAAATCGACAGATGCTGGGCAAGAAACACCAAACCGCCTGAGACATCCCCAGAAAATCCCGCGAACGGGACCGAATGAGGTACCCCCCCGCCGCCCCCCTTAGAGCGCTGAAACCAGCGAATCGCCTGAGACATCCTCCAGATCTGCTCCGAAAGCGAAACATGTTGGAAGAGACAATGGCCAAACCGCCCGAGACACCCCCACAAAATCCCGCGAAAGGGGCCGAGCGCAACGCCCCCCCCGCCGCCCCCCTTAGAGCGCTGAAACCGGCAAATCGCATGAGAAATCCTCCAAATCTGCCCCGGAAGCGAAACACGCTGGAAGAGAAAATGGCCAAACCGCCTGAGACATCCCCACAAAATTCCGCGAAAAGGGGCCGAGTACAGCACACACACACACACACACGCCGCCCCCCTTAGAGTGCTGAAACCAGCAAATCGCCTGAGACACCCTCCAAATCTGCTCCGAAAGCGAAACATGTTGAAGAGAAAACGGCCAAACCGCCTGAGACATCCCCACAACATCCCGCGAAAGAGGCCGAGTGCAACACCCCCCGCCGCTCCCTGTAGGAGTGCTGAAGCCACAGAATCGCCTGAGACATCCTCAACATCAGTGCGTGCGTGTGAGTCATCCGATGAGTGGACCTGAGTGAGTGCAGTGAATGTATGAGTACAGATACGAGTGAGTCTGAGTGATGAGTGAGTCTGAATGATGAGTGAGTCTGAGTGATGAGGGAGTCGGAGAGATGAGTCTGAGTCTTGCCTGTGTCCGAGTGATGAGTGAGTCTGAGTGATAAGTGAGTCTGAGTGATGATTGGGTCTGAGTGATGAATGAGTCTGAGTGATGAGTGAGTCTGAGTGATGAGCGAGTCTGCGTGATGAGTGAGTCTGAATGGGTCTGAATGAAAGGAATGGCGCGCTCTCGCCTGTGTTCTCTTCCAGCGCGGTCCGCCAATAACAAGACACCCACACTTAGAATATGCGGAAAACATGTCCTCACACTGTGGCCTGGTAAACGATGCTAGAAATGCTAATATGCCTCTACCGCGCAATCGCCGACGGTCACCTTTACCCTTACTTCGACCCTTGCCTTTTCCCTTGAGTGCTCGTTGTACGATACGCCGTACCTTGCGGACTGGTTTCTTTATGAATCGCCGCCATCCGCGCCTATGTTTTTGGTTTCCTAAAAATATCCATTGCGCCTGTTGCTCTTCCGCGAGGTATGTTGGCATATCCGAGTAGTCAAGGGCTGTGATTTCATCGCCCGAGCACGCATCGCATCAATACCGGAGTCGAAGTCGGACGCGGCAGGATGCCCCGCTGAGCCCATTGCGGCCATGGCTTGCGCGGGGGATGCCGCGTCGGGCGGCCCCCGAAGCCTGGCCCGGGGGTCTTACGACCCCGAGGCATCTCCGCCATTCTGAGCCAGCAGTGTCGTGGTCTCAGTTGGCTGTGGATCATCATTCCAGACGTTGATAGCAGGCTGCCCTGCGTTAGCCTCCACGTGAAAGAGGTCTCGGCCTGGCGACCGTGACTGAAAATACCACCAATAGAACTAGGGGTTCCCCCAGCAATGTGAGCATATGACCTCATACGTTCGAGTAGAGCGTCAAATTGTTGTTGGTCTCTTTGCGCGTAGTGGTTCAGAGGCTGCAGGAGTTGTTGCGCGCGCGATGTCCCCATTCCAAGAGCTCTAAATAAAATCGCTGTTAAGATTTGGAGGTTGGGGAAATTGAAGCCAGCCGTTTGAGCTTCATAGCGGGCTATCTCAAGACGCGCTAACGTCTGGTCAATGCGTTCTCCCGCATGGACTCGGAAGTCAATGAGAGCTGTACCTCCTCTTCTAAATTATCGAACCTCGTGCTCAAGAGGAACATGATGTAGGTGGCGCCGTCGGTATGGCGACCACCTATGTTTACGCCACAATGGATAACTGCGAGGGGACTGATCGTGGCAACACGGCGCCTGTGGTCACGTTGATCCAGGCATGTACTTCGCGGACGAATTCGCGAGAAGGTACTTGACCGGCTGGGTCCCAGCGAGGGCCGGTCGTTCTTGCGTCGTCTTCGCCACGCATTTGTCCTACCGCGCGCCCGATGGCGACCCATGGAAGCCCATAGATAGCAACACCAATCCAATGACCTCGCAGGTCGTGGTCGGATGTAGTCAGTTGGGACTTCCGTCGTGTAGTCGTAAGTCTGCGCGGGGGTGGAGGCGGCACTGCGTCGTATCGCATGTTTCCACGCATTATACCTTCGAAGAAGTTCCCAATTGGAGTAGGTGGGTGGACTTCAGGAGTGTAGAAGCGCAGGGATGTCGGACGTAAGTAAGAGACCTCCGCGTGAGCAGAGGTATCGCTGCAAGTGTCCTTGCGATAATACGTAAGTATAAACATTCCTCCGCGCAAACCCACTGCACCCTGATGTTCCACCATGTCCGTAGTCCACCAGATAGCGCCGTGGATGGTGAGGAGTAGAGCTAGAGCTGACCGCCATAGGCCAGCTCCGCTACCAAATTTGAAAGGGGCTGGGAGGCCCAGTCAACAGCTTCGCCTTAAGCGAAAGCGAGCTCCCACTCTCTTGTACCGTA
>CAUYUJ010017440.1:145816-168316 GCA_963575745.1 Prorocentrum cordatum
GTCACCGTCGTTGTCGTCGTCGTGACCGTCGTCGTCGTCGTCGTCGTCATCGTCATCGTCGTCGTCGTCGTCGACGTCAGCGTCGGCACAGTCGGCGTCATCACCGTCGTCGCCCTCATGGTCACCGTGGTTGAAGCCCTGGTCGTCGTCGCCGTCGTCGCCGAGGTCATCGAAATCGCTGTCGTCGTCGTCGTCGGCGTCGCCTTCGTCGTGGTCGTCATCGGCATCGCAGTTGCCGTCAACATCGAACCGTCGTCGTCGTCGTCGTCAGCGTCGTCACCGACGTCGTCGTCATCGTCGAGGTCGCCACCCTCGTCGTCGTCGTCGTCCTCGTCGTCGTCACGGTCGTCGTTGCCGTCATCGTCACCGTCGTCATCGTCGCAGTCGTTGTCGTCGTTGGCGGCGTCGTCGGCATCGTCGTCGTCGTCGTCACCGTCGTCGCCGGCGTCGTCGTCGCCGTCACCGTCGCCGGCGTTGTCACCGTCGTCGACGTTGTCGGCGTCGTCACTGTCGGCGTCGTCGTCACCGTCGGCGTCGTCGGCGTCTTCGTCGACGTCTGCGTCGTCGGCGTGGTCAGCGTCGTCGTCGTCGTCGTCACCATCGTTGTCGTCAGAATCGTCACCGTCGTCGTCGTCGTCGGCGTCGTCAGTCGGCGTCGTCGTCGCCGTTGGCGTCGGCGTCGACGGCGTCGTCAACGTCGTCGTCGTCGGCGTCGTCACCGTCTTCGTCGTTCTCGTCGTCGTCGTCGACGTCAGCGTCGACACCGTCGACATCGTTCTCGGCGTCGTCACCTTCGTTGTCGTCGTCGTCACCTTCGTTGTCGTCGTCGTCACCGTCGTCGTCGTCGTCGTCGTCGTCGTCGTCGTTATCATTGTTCACGTCACCATCGTCGTCATCGTCGTCGTCTTCGTCGGCGTCCTCGTCCAAGACGTCGCGTCGTCACCACCGTTTTCGTCGTCGCCGCCGTCGTCACCATCGATGTCGTCGTCGTCAACGTCGTCTTCGCCGTCGGCGTCGGCGTCGTCACCGTCATCGTCGTCGTCGGCGTCGTCACCGTCGGCGTCGTCGTCACCGTCGTCGTCGTCATTGTCATCGACGTCGGCATCGTCGCCATCGTCGTCGTTCGCGTCGTCACACTGTTGTCATCGTCGTCCTGGATTTCCTCGTCGTCGTCGTCGTCTGCGTCGTTACCGTCGTCGTCGTCAGCGTCATCACCGTCGGCGTCGTACCCTCGTCGTCGGCGTCGTCGTCGCTGCTCGACAGTGCCGGCGCCAGCGGTCGCCGGCGTCGGTTACAGGGAAGGGGGGCCCTCCAGTTCCAACCCCCCCTAGCAATTCAGGGAAGGGAAACCCGCTGTCGAACCCCCCGAATTGAGGGGGGTAGGGCCCACCTACTGGTTCGAACCCCCCTCCCCTTGCAAATCGCGGGGGGGGCACCCCCGGGTTCGACTCCCCTCCCCTTCCAAGCATCGCGCTCTCTCAGAGGTTTGCCAGCCTGGCAGTCAGACTCAAACTTCTCTTTCTCAGCCACCGACTTCGCGCGATACTCCTCGTCTTGACTACCCGTGCCCGTACCTTCGAAAATGGGGAAATGATCTGCTAGATCCTTCCACGCTTGGACTGGGTGGTGGACGTCGTGCCGCTCTGTGCGCAAGAAGGCTGCACCCGCAGCGACGTCTCAACGTTAGCCCCAGTGAGCTGCTGCATCTTCTTCTGTAAGGCGTCCAGTTGCTGCACCAGTGCTTGGTCACGTACGGGCTGCATGGCAGGCGATCGGGTGCTGGGGACCTTGTCCAGGGCTCGAGATTTCAAAGCGGAACTATTGGGTACCCACACTGCGCACACCACGTGTGGTCAGACCAATGGGCGTGTGCTTGCAACATTTGCAACACCGAGGCTCACTCAGCATTTACACGTCGCTGCCTATACCCTTTGGCTGCAAAAGAGCGAGGGTAGTGGTTCTGACGAGCCTCGCCGTGGGCACGAAATGAAGATGTACCTGTGTAGAGCGCTACACAGGGAAAGCACTTGGGTCCAGCCGCGGATCAGCGATATACGTTCTATTGTAGCTGACAGTCGAAACCTGCAGCCAAAATGGTTTGGGAAGAATTGGGAGGGAGGGGGTCGAGGAGAAGCAAAGAGGAGAAAGGGCCAGAGAGGAGGAATGGATGACGCGAGAAAGAGCCAGAGGAGGAGGTGCGGAGGAGGAATAGATGGATAAAAAGGAGGGGGGATGGATGACAGCAAAAAAAACTCACCCGGGGTGCACTGGGATGCGGAGGCGGAAGCGGAAAGGCAGCGCGAGGGCTGGCGAGGCGAGCGGGCCTGCAACGGCGGTCCTCGAGGCCGCCATGTCTGAGGAGCCCATCCGGCCGCGAGTGGTGAGTCCAAGGGACCCAGCCTCCTGGGCCTGAGCCGACCGACATGGACAAAGGAGGGATGAGGGATGGAAGGAATGTAGCCGAAGAACCAGGAACGACGAGCACGCGCACGACGATCCCGCGCCCGTCCCCAGCCCCCGATCGCCAACCGGCGAACGCGGGCCGGCGGCGCCCCCAGCCACTTGGGCTTGAGCCGACCGACATGGACAAAGGAGGACAAGAGAGGAAGCTCCGAGATCTAGGCGTCGCAGACTCTTGCGCTGGGCGTCCTCGCCACGCTTGGGGCCCAGGGATCATCGAGGATCGATCCATCTCGAGAGATGCCGCAGAAAAGTGAAATCCAGAGCTCCCATCGTCTTTTTGTAGCGAAAATCATATCTCCCAACGTCGGAGATCAGGGAAGGAGAAAACAGGAGGGGAGGGAAAGGAAAGGATAGGGAAAGAAGGGTACAATGGAGGAAGGGGCCATGTCTCCGATTGTCCTCTGGGACGACATAGCAAGAGCACCGCTCGCGGTGCCCAAAGGTTGAGCCCACCAAACCTGCGGTTATGGGCGTTTGGGCGGATCAGCTCTTCCAACATACGCCCGTTCCCGACCACCACCCCCGGAAGTGTGAACTTTTTGATGGCGGTGTGATGAACCCACTTCGGCCTTAAATGAATGGCCCAAGATTGTTCCAAGTAACCCCAAAAATGTGTCGGAGATTGCGCAAGATTGCCGAAACTGGCCAGGATGGCCCAGATGGCCTCCAGCATGGCTCGAAAAAACGCAGACAGGGTGGAAGGGGCCATCTGGTATACCGAAGGACGCTTTCCTCTGGGCGTAAACACCACACTCACCGCCGCGGGCTTGATGCGACGTGTGTCGAGGCCACGAATTCCGAGACAGGTAAGACAAGTCCTGAACCATCCCCGACATAGTCGGCAGCTGTTGTCATGTCTGCGTTCAGGCTCCAGTTTTTCGGCTGGCAACCAGACGTTCAGTCCGTCAACGAATATCGACAAATGCAAAAGAAAACGCGGAGACAGCGCCAACAGGGAGATTCCCCCCTTAGCCCCCCCCCGCTCACTTCCCCCATAGGAAGTCCCTCCCTCCTGTTTTTTACGTTCCGGAAGCAGCCCCTCGCCCCTCCCCTTCGGCAAACCCCCCTGGAAGGCCCCCCCCCAGTCATTCGCCACGGGAACATGATTCCCAGTGGAGGTGGGATGACATGGCGACGGTGAACTACGGGCACCACCCCCCATTATGGATCTATCAGGACGAGCAGATATCGACAATCCGTTAAAACTGACATATGGGTGAGACGGAGCGAAGTGGAAAGGACGACAACGAGACGATCCGACCCCACTTTACCCTCGCGCGCGCAGGACGCGCGCAATCCTCGGCTCGACCCTCCAGCCAATCCTTCGCAGCCGCGGGCAAAGTCGGCGGCGGGGCGTCGGCGAGCACAGGGGGCGAGCAGGGGGCGGGAAATGACACCCCCCCGCGGCGGGCCGCGCAGGCCGCACGCTTCGACCCCAGCCTAGGGAGCACCGCGGATTCCTTGCGCCCACAGGGGCGCATTGGCCCCCCCCCCGGCGGCGAGCCCAAAAAACTTGCGCAGCGCCAGGGCAGGGGCGCCGATTATCCCGCCAGACCTCCCTCATGCAAGGTCGGAAAAACCAGACGCGCCCCGCGCGCAATTGCCCAGGCTCAGAAGAGAACGTTGAAATTTGCGCACAGGCACTCTGCCCTGTTCTTCCCCCTGCAAGGAGTGGCGCGGCGGCTAGGCCTCCACCGGCATGAATATCTACGCCTTGAAGAGCGTGACATATAATTCCCATTGCTGTCGCACACAGCGTCGCAGTCCTCCGACGACCATCGCCCCCACGTCCATCTGATGCCATTGCATACCCGTTTTCCACCATACTCTGGAGTATCATACTGATGACCACGATTCCAGCGACCCTGATACTGACCACGATGGTAGCTGTTCTGCGTCGAATAACTGCCTGGCGTCTGGCGCCCCGCCCCCTGCCCATCTTGCGCCGGCGACGCCGCGGCGGCGCCACTGCGGAGTGCATCGGAGGGCCTCGGCGGGCCTCGACTCCACATCGCGGCCCCTGCTTCTCCACCTCGGCGGCGCCGAATGCAGGCCCCGCCAGGGCGGCGCGAGCGCGCCGTCGCGGAGAGAGCGCCCATCGGAGACGGCAGCCACCAGGCCCCCCCGCGCGGGCGGCGCGGGAGGGGGGGGAAGGCGAGAAGCAAGCAACTGGCACGGGATTGGCGACTGAGTCTGCGCCCACGACGCCCTCGGTTTCATCACCCAGTGGTTCTGGCAGGGCCGGCGCAAGAACCCCTCCGACTTCGGCGGCTGGCTCCGCGGCGGGCTCCTCCGACGGACTTCGATCGACGATCGGATTGGAAGAGTCTTCTACAGTCATATGGGTCGCCCCAGCACTCTGCGCTGGACGGCCCCCCGGCACCCCGCCACCGACTGAGCCGACTGCCAGGGGTCCGTCGTCTGCACATGAACGAAGGACGCCGACAGCAATTGCCGCATTTTGCTGCCCATGTTTGGCAACCAAGTGAGAGCCCACGGATCAGAACACCCACGGAGCAAAACAGTCACCATATAATAGATCTGCCCAGTGGGTCTGATTGGCGAAGTCTGCAATCGCACTCTGGATCGGCCAGAGACTCGCACGCGACCCAGTCTTGAGGCTGAACCCCAGTCCCGAGATTACTGTTTCCAACGGGTCGGAGTTCCTGCTGGCGTTCTTCTATCATTGTCAAATTCAAATGAATCCCGCCGCGTCTGCGGCGGCAGCGGTCAACTCTTTTCTCGGTGCACTACATCCCCAGTGCTCTCCGACATTCGAGAGCAGCTGCATCTTCGAGGGAGACGCGACGCAACGCCCGCGCATGACATGTCCCATCGCATGTTCTCTGATTTCTTGATCACACGAAGAGGCCCGTGGGCACGCAGCTCAGCCCCCCCCACCCCCCCCCGCGATCATCGAAGAGTCCGGCAATCCTTGCCGCGACGAAACCCTGATCAACATCTTCGTCGCGCGCGGGGTCGAACCGCCATGCACTGGCGCATGAAGTCGGCCGCGGTCGCGATCAACTCGCATCCCGAGCTAGACGAAAGGGCGTTGCACGCGAAAACGGCGGCGCATGCGTTCAAATAATTTGTCGGCCAACTCCGCGGCCTTTGAAATTTCGAAATATAAACTTACAGCTCCTCTTTACAATTCCCTCCACAGCGCCCGGCATCTCCTTCGCGAACAGGGAGCAAGGACCCTCGTCCATCTGAAGTGTTGGTTCGTCAGGGTACTCGCGATCGATTAGGTGGTAGCTGGGAAGGCCGGGGCCAGGGTTCACGAAGCCACCCGGTCTCCGTCTCGCGAAGTTCTCAGAAACAGCGCCAGCACATCCCTCCAAGCGTTCACTTTCACGATGGGGTGCTCGACGCAAGAGGAATGATCACTGCGAGTGCAGGGCGAAAACTTATCCACCTTAGCTGCGCAATTGCTCCCCAGCCAGGTCGCCGCGGAGAGATCCGCCCCGCCCACCGCGAAGTTATCTTCCCGCATCTGTCATTCCTGTCGGCACGGCCACGCTGTCCCCCGCACTGGGCCACATGAACTCACAGAGGGGAGGACATGTCACTGGTGTTTCCGATGGGTCCACATGCCTCCAGTATGTCTTCCGAGAGCTGCACGCCATGAACATTCTCTTGAATGTTTCAATGAATCGAACATGGCTGGAGGAAGACCGCAAACATTCTTTGCCCTGCATGAGGAGAGCGCACATGTCTTTTGCAAGGCAAGACATGCCCACCTTTGACTTTGCCATCCTGAAATATTCGGTCGGCCATTACTGCTGATTCTTCGTTCATACATCTTTATATTAGAATGGACAGTCTGCAAGGGATTAGCACTGCCCCGCTCGCCTGCCCTGGGTAACGTAAGAACTCGGCCCCACTCAGCCCAAATCCACACGCCAGTTGTAAAGGCCCCTCGCTTTGAGGTTCATGGCTTGTTTTCTCAATCCATGGCGCTTCGCGGTGCGCACGGTGGTTTTGGCATCTCTCCACCATGTCGTGGCAACGCGGGCGCTGGCGCGTGCCGGCGCGGAGGCTGCGCAGCCGCGTGCATATATATATATATATATATATATATATATATATAATATATATATATATATATATACATATATATACACACATACATACATACATACATACATACATACATACTACAAAAATACATACATACACAAACACACACACATATCTATATATATATATATATATATATATGTATGCTAACCCCACTCCCTATTTTTAGCGCCCCGCCAGGAGTCGCTCTGGTCAGGGCCGAGCCCCCCCACCAAAAAAAAACTGGCGAGCGCAAGACAGGAGGAGCACGCTTGGGCACCTCGGGAGGCACAAGGCCGCCCCCCCCTGGGAGAGCCTGTCGGGGGCGAGGTTCTGGCTCAAGGCGGATCCCGAGGGGCTCGAGGCACCGAGGACCGCCATACACACCAGCCTCGCAAGAGGCCACGCCGATCGTTGTCGGGCGGGCCTGAGTGACTACAGGTTTAAACGTGGTTTAAAAGGCGAGCGCTTACTGGGGTCTGGGAGCCGCATGGGCCCCCTTTACACGATACCATATGCTAACCCCACTCCCTATTTTTAGCGCCCCGCCAGGAGTCGCTGCGGTCAGGGCCGAGCCCCCCCCGACAGGCCTCCCCAAGAGGAGGGCCAAGCATGCTCCCCCCCCAAACTGGCGAGCACCAGCCAGGAGGAGCACGCTTGGGCACCTCGGGAGGCACAAGGCCGCCCCCCCCTGGGAGAGCCTGTCGGGGGCGAGGTTCTGGCTCCACGGACCCTAAACTGGCTGCGCAGCGAACTCCACAACCGAGACCCGAGACTGTCACCCCATCGAGCGTACTGGCTAAGATGGGAGACAGAGAGGGACGATAAAGGAGGGCAGAAAACGAGCGGTGCGTTTACCTCACTCGGCTTGCCAGGTGCAGGCAAGCGGCGCGCTGCCCCGGCAGCGGCGCGAGCGTCGTCGCCTCGGCGACGGCGTCCTGGACGCACAGGCGCGCCGCCCGCACGCTGGCCCAGCGCCCGCGCAGCAGCGTGGTCTCCATGGACCCGCGCGAGCGGAAGTCGGCGCTGGCACTTTCTCGCCTCCAGCTGTAGAGGGTGAGCCTCTGGTCCTCCAGCTGGAGGCACGAGCAGATCTCCGCGAACACCCGCTGGAAGGCAGCGGACGCTATGCCAATGGCTGGCTGCTCGCGCCGGCTGGCAGCCCCTGCCAGCTCGCGTGCCTTCAGCAGCAGCGCCGCTGCCGTCTGCGAGCGCGCCATGACGAAGTCTCCTGCTCCCGTCTGGTGCTGGCTCTTGGTGTCGCGCAGCCTGATCATGGCTGAACCTGAATTCTCATAAATAGCGATGTCGTGCCATCGCAGCGCCATGATCTCCCCTGTCCTGAGGTACGTGTCATAGGCTGCCAGCAGGATGGCGGCGGCGGCTGGGAACCCAGCCGTGAGAAAGCCGCCGGAGAACGCCAGTGCCATGAGCGGTGCGATTGGAAGCGCACGCCCTGCCGGCTCCGCACGCTGCCACGCGCGAGCCAGGCGCCAGCTCTCTCGAAGACGACCGCGGAGAGGGGGGAAGTGGTGGCACATACCTGCGATGGCGCAGTTCACGTCGAGCAGGGACCCCCCTGCGGCCCAGCGCCCTTCAATGTAGTCAACCAGGCCCACGTCCGCTTGCACTGCCGAATGGACTTCGCGCCTCTGCGCGACCCACCAGTCAAAGACGCTGTCGACCGCCTCCTGGTAGCGCTTCCGCGTGAGAGGAGTGACTGACAGCTCTCGCAGGGGTCTGCTGCGGGCGGCCGTCCTCCGCGCCAGAGCCTTCGCTGCCACTCTCCTCGCCCGGGCCGCAGCGCGCCCATGTCCAGCGGGAAGGGACGTCCGCGGGCATGTCGTCTGTGTCGGAGTAGCCGTACATCGGGCAGCAGTTGGTCGCGAGCGCAAGCGCATTGAGGCACCTGATCCCTGGCTGGAGCCGCCAGGCGCTCGACCTGCACTTCGTGCAGACTGCTGCCACCGCTTGGGCATCGAGTAGGCGCAGGTAGCGGCAGCTGTGCTTCGCAACGTCTCGGCAGCACCACCTGGCTCCAGCCACTGCGGCCTCCAGCTCCAAATCGGAGATGTGGGCTGGTCGCTGCCACTTGAAGCTCTTGGCAATGCGCCAAGCCCACAGCGACGTTCGCAGAGCCGACCTTGGCCACGCCCGAGCTCGGTACGGGGCTCCAGAGTCAAGTCTGACGTCCGTGCCGCCCCGATCGGCTATGCACAGGAAGTCAACGATGAGCCCCCGCTCGGCGGCAGCGTGCCTGTAGCCAGGAGTCTTGAAATCTGCGTCGACGTTCCAGTTGGGCCCCCGCTCGCCGACTTGCAAACACTGCTCGGCGGGAAGTGGTACGGACAAAGCCCCAATTTGAGCCAGCGAGCTGCCGAAAAGGAACATGACGCACTGGACGCAGAAAGCATTACCAACAAGGCATTCCATGATGATGTCTCTTTCTGCTGAGGGGACGCCGTCCTTGACGGCTGATTCAAAATAGCGCCTATCAAACCCCATGAGCACACCTCGCCCCTCAGCGACAGGAAGCCTACCTTGCGCTCGATCAGCGCTCCACAGCAGCACAGCATCCTCGTAATTGTTACCCTGATAGCGATGCTGATCTTCGGCCCAGCGCGCCAGCGCTGTGGAACTGGCGCGCTCCAAGCCGACAGGCCTCAGCGGCGGGCGTCACCGTGGCACTGGCCTGGTGAAGCAAGGAAGGTCCACCCCGGGGTCGTCCAGCCTCCACCCTGGCAGAGGCCAAGGGTCAGCAGCGGTGCGCTCCACGCTGACCTCAACCTTGTTATACTGACTGATGCCCTCGCCCTTCATCTCGACGCTCGTGCCATGCGGAAGATGACTGCAGGCGGGCCAGGAACACCAGAAAAGACGAGCCCTGCGCACCCCGGTGAAGTCCCTCGCCTCGAACAGCAGCGGCGTGACGCCCAGCGCCTGCGAGAACTGGCCCCTCGCCTCGGCGCCCATGCTGAACACATTCTCGACGAACCAATCGACGCGCTTGCCTTGCCGAACACGCGTTTGGAGGCTTCGATGAGGGCAGGGACCTTCCAGAATAACTTGCTCCTGTCTCCTTCCAGGCCCTTGCCCACCACGTTGCGGGTAGAGATCCTGGCACGGACTCCCCGCGGTAATGAAGACCCAGTCGGCGTCGCGCCTGAACCCCTCAAGCACGCGGGTGAATCTCTCAAGGTCCAAGGCCTCGACGTTACCCAGCTCAATAACGCCAGGCCACCGCCGCCGCACCAGCCGCCGCGCTGCCGGCTCTACCTCCGAGCAGAGGTGGGCGGCCACGCTCGTGGGCAGGCGATGCGCGGCCACGGCAGTAGCGGCAGCCCTGGCGAACAACTCCACCAGGACGACGCGCGGCCGCCACTGTATCATCTGTGGCGCAGCGAAGGGGGCGTGCACGGATTCCTCGCACAGTCCTCCTTCGCCTGTGGCTGCCAGCACCCCCCGTGCGGTGAGGCCAGCGGAATAGCAGATGCCGCCCGCCTGTTCGCTCGCATCCGTCGCGATCACCCCCGTGTCGATCTTGGCCACGCAGAAGACTAAGAGCTCGCCGCACATGACCGAGGGCACAGCTTGCGGATACCGCCACTGCCCAGCAGCCCAGCACTCGTTCAGGAACCCCATGAACGGCAGGCGGAACTCCGCCACGCGCACACAGCGGCCCAGAGCGGCCCAGCACCACGAGCATTGCCTTGACCGTGACCTGAGGCTGGCCCATCACCCACATCACGCGCGCTAAGAGCAGGACCTGCTTCTCGACTGTGACTCCAACTCGGCCGACCATGCCGTCTAGCCCGGCACCCATGCGCTCCAGGACGAGCTCGCGGTGCTTGGCCTTGCCTTCAGCAACTTGGATGCCACTCCTCTGGTAGGCGGCGCGCTGCTCAGACTGGACCTCGCTAAGCGTGCCGGCCAACTCATCCAGGCGGCTACCCTGGACGATCTCCCCGTGGTCCCAGTCGTCGATGTAACTGCACCCAGGCTTGCTCCAGCTCCTTCGCTCTCAGGGGCAACGGGCGGTCCTTCCTCCACTCAGCTTGGGGCGGGAATCCTGCGGCAAGTGGCTTCAGCCCAAAGCCGGGGCGCCGATGGCAGTGTTGGAAGACTGTGACAGCATTTATCCAGCCCATCGGGATGACGCGCAGGGCGATGTGCGTCCTCACTGCTCCGTTGACTCCGATGAGCTCGTTGGGGCTCGCCTCAGCTAGGACCATGTAGGGCTGCCAAGCCTCGGGCAACTCGTAGCAGTAGAATGCTGACGCTTGATCGTCGGACGACCGCAGCAGCACATGTCCCTCAGGAAGCGGAATCGAGACCCACGACGGCGAGGCGCTGAGGGTCCCAATGTCATCCCGCATCGTCCGCTGGTAGCTGTTCGCGGGGACCATGTTCATGATGAGCCGCTGCACCACATCACGACCAGGAGTTGGAGTTCCCGTCTTGGCGACCCCAAAAGCACCTGCTAGCACCTTCCTGTTGCCCACCTTGAAGATCCGGTCATCGGCGATGGGCACCGCGAGGCCTAACTCCACCAGCTTGGCGCCAATGCGATGCCACTTCGCCTTCGAGCTAGCCTGGGTAGCAGCCCGCGGGACCTCCTCCGGCCACTCGGCCTTGGGCAGCAGTGCCAACGTGGGATCAGCCAGCCACCCAGCCACACGCTCATCGGCGATGTCCAGCGCACGCACCGAGGCAGCAACGCCTCTCGGCGGGAGGCCTGGCATAACACCTCCCAGCGTGAGCGGCAGGGCCCGCGATACCTCCTCGCCTCCATACGTGACATCACGTGCAGCAACGACCTCATGCCAGTCAGGGACCTGGAAGTCCTTCGCGGAGTCTGAGGCGAAGTACCCGGCAGCCTTGCGAACGACGCGCATCGAGCTCTCCTGTGCGGCCGTAAGAGGACCTGTGGGGACTGGGCTGCCTTTAGCGTGACCAGCAGATTGGTGGTTCAGGGAGTGCACGACCAGCACTACCCAGCCTTCAGCGATTGCAGCATCCAGGCCAGTCTCGGGGACCGTGCCACGGCCCAGCCACTCTGCACGGCACCTCAAGATACCAGGAGCGTCAGGAATAGGAAGCGGCAGCGCCTCGCGCATCCGCGCGCGGCGCGCTCGCTGCACTGGCGGAGCGCTACGAACAAACCTCCCGACATCTCCTGGAGCACCGTGTACCGCCTCGTAGAGCATCATGACTAGCTCGAACCGTGGTCGCCTACCTGGCCTCCCTGCACTGGCGGGCAGCTTCCTCCAGCGGCGGCTCTGCAAAGGTCCTCGCAAGCACTGCTCCTCGCGCGCGCCTGCAGCACCCGCGTGGCCGCCAGCCGCAACCGCCAGGCTCTGGCCTGCCTGGCTGGGGCTCAGCGCCCCTCCGGAACCCAGGGCTGCCTCACCACCCGGGTCCGGGTCGCGCCGCGCCCGCGGCCTGGAGCTGCTCCGCGTCCGCAACCTGCAGCTGCTGCTCCTCCTGGCCCGCTCCGGCGAGCCATCTTCGAGATGACCAGGCGCGACTTCCAGTCGCGTCGACTCTCGTCGGGGCGGCGGGGGTTCGCAACCTTCGACTCCTTCCACGTGAGCTGAGGGCGGGGGTCGGCTGGCGTGCTGTCGGGACTCCCGTCCGCAATGGCTGCCAGCTCTGGAGGTAGCCCGCTCTGCGCTGCTGCTGCTGCTGCTGCTGCTGCTGCTGCTGCTGCTGCTGCTGCTGCTGCTGCTGGGCCCCCGCTGAGCCTCGGCGATCCTGGCGCCGATCGCGGGGCGGTCCTCTGCTTGGCTGGGACCGCGCTGCTGACTCCCACTGGTGCGCGGCTCGCCAAGATCCGCAGCGCTGCAGAGCCCGCCACGGGCGTCGCCGCCGGGGTCTGCGGTCTCGCCTCTGCGAGACTGTAACCAGCAGGAGCCGCTCCCCCCCGGGCTGGTGGAGAGGGCTCCCAACCAAACCCCTAGCCCGACAGGAGTCATTTCTTGTCGGCGAGGCGGCGCTTCAGCTCGGCGACCCTCTCTCGCGCGCCTCCACCCGCTCGGCTGCAGCCTCCTCGTCGCGGGACGCGCCAGCGGGCAGACTCTCGCTGGGGATCAGCGTGGGCCACCTGGCACTGCGCCAATGGCCATCCCGAAGCGCCATCGTCCTGGCCTTGAACTCCTGCATGAGCAAATCGCTGACCTCGACGACCTGCCCGCGGAGCAAGCCGTCGACCGCCTCGCCCAGCGTGCGCAGCACTCGCACCTCGTCCGCGTCGAGCGTCCGCGGCGGGTGCGCCACGAAGAACACCGTGTTGAGGCACTGCGTCACGCACGGGACGAAGGGGTCCGCCTGGCACGGGTCTGCGAGCAGCTGAGTGAACTGGCTCCTGAGGTGCGCCAGCCCATTCTCCAGGAGGACCCCCGGCCGCTGCTTCGCCATCCTCTGGAACAGATCGCGCCTGACGTTGACACCCTGGCAGGTGTCGCGATCCAGCGCGCCAGAGCCCTCGTCGTTGAGCTCGCTGCCATCCTCGCCGCCAAGCAACGCCGCCGCGAGCGTCGCGGCCAGCCTCTCGCGTCCAGCAGGCGCTGCCGAGACTCGAGCACCACTCCCCGCAGCTGCGTGGTCCTGCACGCGCTGCGCCAGCGCTCGAGCAGCGCCAGGCACGGCAGCATTCTTGGCGACCGCTCGGGATCCAAAGCCGCCACCCGTGCCTCCTCGCAGCCGCTGGCCGAGCTGGGCCAGGCGCCCGTCCAGGGCTGGGCCCTCGAGCGCCCGCTCGAGCCCTGCGACCTCCGCGTCGAGCGGGCTCCCGCCGAGCGGCGCTGCACCACCGAGAGCGGCACTCAGCTCCTCCTTGCGGGCCCGCTTGGCCACTGGCTCGCCCTCGCCGCCATCGGCCCCCTCCGTCCCCGGGGGCGGGGGCCCCGGCAGTGGCGGCAGCGGCGCAGGCGGCAGCCCGGCATGCCGGGCGGCGCCCTCGTCGCCTGAGCCAGCCTGGAACGCCCCAGGCGTCGGGCAGCCAGCGGGCTCGACGCGCAGCCCTCCAGCAGCCCGCGGGGCTAGGTGGTACTCCGCCTCCAGCGTCTCCAAGTCGCGGGGGTCGACCAGCCGCCAGATGTCGACATGCTCGACTCCTCCAGCGCCGATCGGGCAGCCTGCCGTGCACTCCTCCTGCGGGCAGCCGCACAGGTGGTACAACGTACCCAGGGGCCTCCCGCCAGGCTTGCCCCCGGCCTGGGCATGCCAGCTGAAGTACCCGTCGGTGGCCCCCACGTGCTGCGCCCGCAGGTAGCGGCCGCCCGCCGACACCGCCTCCGCGTCGGTCTCGCCCAGCGCGTGGGCGATCTCCACGCGCAGCAGCTCGCGGCCCTGGGCGCGGCCTTCGTAGTCGCGGACCCTCACCTCCAGGTGATCCCCTGCGGCCAGCCCCACGGCGCCCAGCAGCTCGCCGTTCGACCCCCCGTCGAACCATGCGCCTCGAGGGAAAGGCCAGCGGGACCCTCGAGTGCGCATCCGCCGACAGCGCCTCACGGCACCATCCACACAACTCTCAGCGCGGTGCCGGGAAAGCGTGGGACTGCGACCAGCGGAGAGAAGGGCTGTCGCTGGCCGCGAGCAACGCGGGGGACCTTCGCCCCGAGGTCCCCCGCTCCTCCTGCCCAAGAGGGGTCAAAGCCAAAGTGACTGCGGGTTAAACGTGGTTTAAACGGCGAGCGCTTCCTGGGGTCTGGGAGCCGCATAGGCCCCCTGTAAAAGGATACCATACGTATATACATACAACATATATGTATGTACGTGTGTACACATATACATATACATATACATATACATATACATATACATATACATATACATCTACATATATATATATATATATATATATATATATATATATATGTATGCCGTCATCCGTCCATGCTCAATCGCACGCGCCCGTCGTAGTTGTCGACGAATGTCATCAGAATGTAGGGGAGCCACCATGCCAAGCAGGTGCAACTTCATTCCCAAGCACGGACGTGGGACACTGGGAGATGGAGGTGGCGCCAACCTGCGGCAGTTTCGGGAAAGCGCGCGAGCGCTGAGAGGCGCTGAGCTATGGCGCGAAGAACTGTTGTGCCACTGTGAGCTAGTGGCGTCTCTATGACTCTTCGGGGCCATGGTGCTACTGCGCGTCTCTGGGCTTCTTGTGGGTCTTGCGTGGGCCCGTCTAAGACTCTGTCGGGCTGTCTTCGGGGAATTTTGAACTGTTTAAAGCCATGTTGGCCCATCGCGGGGACTGATGGGGGCCAGGGGCACGGCCGGGCCAGGATGGCACGGCCGGTCGGTCGGAATGCGCAGGCGGGGGGCCACGGGGCGGAAGGGGCGGAACAGGGGGCGGCCTGGGAGAAGGGGGGGGGGGCGCGGTAGGTCCGCGGAAGCCACGGGGCAGAGGGCGGAGGGGGGGGGCACGGTCGGTCGGTCGGTCGGAATAAGCAGACGGGAGCCACGGGGCGGAGGGGCGCGGGGGGGCACGGGGGCGAGAGGGCATGGTCGGGCAGGGGGGGGCACGGCCGGTCGGTCGATCGGAATAAGCAGACGGGGGCGACGGAAGCGGGCACGGTTGGTCGGTCGGTCGGACTAAGCAGACTGGGGCCACAGGGCAGAGGGGGGCAGGGGAAATCAGGGGGACGGGAGGGCACGGTCGGGGAGGGGGGGGCACGGTCGGTCGGTCGGTCGGAATACAAACGGGGGCCAAGGGGCGGAGGGGGGGGGCGCGCTCGGTCGGCCGGTCCGAATTGGCAGAGGAGGGCCACGGAGCGAGGGGGGGGGGAGCACGGTCGGTCGGCCGGCTGGTCGGAGTAAGCAAGCGGGGGCCACGGGGCGGAGGGGCGCGGGGGGCGCAGGGGATGGGAGGGCACGGTCGGTCGGTCGGTCTGAAGAAGCAGACGGGGGCCACGGGGCGGAGGGACGCGGGGGGCCAAGCAGAGCACGCTGGGGCGGCACGAACCCAGGCCACACCCTAGTACGTATCACAACACGAAACCAGCACACATCCCAGCACGTATCCCAGCACACGGAGGCAGCACACAGCCCTGCACGCATCCCAGCACGAAGCAGCACACGTCGCAGCACACATCCCAGCACACATCCTGATCCAGCACACATCTCAGGCACGATCGGTCGGTCGGTCGACATAACGCAGTGCGAGATCACACTGGTCGGTTTGTTAGGTGCGAAGTGGGAGGGAAAAGGGACGGGGGGGCGGGCAGAGGACGAAGAGAGGAAAGGGGGCACGGTCGGTCGGAATAGTTTATAAACGGGGTACGGGACAAGGGGGGGGGAGGGGGCACGGTCGGTCGGAATAAGGAAGACGAGGGCGAAGGGAGACTGGCGGAGCGCAAAGAAACGAGGGGCGCACGGTCGGTCGGACTAAGCCAAGGGGGGCACGGGACGGGCGGACAAGGAGGCGGGGGGACGATCGGTAGGAAAAAGCCAAGGGTGGGGGGGGGCTCATATGGTGGGAGGGCTGGCAAGCCACGGCACGGGGACAAGGCGCAGGACAGGGAGAGGGGAGGGGGCACGGTCGGACGGAATCGGCCGGGGGGGGGCGATGGGGAGAAGGGAATGGGGGGGGAGGGGGGCGGAGGACAGGGAAGGGTCGGTCGGAATAAAGAAAAGTGAACGAGGGGGGCGGGAAAGGGGGGGGGGCAGAGAGAAGAAGGGGGGGCACGGTCGGTCGGACCAAATAAGGGGGGCACGGGACAGGCGCGGGGGAGGAGGCGCGGCCGGTCGGAATAAAGGAGGAAGCACAGATGATGGGGGGAGCACGGTCGGTCGGAATAAGCCTAGAGGCGCGGGCTCGCGGGAGAAAGCCAAGAGGCCACGAGACGGGAACAAGGGAGAAGAGAAGGAGAAGGGGGAGGGGGGGGCACGGTCGGTCGGAATAAGCCGGGGGAGAACGTGGGGGGACCGCAAAGAGAAGGGGGGATAGGGGGGGGGCAGGGAAAGGGGGGCACGGTCGGTCGGAATGAGCCAAGGGGAGAGGGGGGTGGGCGCGAGACAGGCAGAGGGGGGATGCACGGTCGGGCGGAATAAGCCAAGGAAGGGGAACGGAAGCCGAGGGGGCGGGGGCACGGTCAATCGGAATAAAGAAGGGAGTGGGCTCGCGGGGGCACGGGGCGGGAATCGGGAGCGGGACGCAGGGGGGCGCGGCGGGGCAAAAAAAGTGAAGACGGGAACAGGGCGCAGCACAGGGGGGGGGGAGGGGGGGCGGGGCGCAGTCAATCGGAATAAGCCAGGGAAGGCCGATGGGGAAGGGGAAATGGGCAGGGCAAGGGGGGCGGGGGTACAGGGAGAGGAGGGAGGCGCGGTCGGTCGGGATGAGCCTGGGCGGGGCGCGGGGCAAGGAGAGGGGGGGAGCACGGTCGGTCAGAATAACATATCTATATACATATACACATTTGAATATATACATCAAATATGAGGAGGGGGGAGAAGAGGGGGGGGGCCAGCGGGGGGCAGGGAAGAGGGTGGGCCAATCGGTCGGAATAAGACAAGGGAGGGCACGGGACAGGCGCAGGGGAGGGGGCACGGCCGGTCGGAACGGGCGCCGGAGGGGCGAGGACGGGGGCGCGGGAGCACGGTCGGACAGAATAAGCCAGGGCGGGGGCTCGCGGGGGGGAACATAGAAAAAACGGTACAGAGCAGGGCACGGGGCGGGAAGGGGAGGGGGCACGGTCGATCTGAATGAGCCAGGGGGGGGCGAGGGGGGAAATGAAGAAGGGAGGAGGGGCGGAAGGCAGGGAGAAGGGGGCACGGTCGGTCGGGCTAGAGCAGACGGGGGGGCACGGGGACAAGGAGAAGGGAGGAGGCGCGGCCGGTCGGAATGCGCAAGGGGCGGGGGGGGGCCGGAGGACGGGGCGCCGGGGGCACGGTCGGTCGGAATATGCCAGGGGATGGGGGGGGCTCGTTGGGGCGAACGCAAGAGGGCCACGGGGCGGGGAGAGGGCGCGGGACAGGGAGAGGAGATAGGGCACGGTCGGTCGGGATAAACCAAGGGGGGGCGAAGGGCGAAGGAAATGCGCAAGGGGGGGGCGGAGGACAGCGGGAGAGGGCCGTCGGTCGGAATTATGCAGGGGGGGCGGGGGGAGATTACGCAAGAGGGAGGGCACGGACAGAGGGCGCACAGGGCAGCGGGAGGAGGGGCGGGGAATGTGAGCGGGCGCGCGGCCGGAGGGGATCAGGAAAGGGGCGCGAGAGGGGAAGGGGGGGCGGGGGCAGGGGGGGGGGGGGGGGGCAAAAAAGCCGCGGAGCGGGGAGAGCGCATGGGACAGGGAGAGAGAGGAGGGGGCACGGCCGGCCAGAATAAGCCAGGGATGGCGAAGGGAATGGAAATTGGGCGGGGGGGGGGGGGGCGGAGGCAGGGAGAGGGGGGGGGCACGGTCAATCACCATAAAACAAGGGGGCGGCACGGAAGACAGGGGAGCGGGGGCACGGCCGGTCGGAATAAGCCAGGGGGGGCTCGCAGGGCGAAGGCGAAAAGGTCACGGGGCGGGGGCAGCCTTTGACAGATCCACACGCATACCAACGCAGATGGTCGGAGCAGCGCGCAGACAGCAGACACCCCAACACGCGGGCCAGCCGACGGAGAGAGGACGCACCCCAGCGTTCACAACGCGCTGCCCACCAGACGGAGACAGGACACACCCCGGCGTTTACATTCCAGGCCACATGTCTTCGCTCGTCCCAGGGCACGTCCAGTACATTCCAGGCGCGCATTCCAGTCCAACACATTCCAGGCACTCATTCCAGCAGACGGAGACAGGACACACCCCGGCGGTCACAGTCCACGACACATCTCTTCGCACATCCCAGGGCACGTCCAGCACATTCCAGGCTCGTCCGGTCGAAACAATTCAGTGGGAGATTACACCGGTAGGTAAGATAATAATCATTTGTGTATGTCACACCGCGAAGAACGAGGCATCCGTGTCATTGCTGGCGCGGGCGCAAAGTGCAAGATCGATGATCTGCCCACTTGGGATATCCCTGGAGACCTATCGAACGATAAGGAGGCATTCGAAACTTGCTGCCGCAATGCACCTCTTCGTGGAAGAGCACGACACCACCCCGCTCCTTCTTGCGAGTCGGGGGAACTGTCCAGACTTCCCCGGCGATGGGAAACTCAAAGACTCCTTTCAGTTGGCACTCTGCCCTCCAAGGGCGACGTTGCGTTGATTGTGCCATCTCTGCACTAGCAGGCTGCCCCGATTGGCTGAGCCCATCAGGGGGCGATCAGAAAATTCCAGGGGGCGATGAAAAGGATCCTTGACAAGATAAAATCCTACCGATGTCACTAGACTGCGAAAGAATACCGCCTTTTTTCCCGCATGTGCATCCATGCGCCATGCTCCTGAAACATATTAAACTAGCCACATGGCACATGCGTTCGCTCTACGTCAGCAAGTGGAACGGAGTGCCCCAGCGCAGTTCGGATCAATAAGGCAGGGCAGCGCCCGTCCATAACTCTCTATTTCCTGTAAACGCGACTAACACAACGAATTCCAGCAGTTGTTGGCCATGCCGATCGCGTCGTAGTCGACATCGGCACTGCCGACGCCTATCACCTAAACAACGTCTGGCTGAAGCGCGGACAGCGCAGACATCGCAAGCGGAGAAATGCGATGGCGGTATCCAGCCATCTTCAGACAATCCATGAGCGTTGCGAAGTGACAACCACCCCCCCGAATCCGTGATAGCGCACGTGGAGAGCGAAACAGATATACCATGAGTTCACCTAGCAGATTGGCTTGCGTCTCGCGCTGCGCTCACTCACATGAGCCCAGCAAACCATGTTCACCAGAGCCATGGACGCATGCGTCTAGAGATGGTCAAACATCGATCGGAACGAGCGACTTCAGAATAGGCCAGCAATCGCTCTCGAAGACCTCATGCGATCTCCACTTTGCGTTTGCCTCATCCAGGCGAAAACCGGATATTCTTGAAATTGTGCGAGTGCGTGTGGGGACTGGAACGCATGGAACCTGAGGGCCATTTTTACGCTGGCCACTGGCCCAGCATTGCGCGCCAGACTACCAGCGCTGAGTGCGGCCAGGGATCTGTCCGAGAAACGCCCCCCCCCTGAAATCAGCTCCTTTCGCCCGCAGGCCATGTCATTCCGTCATGAGATATGCCTGCTGAAGATAAGCCCCCGCGCCATTTTCACCCCCCGAAGGCGACTGCGTCGCCCCAGGGCGCGGCGGGCAGGCACCAAAACAGAAATGCCCAAGGACCTCGAAAACGGTGGACAGACAGGTGCATTTGCGAAGGTCGAAGGTTGTCTCGCCAGAAGCAACAAAGCTCGGTGCCGGGGGCTCTGGCGCAGGTTGGGTAGCAGAAAGCTGCGCGTCACCAGCTGGGCCGGTAGCAACACCACCTGCGTCCAAAGCCACGCTGACCGACTGCCCCACCACGTCTGGGCCCCCCCTGCCCACAGCCATTGGATCTGGGCGTGCACAGGGGGGCGAAATTCAGCCCCCCTGGAAAAAGTCCAATGCCCAGCATCACCCTTTGTTCAAAAGTAATACACTATTCGCGTGGAGCACCATCTTGCAGATAGGTCGCAACCTTCATGCGGATCCGGTCGTTCTTGTCATTCATCGAGGTTTGGACTTCCCGCGAGATTGTTTCCGTCATCTGCATGACAATACCCGTGATCGACTGCTCATTTCCCGTTGCGCAAAAAAGGAAGTCAACCACCTTAGGAATAGCAGTTCGCGGGCGACCAACGCATGCCAACGAGGCGCTGGGGAACTGCAAATTCCAAACGGTCGCCAACTTCTTCAAAGCAGAGCCAAATTTTGTCAGGCGCATTCGGTTTGTTCTCCTATTTGCCCTTCCCGTCGGCTATTGATATCTGCGACTGCGGGGCGCCAGGGGTCGTCAGCCCCGCGGCCTGGCCAGCGGCGCCACCCCCCGACGCGCCGCGAATCGGAATGGGCGGAACCGCACCGGCTGAGCCAGCGGCAGCTACCTCCAGGACACGAAGCGCTGGGCTAGGAGAGCTGTCCTGTCGCACCCCTGCCTGCGGCGGGGGTCTCGGAGGTTTTCCGACACTTGCAGGGGGTTCTTCAGAGGCCGCGGCGACTCCTGCATCGAGGACGCCGCCTGGGCGGGCGCCCCAGCGTCTGCAAGATCGGAGGGTCAATGCTCATACCCAAGTTCGCAGCAGCGGTCTTGGCTTCTTCCAGTGTCTGTTGGCTGGCTGACGTTTTGGCCTCGGCCTTGGTCTCCTGTTCTCTAGCGTCGGCTCTTCGGCGGATGGCATCAGCCTGTACCTCGTCGGACCCTTGCAACGCCCCGTGCCCCCTGCCAAATCAGCCTCCGAAAGAGCTCCTGCCTCGGCGAATGTGCCACGGTATCATTCACGCTACATCACGGTTCTTTCCGTCTCGCCCCTCCAGCGATCAGCTGAGCCAGGGGCCAGCGGGTCAGGCGCAGACTCGTCTGAGTCGCTGTCTGCCTCCTTAGTCATCCCAGGACAGCCGCTTCGTCGCGGCGCGAAGAGGCTCCACTGGCTCCATTTTCCCATCTGCTTTGAAAGACTAAAGAATGCTTCTTCGTGACTGACTCAGACGGACCGTTTGCAACTCAGGGGTGACGACGAAGAAAAACACCCTCCCGTTCAAACAGCAACGCCCAGACACGCCCGTGCTTCGGACGCAGTACAACGCAGGGCGAACTCTCAACTATCTATATATATATATATATATATATTCGTTCACAATGGCCCGAGCCCTGGCGCCCACCCTGCCTGCGCTGCGCGAATCCCTCCGCATTCTTCGGGCGTCAGCTCACACTCGAACATGGGCACCGTCTACATCGCTTCTCCCGGGGGAATCACGCGTCGCAATAACGCCCAAGCCGAACCAGAGGCGCCAAGCGCGGCAGGAGCCCATGCATGAAGGCGGACTTCCAGCAGCGCGATCTGCGCCGGGTCTTTGCGGCACGCCTGCAGTTTTGCCCCCGCCCCTCATGACCTTCATGGCATCTTTCGGGCCAGCGAAGATGATCTCCGCCGTCCACCAGATTGCATTCGAAGACTTCTTATGCCTTGAGTCGGGCGCTGCGTCCCAATAGCTAACATCCACATGCTTGATGTTGTTCCGCATGTGATTCGATCTCGACGTTGTACAATTCGGGCGGATAACAATCTGCCCTTTGACTACCTCGCCCAGAAACGTTGCACTTAAAATACAGGATCCAATCCTATGTCGTCGGTGTCGGTCCCGCTCGCAGAAGTGTCGATTTCTGCGTTGCTGGCATGTCACTGCTTTCTCGAAGCGTAGATTCGGGGGTTGGGTAACTTTGCACACACGTTTGAAGTGACATTTTCGGCCTTCGCCAGCATTGCTGAATGACGGCGCCGTCTGTCTCTGGCCGCTTGAATCTCGTCGCGCGGCGCGTCAAACGGGGAGGCGGTTGCGGTCGCGCAGGCTGCCGCGGCAATGATTTTCTCAGAAATGGCGGCGACGGGGGGTGGAAGCAGCGAGCGGAGGTCGGACAGTTGTTAGAGAGATGCGGACTATGACATAGCAAAACATTGATTGTCGACGAAAGTTGCGAGGAGGACGGAAAAAAAAGGAGGACAACCAGGAGGGGCAGGGAAGGACGAGGAGGCGGAGGAGAAGGAGGAAGGAGGAGGAGGAGGAGGAGGAGGAGGAGGAGGAGAGGAGGAGCGCGAGGCAGTTTTCGCCACCCTGGCGCATCGGTTCGACGGAAAAGAGGGGCGCCCTGCCTCGCCCTTCCCCCCACCCCCCCCGCTTCCGGTCCGTGCAATCTGTCTCGCGCTGTCGGCCCGGCGTCGGCGCCAATCGCTGGCGCCGCCGCCGTTGTTTTTCAACCTGGCGGGCCCAACCCCGCGATTCGCTCGACCACGGAGGGCATTAAAAAACACGTGCCCAACACGGATTTGTGAATCGCCAGCTGACATTCGGCCCCGAGGGGCGAAGCGAC